>JAHREE010000279.1:29434617-29454773 GCA_033628505.1 Tringa tobata
GGGGGGGGGGGGGGGGAGTAACCAAAAAAACCCACAAAACCAGAAACAAACCAACCCCCAAAAGAAACAAAAAACAACAAAACCCCAAACAGTTAAAGTTTAAAAAGCAAATTCCGATTTGTTCTGTGAGAACCATTTCACTTTTTTTCTACAGCTTTTCTCCTTCATTCCTTCTTCCCTATTTCTCACTGTGTCTGCAATATTAGAGCCCTAATTGTGCAAGGAGACTTATTTGAAAACCCCACACCCTACATCTTTATATCTCCCTTGGATCCTACCTACTTTACCTCCATTCCTTTTAGCTCCTCTTCTTCACCCCATGCCATCTTTCTACTATTAATCATTTTTTTTTACTTCAAAAGTTATTTTCACATGTGCTCTGGCTTCCCCAAACTTAAATAATAATCTTAATCACCTAACCTCACCATCACTTAATTTCTCCTTGGTCTCATACTTTTCTCTGCTTTAATATCGCTCTAATTTACTTTAGCACAGATAACTCCCTTGTGTAAATTTAGTTGTGAATTTTTAGCTTTCATTCTTTTGACCTGTTTTTTCTCTTTATTATTATTGACACACTCTCCTCTTCAGGAAGATACTAAAATTTCTTTGTTCTCCTTTTACCTGTTCAGATACATAAAATAGCTCCCTTCTGAAAATATATTTTCATAGCCCTCCAAAAATCTTCTAAAAAGACAGACTGCTTCAATATATCACAAGGTATACTGGATATTTTTTTTTCTGTGGCTTTAGAGAGTAGAATACAAATGTTACTTTTTTTTTTTTTTTTTTTTTTCCCCATTACAATTAATTGTGATCATCTATGAAACCCCATATGAGCCTGAAAAACCTAGCTAGGAAGGAATTTTTTCCTTTTCTCATTCTTAGCAATGCCACATAATTGTTAAAAAAAAATTATGTAAGCAATACCAAATCATATTAAGCTTTGGTAATAGCATATGTGCAACCTGTTAGTTTTAGAATTAAATGTAGATTATATTGTCATGACATGTAAGAAAATAAAATCAATGTGCAGAGATTCACAAATATTGTCTGCTTTGATATTTGAAAAAAAAAAGCAATAAAAAAGTAAAAGGTTTTATTATCTTATTGAAAGTCATTCCCAGTGATAGAAAGTGATCTCCTTTAGAATAACACTCTCTGAGCTGTTACTTCCAGAGTCAACTGGAAGTTTATTCCAGTCACCTGTTTATCAATTTGACAGTCAGTTATGGAAGCATATTTGTACTCCTTGCTTTTTGTTATTTCTAGCACAGATCAGGATGCTGTGGATGGGCTCAGTGGCAGTTTGTCTTGCAAACATCAGACTCACAGTCTAAATAGCTAGGTAAATCTTTGTCTGAATCAGAAGTGAGAGGGTTCAACCAAAGGGAAGTGGGAAACACAGAAAAGGGTTAATGATAATACCTCTTGATGAGAATAATAAGAGATCTTATTATCCTCAGCCAGGGCATATAGAGAGATACATATCTATATATCTGTATATATTCGTAGCCTCTAAGTTTCTCTAATATTCCAAGCTTATATGAGGTCTTAATGCTTAAAAAAAGTTTCATTGCAGCTTAGACTGTCCCAGGCCCAAACTGCAATGGCTAGTGCATTGACCCTGGAAAACTAAACCTAAGGAAAGAGGAAACAAAACAACTCACATGGCAGGTTTTTTTATTCTGACATAAATTTCACTACTTTATATTTTATGTATAAAGATAAAGAGTAGATAAAGATAAAGAGTAGATGGATATAATCAGCAAGTAAGATTTCAATATTTCATGGCTACTTTTTTTACTTAACTACAAAAGTCAGATCTTTAAAAAGGATTGTGACCTGCTTGGGCAGGGGGGTTGGACTAGATGATCTCCAGAGGTCCCTTCCGAACCCATATTATTCTGTGATTCTGTGACTGTTCACTTGCAATCTAATCAGGAAGACATCTTTGAGTGTGCCTACATTTAATGCATGGGAAGGGTTGTTTTCAGTGAAAAAAAAAATATCTAAATGTCTAAATATGAAGTCATGTGATATTCTTCTGAGTGCAAGAAGGGTCTGACAGAACCAAAAATGAAGTATGCATGAGCAATATCTGCAACACGGCGTGGACAAAAGGTCATACATCAATGTGCACCTGTATCCAGGCACTTGGCACTAATTACTTTGGTAGTAGAAACAGTGTGTGCATGTACAGTGCTGGAACTACAGTGGCTCTATAGCAGATTGAACACCAGTTCTTTCCTTTGTGCCACACCAGTTGCTAATGAAGTTTTATTTTCTGTCTTTAATACAGATCAACTTGTGCCCTTATAGCTGAGCCTTGCTTTAGGACGTGCCAGCCACACTCTGAGACTTAAGACATGCCAACCACATTCTCAGACTTAATGGTTTTGAGCAATGGGGTGTTTTACTCATGAGCAACAGCTCTTAAAAAACATGTCTATAATCTACCATAATACATGATAGTTCACCTTAACACAAGACTTGCTTTGATAGACATTCGCTGAGCCTATACAGTTGATTTAGCTTTGTAAAAGAAAATGACAAAACAGTTATTGTAGCTGCTTGTCTCGAAAGATAAAGCATTATAAAAAGACCAGAATTTATATCCAGGGACTAGGAACTGAAAGTCCTCATCACCTTCTGGTTGATTGGCCCAAATATCACACTGTGCACTTTTTTTCTGGTTTTCTATAGATTTTTTTTTCTCTCTCTATTAAATCTGTTTTATTTTCACAGACTAATTAACAACTATTTTACAAAACAAGAACATACAGCAGTGTAGGACACCTTGCTAATAGGGAGAACAAATAATTTTCCACAGGTAGCAGCTCAAAAGCAAATTCTAACTCTAGAAAGCAAAAGAAAATCCTACAGAAAACTTTCTTCCGCTATTGGATTCTGGGGCTTGTTTGCTTTCTTTTTAGAGCTGCTAATATGGCTTGTTCTTCAATGTTGGACTCTTGGGACAAAGCTCATTTTCTGATGTAACATTTAGTAGCATTATGGGCCAGTTGCTATGAGTCATTAAGGATCTGAAGGGTTTGATACGATGGAAAAGGAATTGAAAAAAAAGAGTACTACAGAAAAGGAATTGGAAAAAAGTATGCTATCTTGAAAATTACATTATTCAACAAAATAAGACAAAAAGACCCCCACCCTTTTGATCCTCCCTGCGTTTACCACAATCTGCACTCAAGATATGAGTATTTGACAAACATGAAAAATGTTAGCAAATAACCATAACATCTTCACTAAATTGACAAATAACACTACTATCCCTTTGCCCTCATGCTTCCAAAAGAAGGAAAAAACACTTTCCATTCTCTCCTGATCCTGATCATAAAATTGGTGACAATGAATGAAGATAAAAGATGTTCTTTTGGTCTCCAACTGAGGTGGGGTTTCTTAATGTTACTTTTCCTTTTTTTTTTGTCTGTCTTCTTTGTTTCTTTGGGGTTTTTTTGTTTGTTTTCACTTGTTTGTTGTTTTTTTGGAGAGGGGAAAAAGAAGTTCTATTACTGTGATGTGTTTTACTCATTCCAGGAGGAAATACATGTTTATAAATATGTTCATGAAGATTATGTGTGAAATGTCTATCTGCACACACACACACAGAAGTCTTACTATGACTATCATGCTGCAATTATCAATTACATTGATAATATGCTGGAAAGGCAAATGTTTTAAATTTAAATGTAAAAAAATTATGAAAATAACATGCTAGCAACCAATCTACTGACAAAATCACTTCAGTTTCAGAATTTCAACTGCTATAAATTTCCTTTCTGCATTCTTTAGCTTGGATTTTCTCATGCATGTATGTTCTTGCTTTTTGCTAATTTGATTGTGAATGCAATTAGATTTTAACATAAAAGGAGGAGTTCCTGTCATTCCTAGTTATTTGTGATTACTAATTGCATAGTATGTGGGATATATTCATATTATTTCATATTATTTTCATTTTAGTTGTCCTCATCAGAGCTAGTTGTCCTAGAATCTTTTCATAACTCTCAGGAATATTTTGATTACATCAATAAAAGAGAAGATCATGACCTGTCTCTGTGATAAAGGAATATAATATTATGGCTGGAGAACGCTCCGGTTTTGGCTGAATAAGTATAAGCACTCTAGTGACTAAACAGTTGTATCTTGACTTTACATGATATTGGAAGTGTGATTATTTGGAGAAGTTTTGGGCACAGGAACACAGTTATTTTATGTATTATCAAGGCAATGGACCAGTAGAGCTGGGAGAAAGAACAATAAATAGTGATAGCAGCTTATTTCACTGTAAAAACGAAGTGGCATATGGCATCGAGTTTATTCCAGAGTGATGAACAACACTGATGAGCTTGTCAAAACAAAATCTTAAAATGCAGTCAATGAATATCCCCTTTTGAGCAAATACCCTTAATGGATGCTTGATACGTATCAAAGAATTCTGGCTTTGGTACTTAGTTTCCCATGCAATAGACTGAGTCATAAAAGATTTAATTCTCAGGTTACTTTACTGGTAGATTGCATTTTATAGTCATTCTGTAACATGACAGGACACTAAAAAGGAAGATACGATCTTAGTTTTGTTCTTCACTTAGGTGCAAGAAATCAGAGGATACAGACTGAACTGTTTCTAGTGCACTGTTTTGCATTCTAAATTGTCTTAATCCAAAGAATGCATACCAAAACAAACAATCTGTTGTAGAAATGAGTAATCATCACTTACACAAGGTCATATATTTCAAGTTTTGCAAACAGAAACCTAGGAGATCTCCACAGCCTCCATTTTTATATCTGTGCATTACATTTTAAATTGGTTTCATAATGTAGACAGAAGCTGTTCTGTAGTTATATATGCTCCCTTGAAAATCTGCTGTGTACATAGTATGATGATAAATTATGACTTCTCCATCAGTTTCAATATCACAAGAGTTTAAGATTCCTTCACTGTAGTGTTATTACTTTAAAAATTATAACCTCTATGCATATCTGAAGAATTTATGATGTGTAGAAGGTAGAATGTCCTCAGAAATTAATTTGTCAGCAAATAATTTTCAGTCATGTCTTTAATTTAGGAAGATTGTTTCTTTTCTTTTTTTTTTTTTTTTTTTAATTTTTAAAATATTTCTTTTAAATGTTAACAATAGTAACAGAATGCTCTTCTTTTATAATTTTGTAATTAGCACACTTAATATACTTTTAATATTCTCTGAATCTAATTTAAAAATATTTATCAATCTTCAGCAATAGTTAGTTAAGGAATGAGTAAACAATATTGAATAACTTTCTTTTGACTCCTCGAATGTATTACAATCAACTCTAGCTGCAAGAATTAAAACTTCTGTTTAGTCTGTTTTCCTGTATAAGATTTACAAATATAAAACATGAGCATTTTCTTCTCAATTTTAATTAATCTTTACATCTTGATATTAGATAACTGGTAATGTTATCGACTGATTAATATTGCTTAGGTAATCAATAATGTGACAAACTGTACTACTAGGTTTCACAATATATCTACAATATCGTTGCTAGTCATTTTATGAAACATCTAAGCATTCAAATATTTTATTTAGTGACAAAATGAAGCAGGCAAAGTCCAATTACAACAAAGAATATTGCTTTCTAAAACTTGCTGAAGCATTTATGAGTTTACAAATGGTATGATTTGAACTAGCCATTTTATGAAATGATCAGTTTCACAGTGTGACAATAATGCATATAAATGCAAGTTTAAGGTTCCACGGGAAAAAAAAAATTCTTCTATTATAAATGCCTATTAATACTAGCACAAACCTAAGCAAAAACCCAAATATTGCCATACTAAAGCAAAAATGAAATAAAAATGCATTGGTATAGTATAAAGCATAGCAGAATCCTTTAAATTTAAGTAGTTCTTCTCTAAGACTCTCAGTCTCCTGTCTGTGAAAACCTCCGTATTTGGCCTTCATTATTAGCCAGCTTAATATATGGGTCTCATACAGAACACAGCAGGTTATCTTGGCTGTAAGTCAAGACAGCTTTTCATCTGTGCGTTAAGACTGCAGAAATAATCATCCCAGAGTGATGGACACAAAGAAGACTAAACCAAGAGACTATGTATGCATTTGGCTGTGTGATGTTTCATTCAATTCAGTCTGACAAGAAAAATCTTTAAAAACTAAAAATAATCTCCTTTTTCCTGCAGAGAAAAGGTCTTCATAGAGGAATAAACAAGTGAAATATTCTTATAAAAAGTTTGCTGTCATCCATTCCTTATGCTAATACAGTACATCTTCATTGTAAGACTGGAGCAAAAAATGAATTGTACATTAAATTTGGGCTAGCATGTGACTCTTGCATTACATCTGCATTGGGAGTCAGTGCAGAGCTATAAAATGAACTTATGACAATGGCTGTTTTTTTCTGCATAACACAGAAAGCTAAAAGATAAAACCATACAAAAGGAAACAAAGGGAGACTGGACTAGATGATCTTGAGAGGTATCTTCCAACCTCAATCTCATAAAATCCTTTTCTAGGCTTTAGAGGGGCAACATCAGAAATAACACAACTGACCCAAAATATATACATTCTCCCTCTTACTCATAACTTCAAATTCTAACAATTGCAGAAGTCTGACAAGTCACACCTGTAATAACATATGGGCAAAACTAAGTTAGAATAGAACTCAAGTGTCAAAATGAAGTGTCTGTAATACATAAAAGAGACAAATAATAGAATAGCTCATTTGATGGGTAGAGAAGGGTCTGGTTCAGTGTTCCAGGCAGTTTCATCACACAGTAAGAACTATAGTTGGATATAAATTCACTCTGAAGAAACACAGATGGAAATTAGACCACATACTGAAATGCATGTGAGGGAGAATTCAAAGATGTGTAGTAAGGATAAAAACAAAACCAACAAACAAATCCACCCAATTTTTACTACAGATCTGATGTATTTATGAATGTTACTTTGAAATACAATAGAGTAGGTAATTACCCCCAAAATTGCTTCTAGTCATATGAACCTTTGTAGGGGACAGAATACTTTAAAAGCTACTCCTACAGGCCAGAAGAATGATCGTCTACATTATTTTATATTTTAAAATATTATTTTATGTCTGTAGAGGAATTTTTTAGAATCTTAGAATCATAGAATGGTTAGAGTTGGAAGGGACCTTAAAGATCATCTAGTTCCAGCCCCCCTGCCATAGGCAGTGAAACCTCCACTAGAGCACATTGCTCAAAGCCCCATCCAGCCTGGACTTGAACACCTCCAGGGATGAGGCATCCACAACTTCTCTAGGCAACATGTTCTGGTGTCTCACCACCCACACAGTAAAGAATTTCTTTCTAGTATCTAATCTAAACCTACTGTCTTTCAGTTTAAAACCATTACCCCTTGTCCTATTGCTTCACTTCCTGTCAAAGGGTTCCTCTCCAGCTCTCCTGTAGGCTTCCTTCAGATACTGGAAGGCTTCTATAAAGTCTCCCTGGAACCTTCTTTTCTCCATGCTGAACAACCCCAGCTCTCTCAGCCTGTCTTCATAGGAGAGGTGCTCCAGCCCTCTGACCATCTTCGTGGCCTTCCGCTGGACCGGTTCCAACAGGTCCACGTCCTTCCTGTGTTGAGGACTCCAAAGCTGGACACAGTACTCCAGGTGGGGTCTCACGAGAGCAGAGTAGAGGGGTAGAATCACCTCCTGTGACCTGCTGGCCACACTTCTCTTGATGCAGCCCAGAATGCAGTTGGATTTCTGGGCTGCCAGCATGCACTGATGGCTCACATTGAGCTTCTCATCCAAGAGCACTCCCAAGTTCTTCTCCTCCTCTCCGTTTGCTTGCATGTGTGCTTTTTTGGGACCTCTAAAGAGCATTACATTTCCTTTGAGCATTTGAGGGACAAAATATCCTGAATTTTTGCACTTTCAGTCTGAATCTAAGCTAGAAAATAGTGTCTTTCTCTACAAATACTGATTTGGTTGGATTTTTTCTCACTTTCATATTTTTTTTTGTCCTGTTCCTTTCCCAGATCTCTACTTTTGACCTATAACCAGAAAAATAAATCAGATCTCCCCTGCAATCCTATTTCTACTTGCAGATCTAACTGACATTTAAAATTTAAAATAGTGATCCAGAACACAGTTGCGCAACTGTAGGGTCCAAGGCCAGTGGACTGTTGTAATAGTTTTATTAAAGTTGGCATGTAGAGTCAGCTTCTCTAACAGTATTGTCATCTTACATTTTAAAGCTTTCACATTAGCATATTGGGGTATAGATTCTGAGTAACTCTGCTTTCTATTTTCTTATACTGAAATACACTATTTTATTTTCATACATAATATACTGTACCCCAGTGAAGAAAGTGACTAGAGACATTGCTATGGAAGACTGATAAAAAACCTGCTGAAAGCCAAACTGAAGATAGGTAACTATGTGAAGCTACATCTAATGGGGGACTTCTTTTTCCCTTTTTTTTTTTTTCCTTAAAGAAAAAAAAAGCCAAGCCAACAGCTAAATTATGATTTTTTTTGTATTTTCTGAATCTGTATATGTACATACAGATGAGAGAAGAATTGTTCTGTGTCCAAAGTCCCAGCAGAGTGCAAAAGGGACTTGTTGGTATGACATCCCTAATGAACTGTACTGAGGTGGTTTTGGGTTTGGGTTTTTTTGTCTGTTTGGTTTGGATTTTTCCTACATTTTTCTGTATTGTTTGAACTCTTCAGGTCCACAGAAAGAAAATCCTGTCTTTCTAAGAGGTAAGAAATCTAGGCATGATGGAAGACATTCTCTGGAATGGAACATCATCCAGCTGAGTGGACAATTGTGAAATTAAAATTCAGCTATTATGAGGTACAACAACAGAATTTCTAAGTGGAAATTTGTATATTTCTTGTTAACTCTTCAAATTAAAAAATTATTTCCATTTTACGATAAAGCTCAGGAATTATAATCTCTCCCCTATATGCTGTGACAGATCTTCAGGTGAAATAACTGCAGGCAGGTTTATCTTTATCCACTTTCCCATATTTGGTGGTGTAAGGTTTAAAAAGGAAGGAAAAGTAAATTTAAAAAAAAAATTATTATCCTCCTGCCCTGACTCACCTGTATAGGTTCTCTTTACAATCAGATGTTGGCACATTTTTATATGCCACTATAGTGTTACCTTCAAAAGTTCTTTTTTCCTCTCAAGTACAATTACATTATGTTGATAAAAGTATGTGAACATTCTTATTTTATATATATACATACTTCTTTTATGCTATCAGATATAGCATTTAAATGAACAACATACAATTATCAGTATGAGTATTGCAGTTACGAAATTAAAGTGATAGCTGTATAATTGCAGTGCATTTAATTAGTTGTTAAAATTAATGTTTTATGATTAAATGAATTAGTACCCATTATAAAACTGTGCAATTTAAATATTTGCTAAGAAATTAGCAGACAATTATGTTTTATAAAATGATATGTGACTAAGAAGACATTATACTGAAACATCATTAAATCCCAAATCTAATAATAAATAAAGAAAGCAAAGATTGGGATGAATATCATAAAATGCTTTAATTCTATACATTTGTCTTAATGATTTTACGCTGCTGCTCCTCATCATGATATCCAGGCCATTTACTATCTACTCAAAATTAATAAGAGAATGCTATAAACAAGGAAATCACAAAAATGATCATATTTATGTTGGTAGCTGAATCTCAGAATTGTATTTTGCAAAATTCCGTCTTTAAAAATCTGTGTTCTGTCCAGAAGGAAATGAAAAGCTTATATATATATATATATATGTTTGGGGTTTTTTTTATGGTAGGTACATTATAAAATCAATGTGATATGACAAAAAAACAGTGGTTTATACAACTTATCTCAAGTTAAAATCTCATATAAAGATGTCCATCGGGTGAGTTCAGTGTTCTGAATTCATGAATCATCAGATTATTGAAAAAGGATTTTTGGAAATGTCTTCCACCATGTACACACCTGTATTGAATCACACTGGTATTTTAAAACAGAAGAGTCTGTCTACAGTCTTCAAAGGATTACCAGATTTTTTTCAGTTCTTTTAAGGATTTTTTTTTTAAGGACTTGGGGGTTCTTTTAAAAGAAAAAAACCCCATCGTTCTCTTTATATACTTTTCTCGCCCTTGACTGAAAATCATGTCCTATTCTCAGAGAATGTACACCTTTATTTCCTCTTACCAGTCCTCAGCAAATGCTTACTTAGTATGCTCAGCTGATTGCAATTTGCCTCACAAATGGCCAGCAGTGGCTTAAATCTGTGATCTGTAAGGTCAGAAGAGACTATTCAGAGAATCTTACAGGTTCCTGAAGTAAGTCAAAGTCTATGCTAAGTCTAAACATATTAAGTTTAGAAAACTGTTTAGTTCTCTCCAGTATTTAGGTATAAAGCAGGGCTAAATGATAATTCAACAAAAATCTTCTTGAGTTCACACTAAATTAAATCTTCAGAAACAGCAAGATTTTCTTTTGTCAGACTCTATCTAAGGTGTTTGTTCTAGCAGCTTGTAAGCAGTCTTTCAACATTTCCAGAAGGAGAAACACAGTGTCTCATACAGCAACAAGCATTGCTTGTTACACTGATTATTGGAGAACTATTGAAGATAGTCCTGGATCTGAAAATGCAGAGAAAAAAGAAAAATAACTAGTATATTTGTTCCCTATTTTTTTTTCCATGATACTTGTCTGCTTTTCTCCACAGGGTTTCCACAGGATCCAGAGGTCCAAAGTTATATAGGAATCAATGGATCAGTCCAGGGACACCTTTTCAGAAAAGCAGAACTACTTCCAACCTTATGAACTGGTAGCAGGAAATGTGCAGCCATCTTTCTTTTCATCACCAGCAACTGAAGTCTTTTAAGTATGTCTAGTTTACTTTGGCATAGTGGTGGTAGACGCAAAGCAGAGAGCTTTTTACCACACTGACAAAACATTCAGGTCTGAATCTCTACTTGAAAACATGGTCTTCTGGGGAAAAAAAAAAAAAAAAAATAAATCCCACTAGCCTGCATTTTGCTTTTGGAGTGGTCTTCTCCTGAATTACAGTCCTCTCCTGTAGCTTGTTTTCATATTAACTCCCTGACTTACTTCTATCCACCTCCTCAAAGTTACCTTCATAACTTCATCACTTACCGATCTTTCTAAACAGTAATTTACTTGCCTCACCGAACCAACTGAACAACTGATCAAAATAAAAGAAGTAATCATGTGACATAATAGCTGATTGCCCTTGGCCTTTTCTGCCAGGGTTTCCATCCATAATATCTGGGAGAGGTTCTATGGTAATTGGTTAGAATGGAGTAATCAGGTGAGGATAGAGCCAGATAGTTGCTCTGGAAGTGCAATTAGCCCATGTGGCCTCAGGTAACTCGCATGGATGATAAGGCCGATCACACATACAGAATTGCTTTTGCACCCTTCACTACATGAGAAAGAATCTTTCTAAAAACAGGCACTTGGGAGTCTTACTTCTGTCAGGATTTTGATAAGGCTAGTGAGCTGGATAAACCAGCTAAATGGCAAAAAAAGAATAACAGACTGTTATTTTGCCTTTGACAATATTCAACTTTATTCCCATCCTCTCTACTGAAGGCCTGGATGACTAGCTTAGAGGAATATAAATAATGACATCTCATTGGAATTAGACATGCACATCTGAGCATGTCCAGTTATCTGAGTTTACCATTGTCATTAACAGAAAGACATAGTCACTTCTAGAATGTTAGCCATCTACCAAAGGCAAGCATAGACTTTAGTTTGAAATTAATTGTAGCATCGAAGTATTTTCTCTTATTGAATGTAAAAGGAAACTTGGATCCTTAATTAAATGTAGCTGCAGCATATTAAAATTCCAATGTCTGTAAAGATGGGTGGTATTAACCCTACCCTCTGATTTTCTTATATTTGTGTTCAAACTATAAAACATGTAAACTTGTATTGTAAGGTTAATGTAAAATACATGGCTAAGAGATATTGAGGCCATATTTGTTCCTTTATTTTTCAGCTTTTCTTTTTTTTTAGTTTAGATGTGGGAGGTAGTGTGAAATTATTCATTCATGCTGAAAGACTATTCAGGAACATCCTCTCTATTAAGTCATTTACTGAAATAAGAACACACCTGGTACCAATCCCGAAGGATATTCAGCTGTTTAATGGAACAGCATGATCAAGAGATGACACACTCCTGGATATTTGTTAATCCATGACCAGGCTACTCATTTATGAGGTAGAAAATCTTTTTTAAGCCCCTACTGAAAATCAGGTAAGAAGAGGAATGAAAATCAGATCTCTTACAGCTTCAGTGAATACCCCTCTAATCACTGATCTTCACAAGGTCTTTGCTGATTTTTTTGAGTATCTAATCCTTTGCTTTGGGAAACCAAATCTTTTTTTTTTTTCCAAGTTCATTTTGCTATATGCCTAAAAAGCAGTTAAAATGACCCAAATTAAAGGAAAGCATTTTGTTTTGTTTAAAAGTGGTCTCCTTCATCCCTGAAAGAATTTCACAGTTCTTCAAATGAAAGTAAAATCAGTTTAACTTAATCCTAGGTACCTGTGTTTGTTAGAGTTTAATTTAGTTTTGTTCACTTAGTTGTTATTTGCCAATGAATATTTTAAAAACTAGTTATTTTACATGTGAATTTATTCAGAACACAAAGCATTAATTAACTTGTATCAGTAGTGGCAATTCAAACCCTGTGTCAGCAGATATGAAATGGGTCAGTTATGAGAAAGGGTCAATATTTAATTTTTCTTTTTCTCATCATATAGCTCTGCTCTGCTCTTATCGCTTTGCTTCTCTTCTCTTTGCTTTGTATCTTTCTTTTTGGTTAAGTCTTATTTACACTGTAAGCAAAACCATCCAAAGAGTAATTCTGCTTACACATCTTCCTTTGAAATTGCTGGGTGCCACTCAAAAAGAGTCAAGACTTGCAAGACTTAATGTTCTAATAGAAAGAATACAAACTGAAGTGAGACATCTGCAATGATACTGCATCATCAGTAAAGTGAATCCACCAGATATCGTATACATCACAGTTAACAATTTCAAATCTCATCTCCCTACAGCAGTCAAAGTGAAATGAAGCTGAATAGAACAAATCCTGATTTTTCACATTTACTGTTATTAAGGAATGGAATAAAGTAGTGCCAGTGGGGATAAAACAATACAGCTATGGCTATTCAGTTGTGAAGAAAGTAAATTAATAAAACTAACCTCATGTCTTTTGTACATGCTTTCAGTTGATGCCCTGGAGAATAATGCCCTTTATAGGAAAGAAGGGTGGGGAATGCACTGTATAGCCTATTGCCATATCTTTCCTCAGTACTATTGACAAACTGCATATCAGCAGCAGCTGATAGGTTGCCATGTTTTTTGTTTGAGACGTACCTTTATATATCTTCAAATAAGCCTCCTGGACATTTATCTTCTCCAAAGCTTTTCCATATTTTTTAATGGAAACTTTTTCAATCCCATTGTATTGTGAAGCAAGGTTTAAATCCTGGAAGGCAAGCAATATTCGTGACATAGCAAGGACCATGTAAGACAGTTAAACTAATTTTCATGATACATTATGTTTCAGATTCATATGAAATATCAAGTCCATCTTAAACTTTTCTGGACATATGCTAATACAACAGTGTTTTATAAAATGTCCTTATGCATTTTGAAAAACTGAATCATCCCAGGATGGTCTTCTGCCACAAGTCTCATTATTCATTTCACTAATTATCTGAGTGATGTCTGGGCAAATATTATGGATTTGTCCTAATTGGTGTCCTTAGACTGAACTATCTGTTCAGTGGGGTGTGATTAAATGGTAAAGGAGAGGAACAGGTTTTTACTAGGTGTTTGGAACTTGATACAGGCATCCACAGAATTGATCCAGATCTGAGTTACACCCATAGCCTTTCTAGAAAAAAAAATGCATCCTCAGACTTGCAGACATGCAGGAAAAATATGGATTTTTCCAGTGGATGCAACACATCCTTCCTGAAAAGCCTAGTTAGCTTTATCTTTTCTCATGTCCTCTTATAGAGAAAGAAGAGGCCAATAATTTTCAGCTTCCATCACAATCTTGTTCAGAAAGCAAATCAGTTTTCTACATCTAATATGAAAGCTCTGGAGAAAAATGAAATGTCTTGGTTTTAACTATATCAACTCAATATTTGAGCTAGGTAGGAAGTAGTTTGCAATTTCAGTAACTTTTTTTTTAAGAACATAAACTGACAAAATTTTCTTAGGATGCAGTTTATGGTCAAGACAAAAATCAAACCTTTTCACTTATTGTGGAGAAAAATCAGGGCCAGGTATCCTCCTGGGCTGTGAGACAGACAGATCAAATTCCTGTGTTAGTAGTCTCTTTATATACTAAACCAACTAGGTTGTAAGCATGTTTGTGTCTTAATTTAGCTGGAAAGACTCACCATCTGATAGAACTGAAACAGTCCTTAAGGCGTGACTGTTGATTTCAATAACTTTTTTTAAAGAAAAAAATTTCTATTTCCTTTAGACAGAGGTATGAAATTTGCCTGGGTTCACGTTACTTGTAGGATTATCCTTTCTAAAAGTAATTTGAAAATCTATTAATGTTTGACCTCTGAAGAAGAAATAACATTTCTATCTACTCAGAAGGTATTAAAAAAGGAAACCAGAAATCTTTACTAAATATTCCAGTCTGTTCTGATCTTCTCCAGTCTTCACACAACTTCATTCAATACTTACACATTTCTTGAACTGCCTATTCACCTTCCTAAGTGATTCTTATGTAATTATTTGATTAAAGAATAAATCAAATATCACATATGACATGATTTTTATATATATACACACGCATGTGCACTTTCATATACTTATATGTATGCACATATATGAACTTTGTATATATTTGAGTGTGTGTATGTATACATGCAAAAGAACATATTTTAATTCTAGACTTTCATAAGTTTCTACGTGGTACATTAAAAATGTTTTTTTTAATGATTTTCATTTCTGTATTAAATACTTTGATTTAAACTAATACAGAAAACATACCTCCATGAGCAATCATCACCTGTGTTCAAATTACTCTTACATTCTACAAATACAGGTTTTGTAGTAAAAAATTTAATGAGGCAACTTAGGGTATCTATCATGTAAACTGCCCTGATGGCAACACAAAAATATTCAAATCTGCCTGCCCACAGGAAAAAAAAAACAAAACCAAAACATTAGCTTTTTAGACTATCTTCATTGCTGGGATGAATAAGGAAGGTAGTAACAGCATAGGTATCTGAGGTCCAAATGATAGAGCAATTTATACTGAAGATCAAGTGTCAGCTAATTATCTATACTTGAAAGGCAGGTACATATATAAAGAACTGGTAAGACATGTTTCCAGGAACAAACTATGCCAACAACATGCTTTAGCCAGAGTGCATAAGTGCATTCTGCATGGAAATAGATTATAAATTTACCTGATATTTAGGAAGAATCAGGGTTATTAATCTATTTACTAACAACAGCAGAAAAACTATGATGCTGGTGAGATGAACGGTTGATGAGGAAACATATCAACTACCTTAAAGGGAGAAAAATAAGCAAATCGTTGTCTACATATGTCTAAAATTGTTCAATCTAATTTCTCTCTCTCTACAAGAGTAGAATACAAACAGAATATATAGAATTTTATACAGAATGCAAACAGAGCAAAAGCAAGCAAATAACTCCATCCTGACTTTTGGCAAAGGTAGTTGGCTTACAACTGAGTATTACTGAGGATCCATCTTGATATACAGTGGAGGCATAAACAAAAAGTACACCAGTTAAGAGAATTATATTAATTCCACTATATCTAGCTTGACTTTCAGCCAAGGCCTCAAGCCCGAATCACATCCAGACAGACATACTGGGAAAGGAAAGATACTTTACCCTTTTCCACTGATGAAGAACCATAATAACCTAAGGCTGTTCATATACTGAGTAAAAATACATTCTTTACAAATCAGTGGTTGACTTTTTGTCTCTACAGATATGGTAAATTCTTTCTAACAGAAAACCTGTATCTGTGTACTGTGTACAATATTATAAGTACATACTATAGTTCTTCATAGTTGAGAAGTCTAAAAATACCATTGAATTGCACATACCTCTTTTTTCTTTGTTAAAAATGTTCTTTTTTTTTTACTCTAAAAATGACTATGAGTAACATGATGCAAATAGGCAATTTTGTACAGTTCCTTTTTTCCTTCATTAATTTGTAATTTCACTTTTGTTGTTTGTGCTTACTGAGCTGAAGAAATAATCTTCCTTGTAAAACATGAA
This sequence comes from Tringa tobata, assembly GCA_033628505.1. Lineage (NCBI taxonomy): Eukaryota > Metazoa > Chordata > Aves > Charadriiformes > Scolopacidae > Tringa > Tringa tobata. The sequence continues at coordinate 29,450,949 of JAHREE010000279.1, forward strand.
CAACAGAGTGATCCAGAGAGAAAGCAAACCAATTTGAGACACTTTCAATTTATCTATGGGATTTGCCACTGTAATCTGAATTTCAAAAAAGCATCTTTCCTTTACTAACTACTCATTATAATACAAAAATATTTTCTCCTAAGTTTTGATCTTAACCCAACCGGTCAATTTACTTCTACCTTATATTAGTTGTCTGTCATTAGCTAAGTGGATACACTTCACAAATTAGCTTTTGGCAAAACAAAACAAAACAAAACAAAAGCAACAACAACAACAAAAAAGACAAGATAAAGGGGAAAGCACTTGAATTAAATGGATAACTTCATATACATTGCTAGCTGCTATGTATGGGGAAGGAAACTAATTGGGAAGCTATTGGGAGATATTTAAAACACAGACAAATTGAAAATGTGCTGCAACAATAATTCATATTACTAACTAAAGTGGCATAAAAAAATGTTCCAACTGTATTACTTCAATAAAAGGGTAAAAGCTCCAGCTCTGCAGCACACTGGATTAAAATACAACCTCCTTATGAAATTACCATGAAATTGAGCTGAAGCACATGCAGAACTAAACAGATTGTTTGGAAAGCATTCAGCTACAAATCTGTTCTTTTTTCCAGGCCTGTTGAAATCTCAGCTGATTTCAAGGAAACTAGTTTCAATTATTTGCTCTGCTGTTTAAGCAAACCATATCAAAGGCTACAGTGGTGTATATCCAGAAGAGTTACTGTTGACTAGTGAAACACAGGGTATCAACTTTTCTCAGGGGGAAAAAGGGAAAAAGGAAAGAAGGAGAAGCTAGATCAGCTGAAGTACAAGTCTTTACAGAGGAAAGTAAACTTAGAAAAGATTCACAGAGAGTATTGAAATATTGCAGTGAAATGGATGTACTCCTCACACAAATTAATACCATTAAAATTTTCTTAATGTACTCTCAGCCTGTCAAGATATGTTACATGGAGTCTATTTCTTCTTTTGTCTGTACCCAAAATAAAATTGTAACAGAACGATCATAACGATCACAAAGCTAATTCACACACTCTTCTACTAAGTTATGAGTACATATGTAAATTGGAATTTACTGGGAATGCACAAAGATTGAAGCTACTGACCACTTGTTGATCATATTTAACTTTTAAATGAATATTGGGGCCAGATATATGTTGAGTACACTTCATATTTCTTCTATCTAGCAGAACCACTTTCTAAGATAGCCAGGAATTTTTTATTTTTTTTTTTTCAATCTGTACTTACCTGTATGTAGCATTACTGTTACAGGGTCGCCAGATGGTGCTGTTACACGTACACCTTGCTTAATGTGTAGAATTTTTAGCTTCAGAAAAAAAAATAATTGGAATTCTATTTATATGGTGTAATTTTTTTTGAAAATATTTATAGCTAGCAAATGCCAGTGAATTTGCACTTATTGCTGTTTCCTAAAGCTAGTGCCACTCCTGAAACAACAGCTCTATGACAGCCAAATGCTTGGGAAGACCTTTCAAAAAAAAAAAAAGGGATTTCCACCTTTTCATTTTGATCACATCCATTTTATCATTGCTAAACAGCTCTATATAAAATAAATACCACTATTTCCAGACTTTGCACTGAGATTTCATCATCATAAGAAGCCAATTTCCAGCACCTTAGAAGCTACCACCACTCAGCAGAAGGATGGTGATAAAGTTTACCATAAGGAATCATTAAGAAGTATATGTGACCAAATAAAGAATCACATTTGTATCAACTATTGACTATTTGAACTAGCACAGTTCTCCTAAAAATGCTTTCCATTTTGAGCACTACAGGTTTCTCAGAGTGGGCATATCTGTACACATAATCAAAATGTGTCCAAAAATGAAAGACTAAGCATTATCTATTATCTTAAAAATTAATAGTGCAGACACTTAGAACTCTGTGTCTCAGTAAGCTGAGACAAATGGGGAAAAAAAAGCTGACACCAGTTACACCAAAGAAGATCAGCTTCTATCTACAGTTTATATTTACTTCACAATAAGTTCTGTGACAATGAGCTGAAAATGTTGGCCATATCAGCATTAGTAAAATGCCACCGAGTTTGATGTGGAACTCTGGGTTGGTAATTGCTAATTAAATCACATAAAAGCATGTAAGTTTAGTGGAATATCAACATATATCAAGTGTCTGAGCTAATACTAAAGCTCAGACCAGCAGTATTTAGTAATGCTAAAGGAAAAATTTGGGCTGGGCCCAAAATTTTGGGTTTCACGTTTAAATGTCTTGGTGAAAGAATAAAGAGAAGAGGAGAAAAGATATCCCGTGCTCTTTTTTAATTCACTGTTGTTATTCACAGATTCAAGCCCACTGTCCATTCCTCCAACATGCTGCTTAATTGTTTTCTTCTGCTAAGCAACAATTCAATAGCTCACATTATAAAAAAAATCACTCTGTTAGAGACTATTTGTAGCTTGCCTGTCTTATTCTTATCATCATTCCTGCATTTATATCTGATGAAAGGATAAATATTAAAAAGTTTGGGTTTTTTTCAGATAACCATTAATGTCAGTGGAAAGTAGACTTGTCAGGCCATCAAGATCCAGACTTGAAACCTTTTCAGTTAGTTAAAAGTGATTTTCTTTGCTGTTAAGTAAATGTCAGTCTGTAATCATCAGGGTGAAAAACTGATTGACTGGATTAGCATGTATGTTATGAAAATCCAGATATCTACCAATTTTCACAGACTATTAAAAAAAACCACTTTCAAAAAAAGCAAATTAGTTAGTTCAACTCTGTGATTCTATGCAGTCCATTAAAAACATTTTCCCTTCCATTTTCAAAATCTGGGTTTTTAGACAATTTCATACTGACAATCCAAATATGGTGTACAAATGGACTCATAACAATAATTATATCAACCACTGCAAATCTTACTGTCTTCATAGGAAAGAACTATTTTGTAATAGAATTTCACTTTATGTGAACCATTATTGGAGAAAACACAGAAACAGAAAAGAATGAATCAGTTAATTTCTAAGTCTTAACAGAGGGTGAATTACTTGCATTTAGAATAAATACTTTTCTAACTTGTTTTTAAGGACTTCCACTATAGGAATTCCAAAATGTAGAGGTAAATCCTTCTCCTTTTCTGACTGCTAGAATGTTTTCCTCTAAACTGATTTTAACCTTCTTTGCTACTATTGGCATCCATTATCTTCCTTTCTCACCTGGGATATAGGTAACTGCTTTTACATTCATGATCTTTGGTGCACTAACTGTAAATTTAGTTATTCCGCATAGCACAAAGGATAGCATAAAGACTGATTTCTAGTTTCTTTAAGTTAGAAATAGAGTAGTATTTTGATCAGTTTAATATAAAATTAGTGAGAATTTGTCAAGAAGGAGTTTTGCTGTCGTCTTTGGACCATATTCATTTACCCATATCTAAATCAGAACTGTGGCTTGATGGCTTTGTAATGATTTCCTTAAATATTTTTAACATTTTTTATTAACAAACCTTTAAGAAAGGTTTACTGATCTGTTTATAAGAGTCTGCTGCTGAAAATATGTCTGAACCCCGGAGATCTCCTGTGCATCTATCTACCAGTTACCAAACTGAGTAAGCATATCATAATTTAAGTTCACCGTAGCTTCTGGGAAAAAGCATGTTTTATCATGCATTTGGGGGAAATTCGGTACAAGGAATGTAAAGAAAGTTTTAAGAGTTTTTAAATTTTGTCACAACTTTCTGCCAAGAAGGAAAGTAAGCTTCACATAATTCTTTCTTTCTTTCTTTCTTTCTTTCTTTCTTTCTTTCTTTCTTTCTTTCTTTCTTTCTTTCTTTCTT
>JAHREE010000279.1:29455102-29680570 GCA_033628505.1 Tringa tobata
TTTTTTTTTTTTTTTTTTTCTTTGGTGACAATAGGAGGAAAAATTGTGGAATCATCACCCCATTCAAATTGTTTCACAGGCGATCTGCTTAGTATATAGTATTTCTTATTCACCAGGACAATCAAAATGAAAATAGGTCTTGCTACAAGACATGAGTCAGTTAATGCCTAGCACTGTCCAAGGAAAAAGTCCTTATATTTCAAAAGAATTTTTCAACTTCAGTGCCTGACTTTTCCATTACCACTTCTTGCATTTGTTCCCCATCAAGAACAGTCAGTATTCCAAGGAATGTGAAGTCTGATATATGACAGGTAACCAGTGTATGAATAGACTAATCCATAAAGGAGGCAGAGCTACTTTAACAATAAAAGCTCTCAGTATAGACCATGTTAGTGGAAATTACAGACCTTGGAGAAAGCAATCACTAAGAATAATCATAGCAACCACATTTAATCAAACTTCTTTTCTATTATTGTAAGTAACTTTCTCTGTGTTTCATAGCATGTAAATGTAAAACTTCCTTAAATGTATGTTAAAGCAGAAACATGAACAGTGCATTGTAACCCATTGAAAAATATTGCAAAAAGTGAAAAACTTATTAAAAGACTTTAAAGTTAAAATTCCGATACTGGCATATGTCAATTTTATGGGGAACAAAATCCTTAGATAAAAGTCTGAAATTACTAAAATCATTGGCATGTTCACCACAAACTGTGTCAAAGTGAGAATTTCAACCAATCTGATTTCATTTTTACTGTGAAAAACACAAGGCATTAATTTAAGTGAAACTGTGCTAATTAACTAAAGTACTGTACATGCCTTTTAATTAATTACAAGAATTTGGGAAAGATTATTTCTCTTTCAGTAGACTACTGAATACTAAACTACTAAAAGACTAGACTAATTCCTTTACCTGAATTTCCAAAACAGGAATTTTCTGCCATAGTTCAGGAAGATGTTCCTTTTCTCCAGTAATTTTATGAACCATTGGAGGGAATTCTTATCATTCAAAATTAGCCTTACACTGCATGTTACGGTAAATGCAACTTCTACTTTAAAAAATATTTTTCTTGATAAATGTATACTTCTTTCAGTGTTCCTGGATGGATTCACTTTACAATAAAATCTAACAATACAGATCAAGTTCAAAATTAAAAACCTATACATCGCTTAAATTACTATATTCTTTACTATATGCATGATTAGTCCTCAAACAGATTTCTTATGATCTTTTCCTTATATTCTTTGTTAACTGCTTTTTCATTTTCTTTCAAATCCTAATTCTTTAATCAACTTCAGCATTGTTTATCATACTGAAAAATAACTCACACTGCTATTTTCTAGAACTTATATAATTTTCTGTGATTAGCATGGAGAAAGCCTCTGAGCACTTAAAAAGTGACAAATCTCAACTCTTCAACTTTTAGAAATAAACATTCCCTTGTTTAATTTTTTTTTTAAAACTGAAAGCAAAGAGGATTACTGCCTCTGGCCTCAATATGATCGCAGCTTTTATAATTGTGTTTTATACTAACACAAGAAATCCTATAAAAGACAACTGCATACATATAATGTGTCTGAGCTTTCCTAATGCATGCCTTGGTTCAGTGATTGTGTTTACCATATGCATCACATTGCATTAGACTTTTCTTCATTGTCCAAGGCCAACTGGGTATATTTCTGTTTATTTTAAGAAAAATATATTTCTATTATTTTAAATTATTAACCTCTTCTCTCAGTCTTTCAACATTATAAGCCTGAAGTTCACACAAACAATGTAAAACTTCACCCAAGCATAGCTGCAAGCATAGCTGTAGTATCAGTGCCTAAAATATAAATTAGTTGTCCCAGTTCATTTAACAAATGCACTGCTAATTACCATGGAACATATCAGGAGTTTTTGATTTATACATCTTGCCTATCTAATTTCAAAGTAAAAATAGAGGTAAATAGACAGGTAATATTATTTGTGTCTTGCCATAGAAGACCATGTAATGGTTTGGGCAAAACTGTTGAAAAGAAAAAAGGTTCTGTTTTACCTCAACTCAGGGCACTCCACTACAGAAATAGTATTTTCTCCTAGTATTGTAAAAAATATCTTTTACTAATTACACTTCAGCCCTTTTCCTAAGATGTGATAGTCTTAACAAAACTACACTGAAGCAAATGGACAGTTCTCACTGATGTTTGTGGGGTTTTAATTCAAAGACTTAAACATAATGCAAATTGATTTTTGTGATATCCTCCATATTTAAAAGCAATACAGAAAAGCAGAATAGCTTCACTTTTTAGATCGAAAAGGGACTTCTTGAAATTACATTCTATTTGGATAGCTAAGCAAGAAAGAAGAAAAATCCTGCTGTGAAATTGATCTGGTTAAACATTACTGAAAGAAATGGATCAGAAAAAAAAAAAAAAAGACCTTGAGAATCAAAGTAACAGAAATTACACAAAATTCAGTGCTATAAAATAAATGACCATGTAAAAAATGAATTTCAGACTTTTCAGATACAAAATAAGATCCTGTCATTTGAAAATGGCAAGAAAGAGAAAGACCTGGCTATCTTAGTATCATAACGTACTTGATCAAAGTACGAAAGTATATTACAAGGTGATTGTGGACTACCAAGCTGATGTAATTATGGAAAAATGTACATCCTATGTAGGACCTGTTAAGATGGTTGCTTCACACAGAGAAAAGGAATATTGGTGCCTTTCTCTGCTATAGCCAAAGTTGAGTTCTCTAAGCTATGATTCAGAAGTGTATAAATCAGAGTTTAAATAATATTTATTTATCTCAAACCGAAATATAGGTGTACCAAAATAGTTTATCAACTGAAATGATCTTGTAACACTATGATGGCCTATCCAGGTATAATTAATAAATATTTTACATAAACATGTGACCAAATTTATCACCAAAGAGGCAAGAAAATGTGTGGGTAGTTGTTCATAGGAGGCATACAAATAAGAAAAGTCTCAAGATAAGGAAAAAGACAAGCTCAAGGGACTGCAGCAGTAAGAGCAGGATGTCTGATAAAAACAAATCCAAGCTAAACACTATCAGGAAAAACTTATATTCCCCTATTTAGAAGACTATAATTAACATTAAAAAATCAGGTATAAATGAGGAAAACTGGAGAAGTCCACTCCAGTTCTGTTATCATAGAATCATAGAATCATATGGGGTTGGAAAGGACCTCTGGAGATCATCTAGTCCAATCCCCCCCACCAGAGTGGGTCTACCTAGAGCAGGTTGCACAGGAACTTGTCCAGGCGGGTTTTGAATGTCTCCAGAGAAGGACACTCCACCACCTCTCTGGGCAGCCTGTTCCAGTGCTCTACCACTCTCACAGTAAAGCAGTTCCTCCTCACGTTTAGGTGGAACTTCTTATACTCAAGTTTGTGCCCATTTCCTCTTGTTCTGCCACTGGGAACCACTGAGAAAAGAACAGCCTCATCCTCCTGACACCCTCCCTTTAAGTATTTGTACGCATTAATTAGATGTCTCCTAAGCCTTCTCTTCTCAAGACTAAAAAGACCCAAGTCCCTCAGCCTCTCCTTGTAGGGCCTTAATCATCTTTGTGGTCCCTATTTGTTGTTGAAAAGCTCTGGTTCCTGATCACCTGGACCTTGACAACACCTTGCCATATAAAGCCAATACAGTATTCAAGAGGATGCAGCAGGTTACCTTTCATAGTTAGAGCAGACCAAAGCAAAAATTCAAGCAGTCATTTTCTACAAACAAAAAGGAAACATGCTTCCCCCTGCCTCCCATCTCCAACACTGGAGTATATTTTCCTTTTCATTAAGTTTGTTTCATATTAGAAAAATTATCCTGATATCTAAAATGCTGGTTAAGAAATAATTCCATTTTCATATTTGGTTGGGATCTAGGAAATACTCTGTAACTACTAATGTGGAAAAATCAATTATTTTGTAATGAGTCTACACAAGTGCAGGACAAATCTAGTGAGAGATTTCTTCCTTAATTGGTCTACCTGCACAGATAAACTAAATTTATTTCTTCTCTTTATATTTCTGAACAAGTTATCTGAGAATATTATGTCTGTGTTTACTCAAACCAAAACTGTAACACTGATTATCGGTCACTCTAGTTTGAATTTTACACAACGTGAAAGTGATAGAAAGTATTCTGTGAACTTGAAAAGTGAGCTGAGTATAACAGATACAAGGATATATGGAAAGGCTGAAAAAAAAAAACTTCAGTGCATAAGAAAGCCAATACTGAAATGAAAACTCAGATATTGTAGAAGGAATGTGGGAAAATAAGAGAAATAAATAATAATAATGGCTTCAACATTACAATAAAATGTTGCTTTGCTCCAATGTGCTATAAACTTGGCATACATTCATACATTTTTTATAATTTATTATGAAAATATAAGGGAATTCTGGGAAAATATAATAGTTCTCACACTTTGCTTGATTAGATTTTTTTAACATAATTCACAAATTTGTTACGAGTTTTTAATTAGTTAATTAATTATGTATGCAATGCATAATTGCATGCAGAAGATGCTGTCTTTGAAAATATACTGTGTGTTTAAAGAAAGTCTTACTATGGAGTAACATAATGATGTTTACTGTTGACCATGAAGCTGATGCTTTCAATTTTGTTTTGTTTTGTTTTTTTCCTAGAAAAATAAAACACTGCCAACATACAGTGTGAGAAAGATAAAGAGTCAATTCTTTGTCTAGAACTCAGAAATTTAGTGATGCGCACACACACACACACACACACACAAACTACTGGTTTAGCTGTAATATAGATATAGATTAGATATAGATATAGATAGATATAGATATAGACAAATCATAAAGAGCTCTTAGAGTATTGCATTATCTGCAGATATTTCTTGCAGTAAGAACTCTTTTACTTCCAGAATAACATCAGGTGAAAATTCATAATGAGATAATCTGAATGATAGAAATACTTTTTTAAATCTTCTGATAATCTATTAATTCAGAAAAAAAAAATGTCCTTGGAATTATCTGGAAACCTTGATTTGATTAAAATGTACTAAAATAAATACTCCCTTTGACTAACCTATTATTATGTTTCTTAAGAAGTTATAGTGAAAATTTATAGCAATCTTAGTCTGAAAGTCTTAGATTTACTACAAAAGTATATCAAAATCTCAAGTTCAAATTTTCAGTGAAAGCTGTTTAAATAACGCCTGCCTGTGTAAACAAAGACATTTTCAATTCATCACAATAAGTATTATCAATTAAATATTTTATCTACGTTTTAATACACACACATATATACATATATATAAACATATAAACATATTTAAATACATATATATATAAAATATAAATACTGCTTCTACAGATTGTGCAACTATAAAACTTCTGAGCAGTACTGCACAGACACAGGCTTCATATTTCTCAAAGTGTTATTCTCATAATTAGTAGTTTATAATGCTTTAACAAGTAGAAGAAGATTATGACACATATACTGGTGATGAACTTTGCAATTGTCAGGTAATTCTGGCCAATGGTTTCAGTCACTGTTGGGTAAATATTACTTCTGATGTCCTAGGTGTCAAAGGCAACTTTTGAGGGAACAAAGAGAACAATTTTATTGTGGAGACACCCTACCAGTAGATGTCTTTGGACACATGGATATGGCATCTCCTAGGATCTTTGCCGTATATCTTTGCAAAAGAGATGGAGACCTGAGTGGAATTGCATTAGAAAAAAAACAATGAACTCACTAGGTGCTTTCCACTGGGTCATGAGCTCTAAATTTCAGAAGCCATTTGGAATGGTTCAGATGTCCAAATATCATTTTCCCCTCTATTCCTGAACATTTCCCATACACTAACTTTTGGCATTGGCAGGTAGCCTGAATAAATTATTTTAAAAAACCCCTACGATGGAGATCACACCCTAACATTTGGATCAATTCAGAACTTCTTGGCTTGTGATATTTCCTTTCATGATGTACTGTTCTCACTTTGTCAGATACAGTAGCAAATTTAGTTTTCAGCCTATGATATCATTGCTTACAGTAGTTTTTGGCAAGGTTATGCCACAGTTCCGAAGTAACACACTGATGTGTCAATGGATTATAGAATATTTTCCTTGGCAAAAGTCAGTGAATATTACTAAATACCATGCTGAAACTGACTAAGTGATATTTGCAGTTCTCAGGCTCATACATCACCACCTCTGCCACCTGCTTTCTTAATATTGTATTCACTCATATAACTTTTTATCACCTTAAATGCAATTACCAAACAATATATCTTCCTGGTTAGGTTTTATTGGCCTAAATCTGCTGTTGGAAAGCAGGTAATGACTTGAAAGACAGTCAATAATTCCTGTTGTTAACATGATTTCCAGATTTCCAGTATATAAGAGATGAAGCTCTTCTATAAACTTAATGTAATTGAATGATTATGTATGCTAAAGCATAGAATAATGTTGTTTGGTTTTAAGTATAAGCAAATGTCCAGAATCATAGAACGTTTTGCGTTGGAAGGGACCTTAAAGATCAACTAATTCCAAACCACCTGCCATCAGCAGGGACGCCTCCCACTAGAGCAGGTTGCTCAAAGCCCCATCCAGCCTGGCCTTGAACATTTCCAGGCATGGGGCATCCACAACTTCTCTAGGCAACACGTTCTGGTGTCTCACCACCCTCACCTAATATCTAACCTAAATCTACCCTCTTTCAGTTTACAACCATTACCCCTTGTCTTATCGTTTCACGTCCTGATAAAGAGTCCTTCCCCATCTCTCCCCTTGAAGTACTGGAAGGCTGTTACAAGGTTTCCCCGGAGCCTTCTCTTCTCCATGCTGAACAAGCCCAACTCTCTCAGCCTGTCATCATAGGAGAGGTGCTCCAGCCCTCTGATCATCTTTGTGGCCCTCCGCTGGACCAGTTCCAACAGGTCCATGTCCTTCCTGTGTTGAGGACTCCGAAGCTGGACACAGTACTCCAGGTGGGGTCTCACGAGCGCAGAGTAGAGGGGCAGAATCACCTCCCTCGACCTGCTGGCCATGCTTCTTTTCATGCAGCCCAGGATGTGGTTGGCTTTCTGGGCTACCAGCATGTCTTGAAGAATTACTTGCCAAGTAAATTTCTGCCGGCTCGTGTCGAGCTTCTCATCAACCAGTATTCCCAAGTTCTTGTCCTCAGGGCTGCTCTCAATCTATTCTCTACCCAGCTTGTATTTGTGCTTGGGATTGGCCTGACCCAGGTTCAATATATATTGCACATCCTTAATGTCTGTTATCATAAGACACCTCTGGTCATACAAAAAAAGACCTAAGAAAAATTTACTGCATATATTTTTATCTTCTCATCCTCATTAAAATATTTCCACATAAAATCTAAGTACACCCATGCTGTACTGCTTTGTCACTATTTCTTCAGCATTAATAGAGGGTATGAACCTGACTTCTTTCAGGGTCTTGGTTTTGAATAAAGGGTACTGGCTGAACCCAGTCTGATCAGCAAAAACTACTTGTAAGTCTGGACTTCGGAGTCTCCTCACCATTGCAGTCAGTCGTGAGCTGCAGGAATTCCATTTGGTTAAGACATGTACAGTACTACTGAAAAGGAGGTTATAAAAGGAAAGCTAATACAACTTGCAGTTCAGATGGAAACCAGTGGGGGGGTGGGGGATGAGGGGGTGCAGGAAGAAGAAATGCTTTTACAAACTCATTATAATGCAGTCAGGGAACTGTAGAGATCAAAGAAGTATTTTCTGGTAGTGGGAGGCCCAGGTGAACAGAGGTGGAAGCCCTACAGTTCTTTCGTAAAGCAATTAGGGATGATATTTTCATAGGGGAAAGGAGCATCTTTTAGAGAGTTTTTACACCCAAATATCTGCTGTAGGCTCTGTGAGAACCATTACAAAGAGAGAGAGAAAAGGAAGCTGAAGTCTTTGAAAATAACCTTTTGGCAGAATACAAGGAATATTCTGGCTGTACTGTACTCCTTGGGTGAAATTCTGGCTTTATTGTCATGGTGACAGAAGGGATCATTGACTACTGTAAAGCTGAGATTTTCTCCCTGAACTGAACCACTCAAAAATCTGTGAAAATTTGGAACGTCTCTCCTAAGATAAATAAAGCACTCTTACTTTGAACTTTATTATTTATTCCTCCATATAAATTATTTTTTTAGCATTACTGAAAACCATGTCCATGTATAGTGTTACCTCAGTCACATGACAGTGGACACATAAGTCTCACAGTTCCCAGAGAGATGTTCCAGGAGAAGTTTGTCCATTTTTCAGAGAGAAAAGTTTCAGGAGGAACTGGAAGATCTTACGTAAAATCATAACAAAATTCTTCACCTGGAGCCTTTATTTCTCTCTGTTCTTCTCCACTCCAAATAGGTCATATTCCTTTGTCCTACTTATCCTGCCCTTATTTAAAATAATGTAAAAAAAGCACAAAAGCTGGATTCCAATTCTAAACCAATCAGTTTTTCAAATTGGAACATGAATGATTAAGTGTGGAATTTATCTGTGATTGCCTATTTTTTCCTCCAACTATTTTTTCCTCCATCACTAGTTGTTCTAATTACAATTATAATGTTATCAATTATCTCCTAGTGTATTGGAATGTTTATTTTTATTTTTTCTTGGCAAGTAATTCTTCAAGACATGGTTGCAATAGATGCTGAGCACCTCCTGAGGACAATCAATTAATTCCCTCTTAAAGGAAATAGGAAATCAACATCCTGTGAACTTCCTATGAACTTTGTTCCTGATAAAGAAACAGGCAGAAGACACTCAGTAGGAGGATGGAACTGAGCCACTGTTTACGTGCTTTGAATTTCTTGTCCCATGATTTTGATGAGGTGACTTTTACTTGCATGATAACAAGCACCAAAGGGAACCTTCTATCGGCTCTGATATTGGCTTTGGATAGAAAGTTCTTTGTTCCTATTAAGCTCGAAAATCACAGACCTGAAGGTTGCAGTGCCAGATTAAAACAAAGAGCAGGACGTGTCTTCTCAGCTTGCACCTGTCAGACATGCATCTTTGAAATATTTATGGGCTTCATTGTTCTGTCAAGTATAAGGCATTCTTGTTAACATTTGGACATAATTTAGAGTGTATTTCATAAGAGCAACTGTTAAATATTTATGACTAGCACTCATTACTTAAAAACCACTTCACATATACATACTTTTTAAATTATTAATAAAAAGAGTTTGGACAGACCTTGTTTTTATTGCCCTGCACTTCTGGAAATTAACTTATCATATATTTCTGTATTAATATCCTGAGAGTCTCACCATCTTTTTTTTTAAGACATGAATGTTGAAATGCCTCTGCTCTTTTAACCCCTCATGTACAAGAATAGTTTTGGTTTGGGGAGAGGAGGAGTCCACTGAACTAAGTGCACAGAAGTATGGAGATATTGACAAAATTCAGATGTTCTTATCAGTATTTATGGACAGTAATTCAACACTCCCAAATAGGCAGTGCTCACTGCAGTTATGAGGTAGAACTGCTTACAGCAAAAGGTAATCGAACCTCATAGTGATTAACAGCAGTATCTAGATACATACTCTGAGGATATCCTTGCTTCTGTTAGTGGTAACTATTTGTTAATGCTAGTCACTCAATTTACTTAATTCAGCATTGATCGTGTACTGCTGTCTGTTGTTGTGACAGCACAACAGATAAGTCTGAACTTGAAACATTTCTCATTCAAGAGCTAATGCTGCAGAAATTCCCATTTTAGCTCTGAAGATCCCTAACTCAATTTCTGCTGGAGATTACCACACTTGTGTTGTGAACTTGGGAAGACAAATAGCTAAAAGACAAATATCGGTCATGTGTTGTCTATTCTGTGGGGATACAAAGGGAGAACAGGACTCAACTCCAAGCCAAGATCTCTCATTTCAAATTGCATACTTCTAAAACAGGTTCAGGTTAATGCTTTGCAAGATATATATCTCTTCAGCAGAGCAACCTTTCACCCAGTTCTGATTAATCACCATATAACCCTGTATCTGGAGGTCATATAATTCGTTCTTTTGCTCCAAAGAGGGCCAATGTAGATCAAGTTGTGTGGAGTGTCACCCAATCAATTTTGTAATATCTCTCAAAGAAACATGGTTTTTCTTTTAGCTCCTGCAAATTCTGTAAGATGATGGAGTATCAGATTATGCAGACTTGAGTTTGCATTCCTGTGATGGTTGTACTCCAAAAAAATGATGATACTATCTCACTTGGGTTTATTAATTACAATTTATGGATAAAAAATTTTTCTTTGAAAAAGAATCTGTAATAATGGATCAGAGTTACAAATGATAAATTAAGACATTATTAAAATTATAATTAATGACTGTTGCTTAGACAACATCTGAACCAAAATCTCAGCTATCTTGTTTCATTACACACATTATCTGAAGACCAGAATTACCTGAAAATTTATTAGACAGAAATATTTCTTATCCCCTTCTTAAAGATGGCTAGAAAGAATAATAGATGTTTGGAATGAACTTCTTCCTCTCTATTTAAGAAAAAAAGTTGGAAAAGATCCAACATTTTCACATTTTCCAGAAAAAAAATCTACCTTCCTTGCTAGTTCTTAGGTGTTTGACTATCTCATGGTATAGTTGGCTATTTTTTTTCTCGCTTGTCACAGGAACATGTTCGATAACTGCCTTAATAAGTACATTCCAAACTCTCTCCTGTTCTCAGTCTGATTCAAACATGAAGATATAACTTCTTAATTAATGTACAATAAAACTCACCATGTCTGCCAAAATTATTTCCAATTCTTCAAACGCAATTTAGTTGATTATACATACCATTAAGATATTTTAAGTTATCCAAGATATCTGTGTGTGACTGGCAAGTAGTACAGAGTAGCTAGGATAGATCCATGACTCGACTGCCAACTGGAGATGAGGCATGGTATCCTCGGGCACTTGAATGAGATTAGGAAAGATTTTTTTAAGCACCTGAGACTGCATGTTTAACTTTGTGCTTATATTACCTCCAATCTATATAGGGAGTGGGATCCACTTTTTCTTAATGCTGGTTTCTACAATGTAGATATGTACAGGTGAGCTAAAAGTCTCCCATCAGAGTCAATGAAGATTTAGCCAGTATAGTGTCACTCATCAGGATTCCACTGATCTAATGCACATGTCTGTTTAATTCAGTTTGCTCCTTTGCAGTGTTTACTGCTATTAAAGATACTACACAGAATCTAAAGCACATGGAAGCCAGGCTGGATAAAAGATGTTATCTAAAACTACATGCCTATCCAGTCTATTTTTAGGACAGCTAAGCCAAATGTAATGGGAATTTAGTCAACTATATCATTACAGACATTAAAGACTCATATTTAATTGAGTAGAATCTCACCAATGATGTGTAAATATAAGCCAAGTCTGATTTTAGTGTGGGGTTGCTAGACTTAAGGGAAGCTCATATAGATGATACTCTGCCTTCTAGTGGGATGGGTAATACACTTCACCTGGTAGTTTGCATCCTTGAGCAGAAAAGTGGAGAAAGAGGCAAACTTGAGCTTTCTAAGAAGGGTAGGTTTGTTCCTTGAAACTAGGAGTTTAAAGTACAGGTCAACACTTGCTCCATCGACATTTCTAATATGAAATGCATATACTGTACTGGTACATATACTGAGGTCTATGAAAAATATGACAGCAATTCCATAGAAATTGTATATGTTAATGTAGAGTTTGATTAGAGTTTGAGTTTTCATCTGTTTGTAGGTTTCTAGCAAAGCGATAGACTTCTCTGCCTTCCTCACCATATATTCCTCTTTCAACAGGATGATTGCATCATCATATCTAAGCCTTTTCTTTCTCCAAACACTGAATAAATTAGTTGAAGTTGGATTCAGAGTTGGAGATTTTTGGCCTAGAATAGAAACTGAAATAGAAACTTTCTGTTTCTTCACATCTTTGCGTAATTTAGAAATTAAACACTTCCAAGAAAACCTAGAAAACATCCATATGTTTTCTGCAACCAAAGGGTTGCAGTGAATGGCTCATTGTCCAGGTGGCGGCCAGTAACGAGCGGTGTTCCGCAGGGGTCGGTATTGGGACCAGTACTATTTAACATCTTTGTCGGAGACATGGACAGTGGGATAGAGTGCACCCTCAGCAAGTTTGCTGACGACACCAAACTCGGTGGTGCAGTTGACACAGTGGAGGGAAGGGATGCCATCCAGAGGGACCTGGACAGGTTGGAGAGGTGGGCTCGTGCAAATTGCATGAGGTTCAACCAAGCCAAGTGCCGGGTCCTGCACCTGGGACGTGGCAACCCCAGGCACAAATACAGGTTGGGTGGAGAATGGCTGGAGAGCAGCCCTGAGAAGAAGGACTTGGGAGTGCTTATGGACGAGAAGCTCAACATGAGCAGGCAGTGTGCGCTGGCAGCCCAGAGAGCCAACCGTGTCCTGGGCTGCACCAAGAGAAGTGTGGCCAGCAGGTCTCGGGAGGTGGTTCTGCCCCTCTACTCTGCACTTGTGAGACCCCACCTGGAGTACTGTGTCCAGCTTTGGAGTCCTCAACACAGAAAGGACATGGACCAGCTGGAACAGGTGCAGCGGAGGGCCATGAAGATGATCAGAGGAATGGAGCACCTCTCCTATGAAGACAGGCTGAGAGAGCTGGGATTGTTCAGCCTGGAGAAGAGAAGGCTCCAGGAAGACCTTATAGCGGCCTTTCAATACCTGAAAGGAGCCTATAGAGGAACTGGAGAAGGACTCTTTGACAGGAAGTGCAGTGATAGGACAAGGGGAAACGGTTTAAAACTGGAAGAAAAAAGATTCAGTTTGGATTTTTAGTCTCTATCTACTTCCTATTTTCAAGCATGTGTTTGAAAATTATATAGATGGAGGTCTTGTTTAAAATCTCTGATTTCAATGGAAAAAACCTTCTGCTTACTGAATTCACCATTGAATAATTGCTGCAAATATACATCTATATTCAGCTGTCTGGTTATCAGTTTCAAATCAGCTCTCTATTTAATAATTTTGAAAGTTACAATTTGAAATTTTATCCACATTTTAGGCTTTCAGGCAGTAAAACCAATGGAAAATTACTTTAAGTGCAGTTATAAGATAATATTTTAGAAAAGTATTGAGTATTTATTTTAAGACCACCAATGATGAGGACTCTTCTGAATTGTTATGTGAAAATAAAAATCATATATTTCTGCTCTGAATTTATTTGACTTCACAGTGAAACCTCTGTATCGGGCTATATCTTTTTCTTCCAAAGTACAAAAACAGGAAATGTCCTGATGTGAACATCTGTTTATATTTTTTAATTTTCTTCTCTTTTACACCTTTTTCAAAATCCCTTCTGCTTTTCTGATGTAAGACAATTCCTAGTGTTGTTTAGAATTAGACACATTAATATTACAACGTGTATTTTGCAGTGATTAATATCTTTAATTGCATTACCATCATACTGACAGGCCAGGAAATAGAAACTAGTAATTAAAGCAATGGCATACAAAAAGCTAACAGAAGGTATTCGAAGTATTACATTTTTTTAAATGGATATAAAAACAAACGACAAAAAAAAAAGAGAGATGAGGGCAGCTTTCAAGCATTCAGAAGTTGCTTATCCCAAAGTTTGGAATGAAAAAATAAAGCTCTGACTTTGCACTTTTCCTTGCTAATATCATCTGCAGATCCTTTGTAACTTTTTCAGTTGCTCTGTAAGTATATCTGCTTTACAGAGGCAGAAACGTACAAAGATACACAGGCTAGCCATAAATAAGGTAGTTTAGGTATCAAGAGCAATTTATCTGCAGCAGCAGCAACCTCAATATTGACTAATTTGCCATGCTTTTCAGTGTAATGCCAAACTAGATTGCTCTCAATACACAAGTTAGCTTTATTTACAGGTAACTCTGGCATCTTTACACTACTAGCATAGATGCAGGTATATGCATACAAATTATTAACAGCTTAAGGTAGAGTCTGAATTTTCACTTGCATATTTTGAAGGTTCAGTAAGCCCACAAGCACGTTATAAGCAATAAATAGCAAAATGCTAGTAGCATTTACCAACATCAAGACCTCTAAACCTTGTATTTACAAATCTTAGCTATCTTTCTGAAATACTTGCTTGTCCTAAACAGTTCAAAATTGAACAAGCTGAAAAAAACAATCTTACATAGACTTACATGGGCTATCTCTAGAGAGCTACTCCCCATTAAGTAATGCGGGCTTCTAAAAGCAAAGATATCTTGAAAAGTAATCTGCAGTAGTCTAGGTGGCACACCAAGTAATGTAAGTGGTACAGCTTTTGGTGCCTGAGCTAGCTTCCCTTCAGTGGCCTCAGATGGCTGCATAGCACTAAATATGTTTGAAAAACTACATAGACATATCTGTGCGGAAGATAACTGGGGAACAGAATTTCTATTCCATGAAATATGTCAAGGTTTTGGGGAGGAAAAAAAAATAAAAAAGTCTTTCATTCATCATATTAAAAATAACAATTTCTCAAAAATTCCAGCAAGAGATTTCTTTGGAATGCTGTCTTGCTTTATGAAGACACATCAATTTTGATTAGCGGCTTTGAACAATGAACTTGTGAAAGCTGGACATTCAGAGTTTCAAAATGAACCAATTTTCAGGCTTAGGTAGACAGGCAGCCAGGTTAAGTAATGAAAATCTGGGCCATTCGGCCTTTCTGTTCTCTCTCATACGCTTCCCTGTCACTCAGTCTCACCTCCTGACTGTTTGCCTTGTCAATATTACTTTCTTATTCCCATCTCTGATTTTATTTGAAAAGGGAGGTTTTAATTGAAATTTTCTATGGAATTTGTACCACACAAATAAAATTCTATATTACAAAATAATACCTGCAGAAAATTCCTGGCCAGTTCTGGTAATTAATAAAAAGTGCACACAATGACACAGAAACTATTTTGTGACTGGAAACTTCTGCAATACCTTTTACTTGACTTGTCACTGCTCCCCTCTTTGCCAGTACTACAGAGAAAAGAGAGGCATAAAGGTTATAGACAAAACTTGCATTATGGTGTCATTTGTTTCAAAGTATTTGTGGGGCTTGAGGGAAGAAAACAACATAATGTTTGCAAGTATAATTTTAGCTCTCTCCCTTTTCTTTGCCAGATTTTTTTCAGCAGTAAAATCTGTATTGTGTTTCTATGTTGAGGAAGTGAGAAGTTCTCCGATTACTTGATAAAAAGAGAGAAAAATGTGTTTATAAATAATTCAAAACATTGTAGTCACAACTGGAAAAGTTCAAGGGCAGTGTAATGACAATTCAGTTTGAACTAATTTGTATTTAATCTTCAAAATCATAATTAAACTTATCAGGAGAACATTAAAATATGAATCTTATTCTGCCAAAAAAATTTTTCATTAAGGAATATTATTTTTTATGAGTTCACAAGATTAATTAGGTCTTTTATATATATCCCTTTCAAGCATATGTCTTTCCTTATGATTTCAGAGGGAGAATAATCAGACATTCATTGATGTGGTTTTCTGCCACATTTCTTCCCCTGTATACATCATAGAATGTATAGAGTAGCACAAATGTAAAATGGAAGACTTGCACATAGCCATAAATACATAATAAAGAGTACTATAACAAAGGCTAGGGTTGTCTAATTATTATTTTTTTAAGTTCCAGACGGCACAATAATGTTCTTTAGAAAAAGTCTTCAGATGGTATTCCCAGTTATGTTACATTCGTACCAATGTGATCACAACTAGTTAAAAAAAAAAAAAAGTTCAGAAAATTTCCTGCCCTTGATATTTCATTCTTCATAATATAAATTCCTGAGAATACCATTAAATTCTATATATTGTTTTTAACTACAAATCAATAAGTTCCAGTTGATTTTCCTTTTTTTGTTAAACAATATGCCTCTATTTTTACAATTCTAGGAGTAACAACATAAATCATGGAGCTTATGAAGTCAGATATAAGATATCTTTTCACTATCTTAGTTGAAGGCTACCAACAAGGAGACTGAAATAAATGGAAAAATTAAAATGCATGAAAAATCCAGACTAGGTGCAATTAAATGGTGGCTGTAACTCAGTCAATTACAAAGATAAACTCAAACGTCCCAACCTGTTTGCAACTTCATTATAAAAAAATAATTGTATCTAAATGTATTTTTTGTGATTAGAATTTAAAATACATAGATGAATTTTCAACCCTGTTTCTTGAATGAGAATTTTATGTTCATTTTGTTCATGCTTTCAGCATCACTCCATTTATTATTGTACACAGAAAAATCAGCTGCAGTCATTGGTCCAAGCTGTAGCTGAAACTTTAGTTTTGAAGACTGATGATGATAGGAGCAATTTCATTCTGCTCCCACCAGACAGCATAGACTGGTGACAAACTGCTGACTGCAGTAAACAGTAGTTGATCCAAACTGAGTAGTAATTAAATCAAATAACATTTGATGTAACTGAAAAAAAAAAAAAAAGGGGGGAAAAAAAAGGAGAGGGACATGAATTATAGGCATTGAAAAGGACTGCCATTTTCTTGGAACTCAGAAGAAATGATCTACACTGTTGATGTTTCAGATTCTACATGAATCTGAACATAAGTATCTAAAAGGCTAAAAACAATAAATGTGCGAAGTCTGAAAATGCAGAGTTTTGATTTAGACACATAACACAACTTAAGTCCTCCTGCTAGTCTTTTGCACCAGAAAAAAGCAACACAAATTAACAAAGAGAAGAAATTAACAATGACAAAAACTTACACATTCTTTTCATATCCAACACGATTTGTTGAGCACTTTGCATCATATAAGTGCAGAATAGACTAGTATACATATGTTAACCTCCAAAAAGCTACAAAATACTAGTCAAAATAGGGAAAATATATGTAATTCTGTTTATCTGAGTTGAAGATAAACAAAAAATCTATGCATCCTTTAAGAGATTGGCTATGTACTCAACCCTGAGGGCCAACGTACATTGGCCCAAATCTTGGCAAATGCACTTGTATATAACTGCTGAAGATTTATCAGTTATCCTCTAATTGGGCTTTAGGCAGGTTAATCTGCTATGATTTAACATCATTTTCCTGCTACATTAAACCTTCTGTTCCAGACACTAATTACTATAACATCCTGGACCATGAGTGTGGTTTTCCAGGTATGTGTAGACATTAAAGCTTTCCCTCTGGTCAGCATGGATCTGATCACTTTCTATGTCAGTTGATCATAAATTCATTTGTACATATGGTTCAAAGGCCAAAATATATCTACCTCTGTGCTTTTTGTCATTGATATGATCAATCTCTTCATGACTGTTTGCCTGCAACGTACAAATAGTGTGGAGTATGAGCAGCGCAGTTTTTGATTTTCACCAAGATTTTCAGGCCATTGGAAAACACCTCCTAACATTTGTCTCAGTGTGATGATCTGTAATAATAACTTGCAAACCCTTCAAAAGTAATGCCTCATCAGTTTTGCTGCTAATACCTAAATGTTGTCTATGTGTTTATGTCCTTTCAGGAATCTCTCCTGCAAACACTGCAAAAGGTACTTGGTAGTAGCAAGACTTTCTCAAATCCTTCACAGTCATAGATTCATAGAATGGTTAGAGTTGGAAGGGACCTTAAAAATCATCAAGTTCCAGCCCCCCTGCCATGAGCAGGGACATCTCCCACTAGAGCATGTTGCTCAAAGCCCCATCCAGCCTGGTCTTGAACATTTCCAGGCATGGGGCATCCACAACTTCTCTAGGCAACATGTTCTGGTGTCTCACCACCCACACAGTAAAGCATTTCTTCCTAATATCTAACCTAAATCTCCCCTCCTTCAGTTTAAAACCATTCCCCCTTGTCCAATCACTACACTTCCTCATAAAGAGTCCCTCCTCATCTCTCCTGTAGGCCCCCTTTCAGTACTGGAAGGCTGCTATAAGGTCTCCCCAGAGCCTTCTCTTCTCCACGCTGAACAAGTCCAGCTCTCTCAGCCTGTCTTCATAGGAGAGGTGCTCCATCCTTCTGATCATCTTTGTGGCCTTCCACTGGACCGGTTCCAATGGGTCCATGTCTTTCCTGTGCTGAGGAGTCCAGAAGTGGATGCAGTACTCCAGGTGGGGTCTCACAAGAGCAGGGTAGAGGGGCGGAATCACTTCCCTCAACCTGCTGGCCATGCTTCTTTTCATGCAGCCCAGGATGTGGTTGGCTTTTTGGGCTGTAAGCGGACATTGCTGACTCATGTTGAGCTTCTTGTCTAGTTCTTTTCTTCCATTACTTTTGATCCAGCAAAGAAAATTCAGCCTGTTTTGTTTTGGATCTGAGACTGACGATTCCCAGTGACTGTGTTTTCTCCCCATTGTGGGTTCTGTTCAGTTTTCCAGTTGATTTTTGAATGATAAATGCCATTCTCAGACCAGAATGGTTAATCATTTCAACAAAAACACAGTTGCATTCATTGCTTAGAGAATGAAAATCATAATATTACTAAAAATCTTGCTCTCTACCCACTTAAGATCCCTCATTTCCACCAACTTTATGATATATGAATAAAACATATTAACATTCAAAGTGAGAATGATAATTAGTATTGAACTCATGTAATACATTTTCAAAGCACTCTGGAAAGAACTTATGATCACTTTAAAACTGTAGAATTTTGATAACATGCTTTTAATAATGTTCTACTGTATAAGAGCATCATTCTATGAAAGAAAACATCTTTGAAAGTATGTCACCACTTGAAAAAGAAAAAACCCATATTTGAATACTTACTTTTGTAATAATTTTTTACATACAAAAGTTTAAATTTTGAATGCAAGGTTAAAATCCACTTGTCAGTAACTGCTATCAGATAATCTATTTTTTATCATAAGCAATTTATTAATTTCCCTTCTTCAAAAGTGTGGGAAAAAATGCATAAAAAGAAAAAAATTGCTAAAATAAGCACAATCAAATATGGCTGTTAGAAGAATCAGTTACTAATGTAAGTAAATATTTTTATTTATGGTATTATACAAGCCTCATATATGAAACAGTTACATTATTCTCGTTGGAGATATATATGGCATAACTAAGTGTAAAATATAAGTGAATACACTCTCCATATATTTCAAAAAGGGAGTTCATATATGTGATAACTTTGTAAAGGCTTTGTAAACTGTAGTTGTCATTTTTTAATAACAATGCTCATGCAGAATTAACACTGCAATGTAACAATAAAGTTTTTCTGAAATACATTAATGACAGGATTTTCTTCACTTTAAATGCTAATATGTAATAACTAATATTTGTTCCAAAAGAGTTCAAAAAGCTGGTACAAAGCAGTAGCATAACACATAACATCCATGTTGAATGCAATATGAACAGGTGTCAGTGATGGTGCAATATGCAAACCACTGGAATGTTTGAGATATTATTTTTTAATTCAAGCAATTTCTTAATTATCCCTACATATTATCACCTGTTAAAGTTTTATTCTTTCAATAATGCAGGTTTCCACCATGATCTTCTTTTTTATAGAGGAATAAACAAAACTTAGTCTCATCATAGTAGAAATAACTGCTACAAGCCAGAATTTCTGGGCATTACATTAACATTCAAAAAAGGCCTTCTCATGAGATCTAAACATAGCTTTCAAAAATGCTACCTTCCAATAGCTTGCAGGTGCAAGGACCATCTGCACAGAAAAATTCACTGGCTGTGGGCCATTACAATGTTACCATACAATATCTGCCTCTAAATTACAGTGTCATGTTGGTAATATATTTTCCCCACATTTGTAAACTTTAATTGTCTCTTTGATTTTGTATGGTAATATTTTACAAGTAAACACAATCATGACAGCATGTACTGTAGATGCACAAATAATTTAAACAGTCAAGCTGGATTACTTTTAATGGTGCAATATTTAAATCTGGGTTGCTTGCAACTTTACAGGCAGAACCCAGGATGTATAAAGCTCTAAGGGTTAGAATATAATGTATTCAGTGTTCATTCATTCCAAGAATAATAATTGTTATAAACAGAAAAACAAACAATAGCTCAAATAAACAAATAGACTATAAAAACCAGACTGTTCTCCTTACTCCCAAAGTTTCCTGGTGTGCAGAACAATTTTGTATGTTTAAAAACCCAAAATATTAAAGAACTCATATTGTCACAAGAAACAGATGTTCTAATGGTACAAATTCAACTTTCAAGTAACTCCTAGAAGATGGTACACTTCCACTAGTATAAATACAATCAAGTTCAACTATGGAAAATAACTAATTGTTTCACCTTATCATGTGTAAATTTTAAAGTGTATGCACACCTTGTTGTTCAATAAATAGCGTCAAATAGACAAGCATTTCTGTTAATTTTCTACCACAAAAATTTGTTTCTCTGAAACAGTGAAAACCAGCTTCACTCATGATTCATTCATGAGGACTTTAATCTGTAGTTACAATCTACCAGTTTGAATATGGGTCAATGCTTATGACTTCAATTTTCTCTCTTCTCAAAATCCGTATTTATCTTAGCTTCAAAGCAATAGACACTGGTTAAAGTTCTGACACTGTGCCAAGACATATAGAGACACATATGCAGCTACATACATATTTCTACCCATATATGTGTAAATTTTAGCTATAGGTTGCCACTTTAATACTCTACCATTTGGTACAGTTGAATTCATCACTAGAAGAAACTACATATAAAACAAACAAAAAAAGAAAAAAAAAAGATAAAGACAAAATATTTCATTCACAGTAGGTAGCACACTGGTATGGACTACAAATGCCGTGTCTCACTCATAACCTGGCAGGAAACTCAACTCATGTTCATAGATACTCATCACAGCTGGTGTATGTGGCATCAGTAATTGCAAGGTCACAGTCACAACACTATAATCAACATTCTGTCATCACTTCCAATACAGGATCACATTTTCAAGGTTTGTAAGCTTTATAAAAATAAAATTTTCTCTATATGTATTTCAATGTATATGAATCTAGCATAAAAACGGTTTGGTTTTTTTTTAAGATTAAAAGAAAAAGTCCTAAATTTTCTTTCTATGTGACAGTAGAAATTCTTTGTATCTTTAGACAATTATTCCTGCTCACAATCCTGTCATCCCCCACCTTAAGGATTTTATAATAATGAAATGTGTCAGGTACTTAATCACCATTATGTATTTAAGATTTTGAAAAATGCAGCTTTTCAAAAATCTTACAATCTAGAAAGTACCTGCCTTCTGCTTTCAATTTATGAGTAATAATTTAATTAACCAGCTAAATTATTGGTCACTAACAACCAATATTTTGGTACCACTAGAATCATTTATGTTATCTTTCTAAAGAAATGTGGGTTTATGGGAGATAGGGCACAGATTCTCAAAGGTACTCAGGTATGATTTGTTTTACAAAGTATGGGACTTAAGGTGTAAATGCTAGAAATGCACTCTAAAGTCAAGGATATTTTATCTGCCTTTACTGTGTCTTGAGCTATGTTTTCCAGCTAACTGATGATGCTAGGAAAGGAATCCTTCTATATATTCCTAGACTCCAATTCAGTAAAATAGACAAATGGAAAAATAAATTAGATTACAATAACATTTTCCAAACTCCTGCAGATAGACACATGGTACTTTTTCTCATTCTTTTTTCTTCTTTCATGCAGTCTTAGAAACGAGCGTTCTAGTCCAGTGATGATATTTCTAATTGAACTGATCCGTCTGTGATTTTTATTAATGCTTTAGAGCTGATCTACGCTGGGGAGAAATTAACAAAAATATGTTCAATAATATATATTTAAAGTGTCCTTTATTTTCACATGTGAAAAAAAGTAAAATAAGTCTTTTTGAGAGAGTAAGTAGAAGTTATTTAACTCTTTGGGATACATATTTCATCTCAAGGTAAGCAGATATCATAAAGTTATTTTCCCCTTCACACATCTGGTTAACTGTGGAACAATCTCTATAGGACCAAATGGAGATATCATGGAAATTGGGTAAAAGCAACAGAAGAGAGGTTCAGGGAGACTGGAATAGGCCTTTAGCTATGTTAGATGTAGGTGGGACCAGGAATTTTTCTTTTAATTGATTTAATGACAGTGAAATTGTGACAGAAGCTAGCAGACTATCCAAGAGAAAATCTTTGTCTTTCCTATTTCACATATTTCATATGCTTTCTCTAAGCATACAATACTGGCTGTGTTGAAGATCTGATGGTGGCTTAAATGGATGTTTGCTCTAACACAATGTAGGAGCTGCTATGTTTTTATATATATATGAAGTATATTAACATATACTTCAAACATGAAACTGTATAAAGCATGAAATAACCCTCATCCTCCTAAATCAATTATTGAGTAGAGCATACCTCTAGGTCGAAGTGTTTCAACCAGTTATAAGCTTAGGTACACTGATTTACTGGTATGATTTTCTTTACTTTTCATAAAGTGTTCTCGGTTTTAGTCTGTTTCCTTCAAAGGCTTCTCTGAGAACCGTAGAAGGTCATCCTATAGAAGCTCCACAATGCATTAGGGCTTGGGTGAGGAAAGAATTATCCAGTTACATACATTAATTGTTAAAAAAATACATACGAGAGGGGAAAGAACCATATCTTTAAGGCAAGGGATGCATCTCAGGGGTCCCAAACAAGAAAAAAATCATCTACATCATGCAAACATACTGACCAATATATTAGTAAAATAAAGTGAAAATTGATTTAAAAAAACTCCTTTGAAAGTCTGGTTTTGGAAATAAATAACTTCAAAAACAAATGTTTAGTGCTGTTCTTCATTATGTATCTTGTGTTACATTTTTCATGATGTAAATTAAAGGAAAAAAGAGATGTCCCAAACTGCGACAACTTCCCCACCTATACCCAGAATGTATCATAGCTCATATCTAAAATCGAAGTAGCTGTAGGTTGGTATATGTAGCTGTGGCTTAGTATATATTTCTTATTTTAGAAAAAAAAAAAATCTCTTTCCAATTATAAATAGTTTTTCTTGATTTAGTCAAATTGATGTAACATACCTTCACTTTTTTTTGTTTTGGTTTTAGATATTTTTCTGAGAAGAATGAAATACAGGTGGCATTGTATTGTGAAAGTGAGAACAACACAGGTATATCCCAAGGTTAGAGAAGAAAACTGCAGACGCTGGCTTTAATGTATATGTTAGGGTTTAAATTTTCTTACTATTTTGTATCAAAAAAGTCTTAAACCTTCACAAAACTGTGAAGAAGAGCTCTGCCTCACAATTAATGTTTTTATCTGAGATACAGGGAAAGCAATTAATTAACACTAATTTCATGTTATATTTATAATAAAAATAGCTTAAATTTTGGAGGAAACAGGTTAAAATATTGTTCAGACTTTATTATAGCTTAATGTTTTAATATACTATGTAGAAAAGGGAAGATGGAGGAGTTCTTCCCCTTGTTAAACTTCTATCATTTAAGTAAAATAAACTAACGTAATAAACACTACATAACAATGTCTGCACACCGTAATTAGGCAATACATTTGAATCCCAGCTACATCCTATTACAACCACCTATTACAGCGACTGAACAAATTTATTCTACAAAAGTCTTTTTTGCTATGGCAGGAACCTTAATTGAGCAAGAAATGTTTTTCTCTTCTGGGATTTAAAGAGTGAGAAGCATACTAAGTTTCCAATTTTCTCTGCAAGACTGAAATCTCCCATTTGTAGGCATTTTATGTCCAAATTTGATGTTGCTCTGACAAGTTACTCTATACTTACTTCCTCCACGTTACACATTAGATTTTTAAGCATAATCTCCGAATAATCAGTATTAATGAAAAATTTTTAACACCATTGCAAATAATTTCAGAGACAGAATTATATTAATGCAATAACTACCAAACAATGATATCTGTGATTCTAAAGCAGTTTAGCTTCTGGTCAAAACTAGTTTCCTGAGTCTAAAAGAAAGAATATTCAGAAAATTATATACACTTAAATAAAAAAGAAAATTTATGGCATTCAATATCAAAGGAACTTACATCACCTCTAACCTCTCTGAAATACTGCCTGATAAATAATATAGTATCAGCATAAAGATATAATGCATTAAAATACAAAAAACAGTTTACAAGAGGTTCATTAAATAATGAATTATATGGTGTAGTTTAATTATAACTAAATCAAAACACCATTATTTTCTTGTCACTTTTAGAGTACTTTGCTTGTCTCATTCTCTTTCAGATAGGAAGAATCTTTTACTTCTCCCCTGAAACACTACATTTTACTGATTTGCAAGGAAGAAATTGAGTTTATTACATTGGTTTATCTCTAGCCAAGTACTTTGATGTTGGCTTTCTGAAAGGGGAGGATTTGGAGTGGGAAAATGTTTTGTAGTCAACAAATTACTGTTCTTATTATTTCCATAGATCCACAGAATCCCAGCATGAATGAGGTTGGAAGGGACTTGTGGAGATAGCCTAGTCCAAACCCCTCTACTAATAGTGGGATGAACTAGAGTAGATGCCTCAGCGGTGTGTTCACTTGGTTTTGAATACCTCTAGGAATGGAGACAGGCAATCTTTTCAAATGTTTGACAGCAATAAGAGAAAAAAAAAATAATAATTCTTAAGCTTCAACAAAATTTCCTGCACTTGAATTTGATTCTGTTGCCTCTTCTCCATTCTGAGAAGAGTCTGGATCCATCTTCTTTACACCCTCACTTCAGGTATTTATACAAATTCATAAGATACCCCTGAGACTTCTCCAGATTGATCAGTCATGGTTCTCTCTGCCTTCTCTCCTTATATGAAAGCTGCTCCAGTCTTTTAATCATCTTTGTGGCCCTTCACTGGACTATCTCCAGTATGTCCACATCTGTCTTGCACTAAGGAGCCCAGAATAGGACACAGCATTCCATGTTTGTCCTTACCAGTGCTAAGTTGAAGATGTCACTACTGATTGTAGGAGGTGTTGGACCAGATGACATTTAAAGGTCCCTTCCAACCAAAACCATTCTATGATTCCATAGCCTGAAAACTACGTGCTGCCTATGACAGATGATATTGTGTGTGAGCTTCCTACCTGAAGACAAATAACTACCGTATGTCTTTAATGCCACCATTTGCTCTGCAGAAAATTTCCCTGAAATTCTTAAATAAATTGGGACCACCTTCTGTGCTCATAGTTTTCAAGTGTTTCTGTTAGGGTACCATGGGACTCCCTCCCATTGAAATGGACTCCTGAAAGCTGTCTGCAGAAAAAAAATCTTTGGATCTTCCCACTTATCACCTTGAAATCAAAGCTATTCATTTTATTATAATTGCTTGTATTGAGATAAAGGCTTGCAAAAGTCTTTTTGATCTGAGCCATTAGACAGTATCAGTTTTCCAAATTACTTCACTGATTATTTCAATAGATAACAAAGTCAGCTGTTACTTTACTGTCCTTGTGTTAATCTGAAAAGGAAATAAATAATCCTCCAAAACTCATGAATATAAGATCAAAAATCAGGATATAGTTCAAACATATGTCATCCTGTATAAAACCAAACACTGTATGTCTACTTCATAGCAGTAAGATTTTACGTTAGCTGGAATTAGCTTAAAATATAGATAACTTCAAAAGTGAGGTAAACTTAAAATAGCTACATTTGTCATTAAACCCTGTATTTCAATTGTTCAGCTCTGGTACTACTAATAAGAACATAGTTTTGCAGTAGATTTTACTGTGGGTTACCTATCCAGATCTCCCCCACAGTTTCAGCTTGGCTTTTCAGAAAGTGTCAAGTGTTTACATTGTCAGTCATATCTGGCCTGGATAAGTAAAAGCTAGTTCTGATAAAAATTTACTGAGCTAAGTTTATATGTTGGTAAAAACGTAAAACTACAGAAAGATATACTGCTTTCCACATTCCCCTTTAAGGGGAGAATAACACACACAAAAAGATATTTTTCTTAAAATGCAAGTGTATAATTGAGTTTGTTTAATATATTTTAAGTTAATTATAACAACTAAGATGGAAAGTTATGGTGGGAACCGGATGAAGCTGTGGGGAAACTAGCCAC
The DNA here is from genome assembly GCA_033628505.1 of Tringa tobata. Classification (NCBI taxonomy): domain Eukaryota; kingdom Metazoa; phylum Chordata; class Aves; order Charadriiformes; family Scolopacidae; genus Tringa; species Tringa tobata. The sequence goes on from JAHREE010000279.1 coordinate 29,481,125, forward strand.
ATTTAATTCAGAATAATACAGGAAGTTATTTGATTTTTTCTTCTTCTGGAGTAAATGTTTAGAAAACAATATGTCATCAAGGATGTATGCTAACAGATAACATATATACAAGAATCTACATTTCTCTATGAAAATATTTGAATGTATGTTTATCAGTAAAATTAACACTGAGACATTTAATTGATTGGACACACTCATTTGAATGTATGCAGATTAGCATGCATAGTCATGGTAACTACAAATACATCTGGCTGATGTTGCGTGATCTATGTTTTAAAAATTTCAAATGACTTATTTATTTAGATGTCTTTTTTATTTTGCTTTGTCATTAATAAGAATACACAGCCTGAACACAAGTCACACATCAGCTATCTTTAATAAAATTGATATGACAGTCTATAGCTATTAGTTTCTCCATATGTGTACTAAAACTTTATTTTTTTCCTCTTCCTATATCCCTGGCGGGATGTGGATAACCCTGTGTGGATGCTTAATCTTCTGAATCATCTTGGATTCCATCTTTCAATTGAAAAAAAATTTCTGAGCCAGCATAAAGAATATCTGTCTGAAGATACATATAGGCATATATGCAACCTACTGTTTTAAATTTGTCCTTAGTTTCTATTTCCAGAAAACAGGTGGAATTGTTGAGAACTTCTTTTCTACAGACACATCATTCAAAAATATATGAAGTGGTTTGTTTTTAAACTTGAAGTACAAACTGCTCCTGGGATTGCAACTTAAATGCCAAATGCATTTTCACCAAAGAAAGTGTTTATAAAAGCTGACAGGTACTTAACTATAGTATTTGTGGCTTTGGTTGGGTTTTTCGGTTTGTTTTGTTTTGTTCCTGTGTTTTTTTCAAACACTACAAAAAATAATAACACAAATTCTTCTTATAATTTTCATTGCACTGAAAAAAAAAGGAAACAAAAGACATGAAAAGGCAGTAGATTTTCTAAGCACCTGGATAAGAACAGTATTATCCTTAGATATGAAACAGTAATAAATATGTAAGTTACACATTCAGAAGCTAATAAACGTTTCAGGTGTGATGTTGGAAATACTTCTAAGAATACAGTATATCAGAAACATAGTTTAATTTCACAATTATTTTGTTAACCTAACTTAACATCTTCTGCTTTCTATCTTATTTATCCTTCATTTATTAGTATTTTTAGTATCTATATTGTGAAAAAAACGTTCTCTGAATTTTTTTTTTCTCTTGAATACTTCATGGATTTCACTCCTTAGTCTCTTTGATTTGTCACATAAAGTTTTCAGCTGAAGGTTTGCAAATCAAGACATTTTCATGCCTAAAAAGCATTCCTTCTACTGAGATTCCTTCTCCTACTCTGGAGATCCTTTTAAAATTTTCATAAATATAGATGAGGTCAATGGAGTTTGGATAACAGCTGTGCTTACAAGCAGTACACAGATATTCATAACTGTTTACATTTAATAGTAAATATATGTTAGATATATGCATGAAATTACATAAACATGTACTTTATAGCATTTATTTTCAGAAAATAGGAATCGGTCTTACTACTTCATAATAAGATTAATGTGTATTCATTGTGTATAGGGGGATAACTAGCTAAGTGAATACTAAGACTTTTGGAGTTGCTTCAAATATACTAATAATCAGGTTTAAATAATTTAGAGATCTTTCTGGAGCCTAGGGATCTTTCATTTTAGGGTATTGCCTACTGAATACACCTACAATCTATAATCCAGAAGAAACAACATATCTCCTGAACCTAGTGGGAAATTTCTTGTGAAGCACCTTCTCCTGACTTTTCTTGTAAATGAGCAGTTTATGTCTGCACGTTATAATCACTGCATTACATGGTCTAAAGAACACCTCCTTCTTTTCTCTCCTTCTTGCTGCTGGCAAGAAATAATGCAGTCATTTGCCATTAGCATGAATGAAGACGTGAGGATATTGTAAATGGCTAATCAGCATCCAACATCAATCAGAATGAAAAATGTTGGCATACCTAAATGCTGACCAGGCAGCACCTTGGTTTGGAAACTTAAATTAGCATTTATGTTGAGCTAAGAATGTAACTTTTCTTATTATTTTATTTTAATAAAGGGAGCTCATTTAGAATTCATTTTAAATACTGGGGATGAATGTCTGTGTCCTAAGACAGGTGAGGTCAACTGTTTTACAGATGTGTAATCTCTGGTTTCCAAAGGATACATACAGAGTAATTTAGGCTAAATACCAAGCCTTTTGAAACATTTAGTTAGTGATATGGCTTCCACTTTGACAACCAAACCAAACTAAATTACTGTGAAAGAATAGATTGCATCATATTTTAAAGGAAAAAAATGAACCAAAGGGAAAAAGACAAAAATGTGACATAAAATAGTCAAAAATAATTTTGGTAGCAAACTGGCAAATTTAGTTCCTGTTTCCAATTTGTGTACTTCTTGGCAACTTGCACTCTCTTTTCTGGCTGGAAGTATATCCTTATAGCTCATCCTTTCCAATAGTATTTTCCCTTGGCATAGGACTAGTCGTGTCATTTCCCTTCTGATCTTCGCACTGCTGACACTTCTCATTTTTTTTTTTCTTTTGGCTTATTATGTTTTCTGTGGTTTTTCCCTTTCTAAAAATGTACAGTTGGGACACAATTAATATTGTTACTTATTATTTTTTAAGTTTTGATAAAGGAATCACAATAGTAGAAAAAATGAACACTTAGTTTTTAACACCAGGGGGAAATCGCCTATTGTCTAAGAAGGGAAATACAGGCTTGAGATGTTCCAGATGATACAGAGGGCGTTTTACAGCACTACTGGGCTTCTTATGCTGCATTTATGGTGGTTCTTAGTCAGGTCATAGTAACTAGCCAATGTATAGCATGTAAAAAATTTCACAGCATCAAGATTTTTAACAGCCATTCTTCCCAAGACATGAAACTGGTAAAACCAATGGTAATTTTTTTTCAGAAGATAAGTTTTTTTAATGAATCGCTAATCTATGAAACCTGAAATTTAGTGGTTTTCAGAGTACTATAAATACAATTGGAATTTTGTAAGTCGTTTAAACTAAAAAAAAAAAAAAAAAGTAAAGAGGGTTTCGGTTGGTGGTTTGTGGTATTTTTTGGTTTTGGCTTTTTGTTTTTTTAATGTAAGCCCATTGTAAAATTTTAATAATGATAGAGCGTGCCACGGAAATGCCAAAACATACTCCTCAAACAAATAAATATTCTTCTCATTATTTGGAAAATTAAGTATTGCAATTTTTCATTTCAAATCATACTTAACTTCAAAATAGGAACCACAGTTAAAATGAAAAAAAAAAAAATTGAAAATATCAATTAATTACATTTCAATTAGGATCAGCATAGATGATTTTTATTTTCATTTTAACACAACACCTGTGCTTCAACTTGACAGCAACAATTTTTTTTCTGACTTCCATTTCATACACTGAACTGAAAACTCCATGTGTGTCAGATGCTATCTGAGTTCTGTCTTTCCATTGATATACTCTATTTCTTTGAGTAACTAGATCAGATCGAAGTCACAAAAAGAAAGTAGAGCATGCTTTTTAGTTGCATCTTCTTCTGATTTTAAACATCTTTGGTCATCTTTGAGGAGCTTACTATAGGAAGAAAACAAATGTACTCCAATATTTTTAAATTTTTGCCATTACTAGCGTGCAAACTTATTAAGTACCTGATAATGCACATTCTCAAGACTTGCCTAGAATTGTGTTGGCCTGAACCGATTTGAATATCTTGCAACAATTCGCTAGTGTTTAAGCAACTTTTGCCTGACCTATCATAGTTGAAACCTTAGGAATATCATTTGCAGTAAAGGTCTGAAACCTCAAGGTGATTCCTACATAACAAACAATAGCATTTTTGAAGTTAAGGATAGAGGAAACTGCTGTGTAATTTTCCAACTTTAGTTGCGAATCAATGAAACAGAAGCCCATTGTCATAAACATATATGTAAAAGTCCACTTAGACTCACTATTCTGAAACCATTCAGAAGCCACTCTCTGCACAACAAATTGAAAAAAAAAACCAAACAACTATGGATATTAATCTCCTAGTGAAGATCTCAAGGTCCTGATAGTGCATTGTAACCCTCCCCAACTCTGCTTGAGGAAGACTGAAGTGTCAGCCCTAGAAACATTGGGATAGAGTGCAGAACACCAAAGAAAAGGAATCAATGCTAGGAAGGCTTTTGTATAAGTTTTAACTTAATTAATGAGACTTGTCTTTATTGAATGAATATTTAGGATGGGTTTTGAAGCATTTATTGGTTTAGCGCTAAATTCTTGATTCCATATAATCATGTTCCTTTTTTTATTTTGTCATTAGACCAATATTTTGAGTGTAAAATAAGTACACTTTAAAGATCTGGCAGAGTTGGTGGCCTGTTGCCATACAGTTCATGCAGCTTCACAGGCTGATAGGACCTATATTTGCAACTATATTTCTATAGGATAAGAAAAAGAAATTCTGCATCTTCCTGTGTTCCTGACTGGAATCATTCCATCACCAAGTTCTCCCTTAGAGAAGAATGTAGACGGATATGTACAAAGCAAAGAAAATGGAAAGCAGAAGGGGAAATAGGAACCTGTGTGAGAAAGATATGCAGAATTATGTGGAAAAATCAATTTCTTTCTTAAAATGTAGTTACAATTTTTGAGGGAAATCCCAATATGTGAAACGCAGTCAAATAAAGATTTTGGCCACAAAAGCTTGGAAGATTTGAAATTAATTGTTCAGATTATTTCTTTATCTTCCTCTCAATCTGCATAACCACAATTCTATGTATCTCATTAATAAAACAGAAAATTGTTTTAAGACGTTAGAAGAAGAAAAGTGACTTGTAACAACATTTTCTACAGGAATAGAGAACTATATTTCATGTCTTTGGACTCTATGCAACTGTACTCCTTGAAAGCTCAAGTTGAGATCATCTGGTATCTTCTGGTCCGTATAGTCATCTCTAACGGTAGACAAGGAGGATGGTTTCAGGAAAGCTGTTTTGCAGCTTTCAGGAAAGCTGTTTATCTCTCAAGGTACAAGAAGTTACACAAATTGGGAGTCTTCAGTAATGTCTTATGAAGTATACTGTCTTAACTTTTTTGTTTTTTAAAACATGCTGTGAGAGAACTGCAATGCAAAAAGAAAGGTTAAGATAGTAAGATCTGGTGAAAAAGAGCTTTAAAAGAAACTGGCATAACATCTGAGTTATGTCCTATTCAATCCACAGGCTTGGAATTTAGAACTTTTGTTGTTGTTCTCCCCCGCCTTTAAAAATAGCAATGGATGTGATCCTACATGAGCAATGAACTGAAATGAAATGGGGAGAAAGAGTCAAAACCTGGCACATGTATGGAATTCTCAATTTTCCTCTAAATGTTAAGTGATACTGGTGATACTTTTCATAAGAAAGCTACTCAAAAATACAATGACTCTTCGGACTAGACACTACAGCTATAGCAGAAACTACAGCATGGGTGTCCCACATCTTTCCTTTTCCGTGACTCTCTGTTGTGGTTTAACCCCAGCCAGCAAGTAAGCACCACACAGCTGCTCATTCACTCCCTGCAGTGGGATGGGGGGAAGATAACTGGAAGGGTAAAAGTGAGAAAACTCATGGGTTGACATAAGAAGAGTTTAAGAATTGAAATAAAAGAATTTCATAATAATAATAATAGAAATAATAATAAAAACAATCTTAAATCTTAATGAAAAGAAAAATGACAGAGAGAAATAAAACCCAAGAGAGATGAGTGATGCAAATGAAAGCAATTGCTCACCACCGACTTACCAATGCCCAGCCAGTCCCCAAGCAGCCACCCCCCACCAGTGTTTTATTGCTGAGCCTTGACTCTGCATAAGCACTGCTCAGCAATAATTAAAACATGCCTGTATTATTGACACTGTTTACAGCACAAATCCAAAACACAGTCCTATACTAGCTACTATGAAGAAAATTAACTCTATCCAAGTCAAAAGCATCACACCTTTCTTATACAGCCTTAGTTTATAATGAACAAGGATAAGAAATTCTTCTACTGTTGGAAATGACATTCACTGACTTTGTCTTCACATAACACACAGAGAAGAAAGTAGTTCTTTTTCACAGCTTTTCTTTTTTACAGGTGTGGGGTAATGAATAATCAGGTCCTAGACTGGAAAAGGAATGAACAAATTTCAAGAAAAAAGTGTTGATAAAAAAAATGGTGTTATGACTTTGGGAGTGATCGTGTCAAAAGTACATTTTGACACTTTTCCTCATTAATGAGAATCAATAATGATGACAGGGAATCACACCTCTCACTACAGTAAAATAGGTTGCATGAAAATCTATTATTTTCCCCATGTTCTCATCAATCAAAGCACTGCATTTTTTGTCTATGTGTTCCTTCCTTACCCCAGAAAAAGATCTCTTTTGTCTACTTGTACAAATGCTAAACAAGCTGTTCAGCTATATTAAAGTGAGGTAATTCATTTCTTAAACATACTACCTGTGAAGGAAATGCTAAAAATATTTAACTAGCCCATCTTAGTCTGGAAAAAAAAAACAAATATCTCCAATATACTGACACCATAAATAGATCATTTAGGGCTTGGGGGAGAGTATTTATTCATCTGTTTCGTTTCTCTTATACAACTGTGCTGCTGTCGAGTCTTTAGCAACTCAGAGATGACTGTTCAGTGATTTATGTGGCAATATGTAAGAGAGTCTGAAATAGGTAACACTGACTCCCAGATGACAATAATGCGGAAACATTATTGATTATTTAACAATATGTTCAATAACAAAAATATCACAAATAATACACATATTCACAACAAATCATCCAAGACAGCCAATTTCTTTCCCTGAACTGGAATCAATGTTTCACCAATATCACTGATTCAACAGGTTCTCATAGTTTCCAGGTCCAGGTTCATGTCTTTATCATATGGAAAGCGAGCCCATGTCCCCTTCTCTACTGTTATGTCCACACAGGAGAGAAACCAAACATCTCAAAATACTGTACAGGAACAACAGTGTGTTTTAGCAGGTATCTGAGACAAGAGCTGTGATCCGTGCTTGGAAGCACTCATACAGTGTTACCTGAAAAAAAATTCAGCTCTCATTCAGAGATCCTCTGAAACTGCAAAAGTGAAATTCATGCACTTGAATCTCCTTAGACATTGGTAAAAAAGGTTTATCAGCAGTGTGACTTGATAAAGTATCTAGAGCAGAATTCAACTCCAGTCTTAAACACATAAATGTAGGCATCTGTACATGCCTATGTGGGATCTCCATATCTAAGTTCTCTTTATACACGAAAGAGATCTGGATGATCTATCCAAGAGACTAGTGAACTACACATGATGAAACAGGCATTTCTATTAGGCTAAGATTAATATCTCTTGACCATACTGACTAGATCTGCAGAGACTATGATGGAAACTTACAAATTCAGTTCATATATAAATATCCACATGGCAGACACCTACATTTAGGCACCTGAATTTGGAGCTGTCTAAATGCCATAATCATCTTGCTTCTTGCCATAGCTTAATGACTGACAGCCTTCTTGTTAACACCTTCTATGCACTTATCTAACTATTAACTTAAGCATCTGCACAGGGCTCAAATATTGAACACTATAAAACTGTTTTGAAGCATATATAAAGTATTTTGTCATATGATGTCTCTAACTTTCTAAAAATATGTTATGTTTCTGAGGTGGATTTTGCAGGTTCTAATCCTGAGTTTGCTGTGGACAAAATTCCCAAGCAGATGAGTACTCAAGTGACAAGAAACTTTCAATCTTCAAAAAAAAGGTGAAAATTATATCACAAGATGATGGGAAACTCTAGATTAGGACTGGCATTACTTATTGCAAAGTTAGAAGCCACAGTTCCACAAGCATCTGTTCTTCATGTATGCCACTTTGGAAACATGCCTAGTTCTCATTCCACTGAACCTATATAACAGATAGAATATTAACTAAATGCTGTGGGAAAAGAAAAAAAAAAAACAACCACAAACAACATGCCTTTATTGTGATTTTTATTTTTTTAAGAAAATATGAGGGGTTTTGTTAACAGTTTCTGTTCCTTTACCACAGGAAAAAAAATCAGCATTCATATTTTCCACCATGAAATATTTGTTTTGCTGGGTCTTAAAAAGAAAAAAAAAAAAAAAAAGACCCAAAACCAAATTGAGTGGAATACCAACAAAACAAACTAAAATTATTAACAGCCTGCATATTACTCAGAGCACCATAGTGATGATGGATGATACGATGATGACAGATGAGTCCTCACTTCTATTTTAAATTCTGTCAACTACATAAATTAGTAATGTCATCAATATGATTACTAGCTGTTCACTCACCTTCTGCAGCATCTGTTGCTTTTTTCCTGGCTTTGGTCCTTTAGTTTCTCCATCTAACTCGGTATTACAAGTCAATGCAGGACCTGCTTGCAGCAGGTAAAAATCTACAGGTGACTGGGGCAGATCTGTTAAGGAATCGTTGATGCTATTTTGGCATCTGACTTGCTGCTTAATTGGAAAATATGTGGGGCTCATGTCTAAAAAGTGGTTGTTTAGTTCTGTTTTGCTTTAAAGAAGGGTTGTATATTGTTTTTTTTTTGTCTGGGCTTTTGTTTGGTTTGGTTTTGTTTTGATTTTCTGTGGATATATTTGTGCTATTGCCTAGGTGTGCATGATCTGGGGTCTGTGACAAATTCACATTAATGTAATCTCAGCCATTTGATAACATCAAGAGAGTTCATTTAAGCAACAATTTCTAAAATATCTCTACTTCTGTTAGTTTAGTTTGACTAACTGGGGCAGATAGCATTCAGATCAGCCTTTAGCTCTGTGAAACTGTCTTGGTTTTGACCGAATTGAACAACCAGAATGACAGATGGCCCCCTCCCTCCCCTCCCTAAGGGAAAGAGGAAAGGGGGGGAAAGAAAAAGGAATAAAAAAAAGAGTTTAGAAAAAAACTAAACTACTTTAATGAAAATATAAATAAATAATGAAATAATAAATAATAATAATAAAAGGAAATAAAATAAGAGAAAAGAAAAGTATACAGTATATACAAACCGTATCAAGCTCCCAGGATGATCACATCACCAGCAGGCACAAGGGAAAGTCCCATGCTGGACTCGGTGATGACCAGGAGCCGGATTCCGGATCTGGAGTCAGGAACGCTCAGATCGGGATCAAAAGCAGACAAACAGACAGGGTCCTCCTTGGACGTCGGCCATTGAAGGAAGAAAGAGCTGATCCTTTGATCCCTCAGCTTTTATACTGAGCATGATGCAGATGGGATGGAATACCCTGTTGGTCAGTTTTGGGTCACCTGTCCTGTCCACTCCTCCCTACAGGTGTGACCCCTCTACGCTTTTCCGCTTCCGACCCTCCAGTGGGGCAAATAACAAATTTGCCTGACCTTGGTTGTTATAGCAATAAGTATAAGCAAGGGCCTCTCTGCATACCATTCCTTGGTATAATCAGGTCTTATCACTGTGAGAGTGAACAGTTTCTGAACAACATGCTGTTAGTTTCAGAGTTTAGTTCATTAGAAAGAGGCTTAGCTGAAAAAGTAAAATTACTGAACAGAAAATTAATTCTGTTTTACCTCAAACCAGTACAGAACCTCACAGAGATCAAAAAGGCTGTGACAAAGGCCATGTCTCTTTGATCTGATCTATGATCCCATTGGTAGTCCCACAATAAACGTTGTTCAAGTCCCTGGTGAATTCATTAAATGTATTGAAAATAATTTATTAATTAATTCTGAAGATTCCAGGAACAAACAATTCTTTCCATGTACCAATCCCATAGAGAGCAGCAGAAATAAAATTCAAGCTTCATGGAACTTAATTACTATAAATACATTGTGAGATCATGACCTAGGTTATTAAACTTAAGTGTATTCATGTTTATGAAGAATTTTAAAGCCTTCAGAGATATAAAAATTTATTATATAATTTCTGTTATTCTGATCCATACAACACCCTTTAATATATAAAAAAAATTGGACTATTTGTAATTTCTCAGGAAAAACTTAATGGTTAAATATTTAATCATAATTTATTATCGCTAAGACTTAATTACAGTATGTTTATGTAAGGCACTAGAGACCATTTACTAGCTGGCCATGAAGGATTATCATTAACAGTTAGAACTGAATCATAGTGATCATACAGACAAAGTACGTGTCGTGATGAACTACCCTTCCTTTTTAATTCTTTGTTAGCTTACATAATACTTTGAAAGTTCAGAGCTTGAAATGGGCCTGGAAAACTACTGTAAATTAGTGAGGTCTCTTCCTTCAAAATATAAAATCATAACTATCAGCATAGAATATCCTATATATAGATAAGGATACTTAATAGTATTACTAATAGTTGAAGATTCTATTTATTTATTTATCTGAAGCACTGCACATGCTGAATGCTTATCTCCAATACATTGTCCTTGGGGTGGAGCAGAGCCAACTTTCGGTTTAAAGACAGACCCTGGCTTATACTTGTCCTAGTTGCACCCAGGGTCAGATGACTAGATTGTTTACTCCATGGAAAGGTGACACCTGTGGGGAGGAGTGAACAGGTCAGATGATCCGAACTGACCAATAGGGTATTCCAGCCCATCTGTCATGCTCAGTATAAAAGTTGAGGGATTGAAGGGGTCAGGTTGGATTCTGTTAAATGGCTGTTCTTCTGCAGTGGCTCTCCTTCTTCAATGACTGATGCCTGAGGAAGACCCTGTCAGTTTGTCAACCTTCAGTTCCCATCAGTGAATTCTGGAATCCAAATATCATTCAACACTGAGACCAGTTTGGAACTTTCCCAGTGCCTGCAAGTGACGTCTGTCTGGGAGCTTGATATGGTTTTGTATATATATTGTATCTACTTCATTATTTCCTCTTATTAATAATATTTCATTAAATTAGTTGTGGTTTTTTTCCTGAACTCATAAATCTCTTTGTCTCTCTTCTTCCTCTCCTTGGAGTGAGAAGTAGGGGAGAGCATGTGTCATCTTGTCATTGGTCAACCTGGCCCAAACCGTGACACAATCTCCCTGTACATACTATAGAACACAAAACTGCACAAAGATATTTCATAATTCTTTAATTTTTTTCTTGTTCTGCAAGTGGAAGTTTCAAAATACGCTTTCTCAAATTGTTTGGTGCTTCTGAGCACTGTTCAATATCAGAAGCATTGACTAGTATGAAAATGAAAAATAAAATAAGCATTCGCAGTATTGTTTAAACAATGAACAATAAGAAAAATCTCTGATCCTATACTCTTTCCCTTTGGCATTTTTTAAACCCAATTGTCATTTTGGTAAGTTGTTTTTTTTTTTTTTTTGGTCTTTGGCAGTTTTAAAAGGAAAGAAAGGCAAAGGTGAACAAAATCAAATTATTCCATATGTTCATTGTTAGTTTCTATTCACTCTTACTGGAATACATGTTCTGAGATTCATGAAATCTCTTGAAAAAATTGGTATGATATGTATAACAATTAAAAACCATAATATGTATATCAAAGATATAAAAGAGCTGTATTCTTTCAGTTCATCAGTCTGAAATAAACAAGTCAATATTCAGCTCTTGACTCTTGTCCCATCAAAACAAAAAAAAAGTCCTACAATGAATAGAGTATGTGATTATTAAAAAAAAAAAAAAAAAAAAAGACATGCTCACATTTCCTTAAATTACCCAGGATGTCATTTTTCATGACAGACTTTTCTAAGTAGCATTTAGTAGCTGTAGCCTGTGGTCTCTAAGTGAGATATGCTTTTCCTGTTCTATTAATAACTACTTGCAGTCCAAGAATTAGAAGTATGTTTTTTCAATGAGGTCTTAACTTGCTCTGACAATATACACAATTTCAGGATGAGCAAGATAATGAGGGTGATGGGGAAAGGTGAATTCCAATATATAGCTTTAATCTTAGCAATCATTCTGCACCAGATATTCTGTGTTAAGGAGAAATTACTTAAAAAGAAAATAAAAGAAAGTCAAATCAAAACAACACAGAAAACCTCTCAAAACTAGAAGCCTGTTATTATAAGTTATCCCAGTCAAGCAGAGGTTTTGCTTTGCCATTTGGCATTGATTTCTTATAACTCTGAATTTTACAATTTGAGACTCAAATTTTGAAAAACAAGCACTATCAACTGTCTTGAAAAGTGACTATATATAGATAAACGTTTTTCAAAAGGTCTGAATAATTTGTATCTGTTTTCTTACTGACTTTTAATGGACTGGCTTTTCCAAAAGCTTGAAGCTTTTAATTTCATTATAGACAATCAGGTTCCAGCAGGTCTTGTGGAATACAGGCTAAATGTAAAATGTAAAAATCACTTTGAATCCTCTCTATGCTTAAAGGACTTCATTACAGATAAAAATCTGAATCAGAGAACTCAACACTTTCGGTAGAAAAGCCCTGAAGTGGAGATGTATTCACATACAACTCAAAAGCTAATTAGTCAGAATCTAAAGCTCCATCTCTAGAATCACTAGAGAAGTACAAAATAGCCAAAGACCAGTCCTTTAGTCTTGTAACCAGATGCATGAATTTGAAATTATTTTGCTTGTTTCATGATAAAATACACTCCCTATACCTCTGTCCTCAATACCTGCTTCTATTTGAAATTCCTAATGGCAGACACATCATGCTGGGAAGCACTGAGGCCATTCACATCAAAAGTCTTTCATGTAATGTGTTATGACTGATGCATTAGATGTTTTGCATTGCAACAGCAACGTGTCAGCTATCCGAATAGGACACTTCAACCCGGTTATTTTTTCTGAGGTTAAGCAAAGACAAATAAACTTTTTCTGTGCCATCCTCTGTGATCGTGTCTTATTTTCCGGTATTTCTCTGAGTAATAAGTAATTACAATAAACTGAAGTAATGGGTTTTGTTTCCTATTACATTAGGATGCTGAGAATTGCTTGGCTTTTTCTGCAAATAACTGTGTTAAAACTAAATAAGTCACACACTTGTATACTATCCCTAAAATTAATTCTGTACAGAAGTTTGGCACACTGCTTAATCTTTACTTAAGTGCCATTTGAAGTTGATCACATAATACTTAAATGACTCATGGGCACTGGGTAGTTATTAAAACTGAAGTGTTTAAAACTATAAAAATGTAGAATATAAAAATATAAAATATTGCAAATTTATACATATTTATTTTAATATTGATACTTATATAGACCTGTGATACATGTTAGATTGTGCTAATTTACTGTTTCAATCTTTTATATGCTTGTGTAAAAAAAATCTTATCTCCATGACAGTGGAACCAGGAAGTTTTTAGGATTACAACATATCCCTGTGACAGGTAATGTGGATGTTGGAATGCACTAAATCTGGTTTGTATCGTATTGAAAGAATGAGTATCAAACTTTGTAAATTTTTCAGGTTTGCATCATACAAATTCCTTATCAGATTGTATAATTTTCTGCTTTGAGCTGTATTCTTGACCCTGTATGAGGGTATATCTTCTCCATCTTGAAAAAGAAACTGCTAGCACATTGATTTTAATTTCCAGTAATGCCAGTCTAACTACTATCCCACCTCGTTTGTGAATCGATCAACTCAATGAAGGTTAGAAATGTACAACACTTTCTTACCATGAAGACTGACCAATCCATAAGTGAATATTGTAGCCTACAGATACAGAATCTATTCTTTTTCTTCGGTAGTAAAAATCTTACATTCATAGTTGATGGATGAACTTTCCTCAGCATGAACTGAGATCTGTTGCCATGGAACACGATATGGCAAATATCTCTTGCTTCCTTGCACTTTCTCACACATGTAGGGCTACATTTTTACTTACTACCTTTTTAATCTTCAGATTAGGACCGTCAATTAAATGCTTCCACTTTTTTTCAGAGGATCAGATATACAGCCTGCATATAATACATATGCATGCATATAAATAAATACATTTGTATGTGTTTGTCTTTTCAGTGAAATTATGCAGTTCATCTCCCAATTAATTTTTATTCTTTATGAGCATGAGTCTAGGAACAAAACAAAACAATCTTTATGTGGATGTCTAAGTAACAGATGTGCATGTAACATCATTATTGTTATATCTACTGTGAAGACAGGCTGAGAAAGTTGGGATTGTTCAGCCTGGAGAAGAGGAGGTTCTGGGGAGACCTTATAGCAGCCTAAAGAGGGCCTACAGGAAAGATAAGGAGGGACTGTTTATCAGGGAGTGTAGCAATAGGACAATGGGCAATGGTTTTACACTGATAGAGGGTAGATTTAGATTAGATATTAGGAAGAAATTATTTTGAATTCTATGAGGGTGGTGAGACACTGGAACAGGTTGCCCAGGAAAGTTGTGGATGCCCCTTCCCTGAAAGTGTTCAAGGCCAGGCTGGATGGCTCTTTGAGCAACCTAGTCTAGTGGGAGGTATCCCTGCCCCTGACAGGGTGGGTGGAACTCAGTGATTTTTAAGGTCCATTCCAGCTCTAACCATTCTATGATTCTATGTTTATATTGTGAATGGTTATTCTATACTATTATGAGTAAACCACTTCATCCCTTGTGATAGCTTTCTGCTGGAAAATGTCATCAGGCCATTGTAAATGAGGATTACTAAGAATTAAATCAGACTCCAAAGGAGCAAACATAGATTTCATAATAGAAAGAACTTTTCAATATTACATTTTCCTTCTTTTAAATGGAGTTCAGTAGAGATGCTATGCATCTATGTTCTATTTTTCTATGAAGAAGGAATTGAAGGCAGTCCTACACTAAACCAGAAACAAATCCACTTAGAAATGAGGCTAAAACAATGCCTCAGGAACTTGTTCAGGAACTCTTTCTGAATACTTCTAAATATATTTTCATATTCAAGAACACCATTATTAGAAAACACACATAATGAAGTGAAATAATCTGCAACACAAATAAAAAAAAAATAAAAAAAAAAAAGAATAGATTGGACTGTCTGTGGGTTGGTCTCCAGAAGCCAAATATTTGGTTGGGAAAGAAAAAACAAAATGCAAGCCCCTCAAATGCCAAATACTGTTTTCTACACAACACACTGCATAAACAGCATTCAGTAGTGTTCTAGGACAAGACCAGTATTTAACAATATCTTAACTATCTTAGCCAACCCAGACTGGTCACAGTGTAAATCTGCAGCTACGATCAAAACATAGAAGCAATGATCTGCTATAATCTCAGGGTCTGAAAAATAAATTTGTTTTATTCATGGTATAACTAGGTTTGCAGGTGAATCACAATTCCTTTCACATCCAAAGAAAGCTACAACAGTGGGCCTTGTGACAAGAAAAATGAGTTAACAGCAACAACAACTATGTCTCGTGACACATGGTAATACACAGAATCATGCATCTTGCTTCTTTTTTTTCTCAAAAAACAATGGACACAATGTATGTGAGGACCTAGAAACTGAAGAGAAAGCATCAATCAGACTGGCATTTCATACCGCTAGGCCTCCTAGCAGAGGCTTTGGTAATATTAAGGACAGATTCTTAATGAGAGCATAGTCTCATTCACGCCTAACATTCACACATGCTTTGACTTTGCTGGTATCCTGCACACAATTTTTACAGCTTCATGAGCTTCTGAAAGTGAAAAAACTATAGAGGAGACTGTTTTTTATCTATAAGTATAGAATAAAGCATACATATATTTATTTCCCACTGGCAATTTAATCAGTATATTACATACCATCTGACAGGAGGTAGAGAATTATTTTAGTAAAGCTTAACTATTCCTGAGCAGCTAGGAGTGAAAGAACCAAGAGCATTGGATGTTTGGAAATCATCAGAGTATGTATCTTTGGAAATACACGTTTTGTTGCTTCAGGACTAATCTAAGTATCTGGAAAGTAGTCAGACAGGATAATCCTTTAATGTCAAAGGCATGAGCTGGAACTGCGCATTCTATGTGTAGCACAGGCCAGAGTCATCCCCAAGCTGAAGATAATCTTCTTCACAGCTGAGCATTTGGAGCTACTTCCTTAGAAATAATATTTTTTTCCTCACATTTTTTTCTCACATATTCATAACATTAGTACTTGATGTAACAAAAAATAGTCAGCAGTCCCACAACATTTCCAAATTCTTTGAAGTTCATACTATTTACCTAGTTGGAACCCTTTAAGACTTATATAATTTTCATTCTCTTGTCTTCTCTTAAAATCATTGCTGATAAAAGCTATAGCTGGCATTGTTGTGAAAATACTTAAAATTTTTATGTACTATTCAAGCAAAAAAAATGTATTTTACTGATGTCCACTTCTTACCGGCAAATAAGATAAATTGTTTTCAGGGTTGAACTGCATTATATAGAATGCATTTATATGAATAATAATTGTGACCCTTGATTTGAGAAGATATCTTGAGACAGAATTGATTTGCAGTTTAATTTTTGTCCTTAATTTTTCACACTGGAATAAACTGAACTAACATTTAGTCTTTTAAATACTGTATTTCATGGGAATGCTCTCTTCCCTTTTCTGCAAGAAATGTAGGGATCTGTTTTATCATACTACGGGTTTTTGTGGTGAAAAATTGTTGAAAGAACACAAAACAATAATAATGGTGTCTTGAGGTAATTGTCCTGGAAAAGCTAACCTTCAGAGTACTTTGATATTCAAAAATGTGATGCTGGCTGGATATATGAGTATAAACGGGGAACTACTGCATGTAAGAGAATACGGAGATTATCTTTAGAATACAGTAAACAAGGGAGGAATTTATAAATACAGTTAGCAGATGATAATTCAATAACATAATTTGCCTTGATTTATCAGTTTTGTTAAAAGAAACTTTGAATTTATGTGAAACCAGGTGTAATTCTTTAAACTGAAGAAAAAAGAAAAAGTACTTTTTAAGTACAAGTCTTATAATAGAGTGATTGGCTTGCAAAAACTCTATTCCATACATGACAGATTTGGGATTTGAAATTGTCTTTTGTTCAGTATAGCAGCTAGAGATATTTTAAAACATTTCTAATATGGTGTTATATTGGAATGTCAATTTCTAAGTTTAAAAAAATATATGTTTTCTTACCAAAAAATATCTACAAGAAACTAAAAGAAAGCCGTAGGTATCTTCTAAAACAAATGATTTTAAAACTGATTTGAGGTTTGGCTTTTACTAGGATCCTAGTCTTTACTAGGATTTTAAATTTTGTCCAAATCCCTCACAGTTCTTAACATTCAAGATTTACTTTCTTAATGGTTTAAATTTCCTTTCTACTGACATCACTTGCATAAACTCAGAAACTGATCAGATAAAAATGTGTCTTTAAGCTATACGTACCTGATTAATGACAATCAAATGCCAGAGGGGATGTTGTATAGAACACCGCAACTACAGACATAACCTTGTCCTGGCTACTGGAGAATGAATAAGCCAATAAAAGGAATGAAATTGTTTAGGTCTGAAAAAGTGTATAATGCAATGTTTCAGCCAAAGACATCATAAAATGTCTGCTTAATAAAAGAGGCTTTATAGAATTATTAGGTTAATATCTAATAAGCAGCAAAAAACCACCTAATTATTGAAAACGTGCACAGCATTGGCATGACACAACATAGAAAAAAGTACAGATATGGACCATTCCTAAAAATATTTATGGCAATATGAAGAATGATCATATACAATATAATTGTCAAACAAGAAGCAAAGGTAAACTTTTTTTTGTTGCTGCACATTTCTGGTCAAAAATAATTTTCACTGTCCAGCCATCTCAAATAGATATTCTTGGGCTTTGCATTTGCTAAATTTCCAAAATTATCTTCTAATCAGGACCAGAATTACAATGTGGATATCATTAGGATTATTCCTGGATTATTCCCTAAATTTTATTTTAGTTTAGGTCTACATAATATGCAAATTGGTTATTCTCATCTAAGTTAAGCTATCTAAAAGTGAGACTTCTGAACAATTTAGTGACTTCTTCCATAAACAATGAAGAGAGAAACACCTTCAGAAATTCATTCATTTAGTCTTAAGAGAATTATGAAGCGTTATAATGGAGATATCTTAGAATCATAGAATCATTGAATCCTTCAGGTCGGAAAAGAACCTTGGGATCATCAAGTCCAACCATCAACCCTACTCTACAAAGTTCTCCCCTACACCATATCCCCTAACATCTCATCTAAATCTTCAGAGATTTTATTTTATATCATACTTACTGAGAGAGTGGTCATTGTTCTTTTTAACACTTTTTGGTCTACAGTGAGCTGTACATCTAAATACAGTAATTTTTCTTTTCATCATGAACATATTAAAAGGGACGTTCCACTATTTTGAGATTATAAGTGATCATATTGTGTTCTCAGTAACTGAGAAGCAGGAATCTGGTTAAATATACTAAACATATTCCTTATCTACTAGGATTTAAGTGCAATGGCTTTTGGGACTTCATTTTCTAAACTCTTGCTATGAAAGTATCAGCCAAAAGAAAACTTCATGACCACTTGTCGACAGACTCCGCACAATACATTCCTTGAACATTTGAATTCTATGTCTTTCAGGCGAAAGCAGCTCAGCTTGTGTAGAAAATTGCCTGAATTTTAAAGCTGAGGTCAGACTCTTTTTATTTCCCCTGCCTTTTTTATTTTTGTGGGGGTTTTTTGTGTTTGTTTTTTTTTTTTTTTAAAGGGGTTCCTGAATGTAAGCATTTCTTTCTTTTTTTTTAATTTTTTTTCTTCTTTTCTTTTTCCTCTTGAGCCCTAGAGTAGTTCTATTGTCCACTTAATTTTTTTTCCACAAATGTCATAGAATCATTTTTAAAAATAACATTTTTTTGTCTCAGCTGGCACGCTGTCTTTGAACTGCTGTGATTTCAAAAAACCACCTGGCTATTTAATGTTCAAACAAAATAATTAAATTCACAATAGGATGTAGGTCTAAATGTAAAGATAGACTTATCTGACCTATCTTTGCTCTGGTAAAGCAATTGCATGTAGTTCTGTAACTAAGATTACTTAATCAAAGGATCTCTAAATGTAAAGTATTTAATAATACACTTCTGAAATGATGGACGTATTCAGAACTAATAGTGCTAGAAATAAAATTATAAAAGCAAAATATACATAAAGCTTTGTATTTAGATTTTAAATTCTCCACAACCTCAGATTCTTACACATTTTTAGATATCAGAGCACAGGAGAGATTTAAGTTTAAAAGGACCTTACAATACTATTGACATAGGAATAAAGAACATAAAATTACATTTTTAATTTGCTATACGAAGTGTACTTTAACATACTAAGTGTACTTTAACATAATATAAATTTTCTTAGGACCAATACTAAAGGATATTGCAAAGTAACATGCAGCATTTGGGTAACATGTAATCTAACAAACAAAACCTCCTGCATATGATAGTATAAAACAAAGTTAGACATCTGTTGGCAATGTTTAATAGTATTCTCTATACAATCTTTGTGATGGTGTAAAAGGTGTAATTTTGACTTTTAACTTTCAGTTACACTTTTTGAGCTATAGGACGAATGCATGTTCCACTAAGGGATTTAAATAACATAGAAGTGTAGCAAAGCATTTAGTTCTGCAAATTAGGTAAATGTTGTGAAAAGTGCATCTCCTACCACCCTGTGGCAGTTTAGAATCACTGCATATTAGCATACTTCATTAAACTTATTCAGCTTAATTCATACTTCCTTAATGAATTTGCTCATTAAGAAAAAAAAAAAGAACCCAAACCAAAGGATGCCTGCCCAATTCAACATGTGCATATGCAACTAGTAAATTGCACTAACAGTATATGCTGTATTGGAAATGTTGCCTTTTTAGCAAGCAGTGCCATTTAAAGGAAAATAAAAATACGTGGTTACATAGAAATGTCATTAGAAACTTCTAGCAACAATTGTATTGTTATGAAAGTCATCATTACTATCCTCTCGACAGCTAATAATAATTAGATTAGAATAACTGTCTTGTAATTTTAAAACAGTGGTACACTGAAGTAAAGTCACTCTTCCATTAAGGATCATTATTTAATTTTTTCATTCTCCTGTATAACAATATTGCTTTAAGATGGCCCCTACTTGCATACATTTTGGTTTTGCAGACTATATTCTCAGTGTCAAGATCATACTAGGAAAGATATATGTTGTATTGTGTTTATTTTGCACTTATAAGATGGCACATTTATAAAACTGATTAATATTCATATAGTAAATTAGCTTCATAATTATTCACATTTTCAGCAAATATTCTAAATTGTTGTGTCTTTATTGAATTTTCTGGTCTTTATTTCACATAGATTATTAGTAATACAGTAGTTTAATTTTAACATAACATTAAATAATTTACATTTCTCCTGTTCTTATCAGGAAGCACTGGTCCCTTCAGGAATTTTAGTACTATGAAAATAAATCCTGCAGTTATGAGGATGTACCTTCTTCTTCTCCATAAATATCTTTCATTGTCAGAAAGTAAACAGTCAAAAGCTGTTCTGAAACAGCTAGTAAAACAATCAAAAGCTGTTCTGAAAAACACATTCCTTTTCTAGAAGTGAAGTGAGATCCCACCTGGTATACTGTGTTCTGCCCTGGGACCCCCAGTATAAGAAGGATGTGGACCTGTTGGAGTGAGTCCAGAGGAGGGCCACAGAGATGATCAGAGAGCTGGAGTACCTCTCCTATGAAGACAGGCTGAGAGAGTTGGGGTTGTTCAGCCTGGAGAAGAGAAGGCACTGGAGACACCTTATAGGAGCCTTAATGGGCCCTACAGTGGAACTCTTTGTCAGGGAGTGTAATGATAGGAAAAGGCATAATGGTTTTAAATGGAAAGAGTGTAGATGTAGTTTAAATACTGGGTAGAAATTAACCTGGAATTCTGTGAGGGTGGTGAGACACTGGAACAGGTTGCCCAGAGAAGTTGTGGATGCCCCTTCCCTGGAAGTGTTCAAGGCCAGGCTGGATGGCTCTTTGAGCAACCTGGTCTAGTGGGATGTGTCCCTGCCCTTGGCAGGGTGTTTGGAATTCAATGACCTATAAGATCCCTTCCAACCCAAACCATTGTATGATTCTGTGATTCTAAGTGTGAACTGTACAAGGGCAGTTCTGGAAAGAAATCAAATCAGCACTTGTGAGACTGAAGATCTATTACTTGCATTTTATCATACTAGAACCATCAAGCCAGTGGTGGTGTTGGTTTTTTTCTTTAGTTACAGGCTAGGTATTTGAATATTTAAAAAAAATTCTGAATACTTGCAAAAGGTTAAGTCATCCATGATATACGCTGCTATGCTTATAAGCTTAAAGAGTGAAATGAAGTGTGAATTTGATATGATTGCAAGACTATGCTTACAGAAAAGTAAAGATATTATTAACTAAGCCACATAGAAAGCTTGAACCAATCCCATTCAAAGGAAGAAGCTCCAGCAGTGTTAGCAGTGATATTTTAGTTGAATATACCTCAGAGGTAAAAACTGATAGATCTTATTTATTTTATAGTTACAAAAATAATATAGATTGTTAAGATTTCATTCATACAGTAGTACATCCAAATTCATTATTCATAGGATGAATGATCTGAACTGGTGATGGTTATGATTCTATGATATATTTTCTTCTTAAGTAAATTTGTAGCCTTTCTCTCTACGCCCAGTGTTTTCTGTATGTGGAGTTTTGTTTAGTTTCATTTAAATATTTCTGTATATTAAATAAAATAAGTTTAATGATTTGTATTCATGTAGAGAGATTTCACTAATGGTTAAGCTGGCGCACACTGATGGTTTGTACGTGTGTCTGCATTTGTACTACATATGGTGTGAAACTACCCATGTGTTAAACTGCAGAACAATGTGACAAATTACATTTACCATGCACCTGTGGCTATCTCACCTGCTTTGTAACCACTGAACCCTGTCCACCAGGATTTATTCTAACATTCCAATTCTTTAAGCAACTTCACACAGCATATAAAATACCTAAAAATCCTGACAGAGAATTGCTACCATGTAGTATTCTGGCTCCCCTCCCCCCCCCCCCCCCCCGATTTATGTTGATGTGAGCTTCAGAAATGGCAAGGAATTGTACCTGTTAACTAATCTGAAGTATAATAGGATGTCTATCACAGAGGGAGGAATTTCAGCTTGTCAGTGTTTGGCTGGGTTGTAGGAGCATAGATTGCAATTAATGTTGCAACATGGACATCTTGAGATCATTTGTATCTTTACCATTTATTTTTAAGGGGTGGTTATATCCTTATTTTGCTCTGTTTTCTGCTTTTCCTTTGTATTGTTTTAAGAAATACGACATTGTCTGCAATTTTTGATTTCTGGATAAAGTCCTCCTGTCCCTTCCATCTGTTGCTTTATTATCTTCACTGATATATACATCCCTTTGAGTCTTGGTGGCAATGGAGTAAAAACTTCTGCAAGAAGAAAGGGACTTTGTTCCTGCAGTTCAGAAGAAGGAAGAGGATCATCTTTCAGGTTTTAACTTAATATCCGTAGAGGCCATGACGAATGTGAAAACATAAATGGCAATTTTTTTCTTTTTGTTTTTTTTTTTTTTTTGTTGTTGTTGTTTCATCATTAGTAGAGTAAAGACCAATTTCTTAGGGCAGTGATCATTCCACTTGATTCACAACCATTTTTCAGAGAGGTAGAAGAGAAGGATTTATGTATTGATTGATTCTTGATTTTCATATGTATGAGAAACACCAGGTGTTTTTTTAAGGTGGAAGCTCACCCATTTAAACAAACATCTCTACCCTGCTGAATTGTAGATTGTCATATAAAATCTCCCTCTTCGTTATTTATATATTTGATAGTCCTGTGAGACAAATACTTCTCTGCAGAAGCTATAAAGGTCATGCTTTTCTTTATTATCTGCTTAAATATATGGCACTGAGGAAATGTCTCTGAAGTCCTTCCCACAGTCTTGTTCCCTTTGCAAGTTACTGTTGGCCTGCAACTTGACTTGTGGTTCATATAGCACTGAAGAAGCTATTCTTCAGCTGACATTAACTCTATAGGAGTTTGTACTGGTTTTAACTGGGACAGAGTTATTTCTTTTTAGTAGCTTGTATGGAGCTAAGTTTTGGGGTTGGGAGCACAACAACATTAATAGCACAGGGATGTTTTAGTTATGGCTGAGCAGTGCTCACACAGCCTTAAGGTCTTTTCTGTTTCTCACACTGCCCCGCCAGGGAGTTGGCTGGGGGTGGGCAAGAGGTTGGGAGGGTACACAGCTGGGACAGCTGACCACAGCTGACCAAAGGGATATCCCATACCATATGACATCATGCTCAGTATATACCGCTGGGGGAAGAAGGATGAAGATATATATTTTTAGAGTTACGGCGTTTATCTTCCCAAGTAACTGTTACACGTCATGCAGTCCTGCTTTCCTGGAGATGGCTGAACACCTGCCTATAAATGGGAAATAGTGAATGATTCCCTTGTTTTGCTTTGATTGTGTGCGTGACTTTTGCTTTATCTATTAATCTATCTTTATTTCAACCCACAATTTTTCTCACTTTTGCCCTTTCGATTCTCTCCCCAGTCCCACTGGGGAGAGAAGTCATGGTATTTTCATATTTAACAGGTACAGAACTTAATCGTTCATTACAGGATAGAAATATGTATATCTACCAGATGACCATAAAATCAACATTGTTACAGTTGAACCGCTACCTACGATTTCTGAGATGTTTATGATGGAAAATTACTAAATTACATATGTAGATATTTGTTCTCAATTTCTATGGTGCTTTGTACCATGACTGACTTAAAAGCAAAATGTTATTGTGTGAAAAATTTAGTAACTTCACAAATGTTTTAACTTCAGTATCAAATGAATGTTTTGAGTAAAAAATTCAACTCAAGAGACAATCTGGAACCTCCTTTCAAGTTACAAGTTCAAGTAAGAATTCAAGAGGTTCAAAATTAGGAAATTCAGAAAAGTGTCTCAGTTCCCAGGTATCATAGTTGATTTCTGATCAGAGTGAAAATTAGACACATCTTTCCACACTGGAGGGTTTCCTAGGTTTCATGTGAAGGGGCTAGGCTTGCAGATGAGGCAGAAGCTGTGCTGTACTACATATGAATACATAATCATGTTTTAAAGGTGCACTGTCATGTGTTCCACTATGGTCTAGACATAGAGATTTCTGCTGTTAAATTGCCATTATTACTTTATTATATTGTAAGTTTCCATCTTGGTATTAATAACTTTTTTTTTTTTCTCTTCTCTAGACAGATGTTGGGACTGGGGAAAAAATAAGGCTAAAACCTGACCTAAATCTGTAAATCTGTGTAAAATAGCATTGTAGCTATCTTTTTCTTAGGCTGTACAAGTAGAAAATATATTGTTACTTCTCAAAATGTGAGAAATAAAAAGAGAGAAAAAAAGTTTGTAGATCCTAAAATATTATCTTTTTCCATCCCAGAAAAATGCTTATTTACAATATGTCTTTAATTTGTTTATTACTGCTCTGCATAGCTGTTATTAATACTTTAGTTCCTTTTGGCGGTATTAAATAGAGAATAGGGAATTTCATTTGACAACATAAGTTTAACTAGTTTGTAAATAAACTTTTCCTGTGGCTCAATGTATAGCAATAGAGAATTTTTCATTGAGATGTCAGGTGGTTAGAACCATAGTTTTATACATGGAGGGATGCAAAGATATGTTTTCATGAAAAAACTAAAGACAATTACAAAAACATTTCTCTTAATAGAAGGTGTGTATGCTGTCCTGATTTGAACCAATTTATTTAGTGTAACTGTTAAATATTGACTGATTTATATTTTTCTGTTGAAATTATTTGTTAACCTAAAAAAAAATTCTTTTGTCAAATTAGACATTACAAAGGATTAATGATCAATGTATTACTTTTAAGCCACAGGCAAAAGTCAGTTTCTAAGACAGTTTTTCTTAAATGTTTATAGTATCTCAGAATTTCTTTGAATTATCTAATTATATACTAATTATGTTAATTAATGAAAGAACTCAGATTGATATCAAATATGCTAAATGCACATTCAAACTGAATGTAAAAGAACATGACAATGGAAGCAGTAGTTCAACACAAAAAAAATTGAAGATTTGGATGGGGCTTTAAGAAGCTAATTTTCTTTACGTAACCAAATTGAACTAAAGAAGCCTGAGCATAAATGAGAATCACTTTCTTAATGTCTACTTTGTCAGTCAGTAAGCAGGGTGAGTCTTGAAATTAAAAGGTATTGAGAAGCTGAAAACTACAGTGTCTAATAAACCCTATAGCAATTCTACTCTCGTTGGAATTAACAGTCATTTTAATCCAAAAGCGACTACAGTATGTTCCATTATCTGTGCAAGGAAAGAAGGGAAAAGGGAACAGATATTTGCTACTTATTAGGAAACCTGAAAGTTTCTCTGATCATTTAGGATTCTTAAAATTCTTAGAGGCCTCAGGAAGTGAAATTTTTATTCAGCAAATGTGTCCTTCTATGGATCTACACACACGATTATAATTTCTACCTGGAGTGAATTCTAGTTTGTTGTTGGTTTTTTTTTTTTTCCCAGTGAGGTAGTTTGCCATGTTTACTCGAAAGATACAGTGTTTAAGAAAGGAAAATGGTGAATTACAGTTTGAGTGTAATGTCTGGGGATTAATAGTTAGAAGGCTAGAAATGCTGATATCAAAGACATACACACTGTGTATTTCATGGTCTCCATTACATATGAAATCTGAGAAAAATGCTTGAAAGACAAAAGATTCTTTCAGAAAAACAAGGCTGTGTTATTTTGCATAGAAATTTGGAAAATTTGTTGGGAAATTGCTTTGTTAGCTAGACTTGCAGCTGGAAAGGGAAATTCGCTAACTATCTCTATGTGGTGAAAGTTGTAGAGTCATCTTTCTGAGATCAGGTCAAAGGTAATAGCCATGTTGTGTTAAGTCATTACATTTAAGGTCTTGCCAAAATTGAAAAATAAATTGAAATATATATTTTGAGAGGAATCCACATTACAAATGTCAGTATATACATCTCATGTGATTACTCTAGACTCCTTTGTAGTAGTAGAAAGAATAAGATGTTTTTAATCAGGATTTATCTTGTCCAAAAGTATGGATGAGACCAGGTATCTAAAAATGTCTGCTTGCCTTCCATGACTATAAAGGGTGGTCTATAAAGGTGTCTAGCTCAGGGAAAAGACATTTAAACTTCATACCTAAAGTCTAGATAAATGAATTCTTCCATGTGTGACTCATTTGGGACCTGTTGCTGCTTTAGTGCATCTTCTTAATCTTGAGTAGAGAGTCATCATTCATTTTGTTAACGACCACAGAATTAACTAAGTCCATTATACTCAGAAAACCAGCCACTGAGGCAGAGTAGCTACAACAACATTGCACAGCACTGCTCTGAACTCTGTGTCATGTCCCTGCATCTCTTAACCATCTCTGCTATATACTGTAAAGAATACCTCTTCACTGTGAAAGAACCCAGTTACCTGGGCACTGGTATTATGCTTGTCTACCTTATAAATGCATTTATTCTTATTACAGTCTGCATGAATGGTAGTTTTCTACAGGACTGCTTTGTTTGGTTTGTCTTTTACAGTGAACTAATTCTGTTGGGGAAAAAAAAAAAAAACACAACCAAAAGAAACCAACAGTGGTGTGAATTTGGAAGTAGCTAACTCCAGACATCACTTTAAAAAGCTGATACGAATGACATTGCAGTAAAGTAATTTCTCTACTCTCTACAATTACCAGATCTACCTCATCCAGCACTGTAACTTCTAATACCTCCACAAACCCTAACACCAGATCCCAAGGCATGTAACCCATCTACTTTACATGCCGTAAAAACTGCTTACAGCCCCTCAGGGCAACATCAAAGCATTCACAACATTGCAGACACAATGAAGGGTAAAAAACAACCAACCAACCAAAACCATTAAAAATAATAATTATATCTATAGGTCATAAACCCACCATATTGGCTCGAAGGAAATCTACGTTCAAAAGGCATGGTTCATCCACT
Organism: Tringa tobata; assembly: GCA_033628505.1. NCBI lineage: Eukaryota > Metazoa > Chordata > Aves > Charadriiformes > Scolopacidae > Tringa > Tringa tobata. Next base: position 29,508,164 of record JAHREE010000279.1, read on the forward strand.
TTGCTCAAGCCTGGGGCAGAGTAAATGCAGACTATATTTTATCATCCAGTTTCTTTTCTGCCTAAGAATTGTGTTGATGTATCCCATACAACATAGAGGTAAGGGTTTTCCTTTTAAATAGATGTTGGCTGTTGGCTGTTCCATAGTTTCTCTTCAAGAAAGCTAGAGGGTTGTCTTCAGAATGAAGCCACTGAAAAGAAGTGCTTAATGCAAACATTGGTAGGTCCAGGGTCCTGCTGTGAAATAGTGTGACAATTTGGCAGAAAGTCATACTCATGAACCTCCACAAGAAGAGACAGATGCTTTTCAGACTCATCTACAGTACAATGACTAGTTGTCAGGGAGCAGCAAGAATGGGGCTGATCCAAAAACAAGGGGTGCCAAGAGGGACCCCAGTGCAAGGAGTCTTTCTACCGATAGGCCACAGTCCCTGAACACATCTGGCACACTAAGGGGCCACTAACAACCTTGCCACAATAAGCGGTGCACCAGGGATGGAGTCCTGGCCTCCCAGTCAGAAATAAGAGGAATCAAGGCCAGAGGTAGGGCTATAATGTAGATCTAAGGTCCATTCAGAAGGCAGAGATAGACAGGGCTGGAGACTGGCAATCACACAGCATCACCGGGACAGGGCCTGATAGCCCTGGGCTGTGCTGAAATGGGGCCCTGGGACACAGGCAGGTGGAGGGAAGCATCAGGGTAGCTTGGGCAGGGACCATGAAGCCTGTGAGTGTCCTCAGGCCCTGAACAAGTAGAGAATAGAAGGCCTCACCAGCCTCTGTCTGGGAACAAAATTGAAATCTAGATCTTTAATTCCCTTTATGAGCAATCTTACTGCTAAATTTTTATGCGAAATCTCATCTCCTCTAATTCCTCTGTCTTAAAAATAGTGAAGCCTATATACTCTCTGAGGAAAATAACAGATTTTATATCCAAAATGGACCCATGAGCCTAGGCTGTGGAGTAGCAAGAAACCAGACATGCTGTCATAGCCAGAGTTTCCTTTGCTAGCTTTAGGCAGAGGCCTATCTTCATACTGGTTTTCTGTTTTCTTCTGTAAAAATGCTTCTCTCTCTCCATTGAATCTATGAGGAGTGTAAACACTTCACATAGTCTGTTCGGACCATTCTACTGATGCTCAGGCTTTTAGTTGGAAACCTAGAATAAACAATCCAGATTTTCCTATACTGCCGATATTAGAAATTGTGTGGGCTGATACAAAGTTTGGTGAAGACAAACATAATCTCTTGTTTGGAATCCTGCTTCATAATGGATTTTTTGAATGAATAAATGATGGACCATTTGAAAGCTCAGATAATATTCCACTACTGTAACAAAATTAATTGGTTGTATCTAATTGCTGTAGACTAAAAAAAATAATAATTGGCAAGGCAATATTATAAGAAAACAGTCATAGTTACACCATTACCTGTCATATGTGTGTTTTTGCTGTTATGAGTCATACATTTCTTTACCTTATTCCCTTACACTTCTATAGCCTATGTTTTGAAGGGTTTCCTGTTCTGTTTTCTTTTCATCTCCCACTTGTGTGGTATGTAAACCACTATCCTTGCTACTGGCAAGAACGCTTTTATGTAATGCAGCTGCTGCTTCTGCAATTACTACAATTTACTCTGAAACCTAGGTCTGTCTGGTTTTGAGTTTGCATCAGGATCACTTACTTTGTTTACTTCAGTGCTGCATTGTTTCTTATGTTTGCCAACTTGTCTTTTGATCATTATGACATAATCGCTATTTGTGGCAGTTCAGTAGATGTACTTGCCACTTAAGTCCCTATTTTGTTTCAGTCATGCTATCCATGCTTGTTTTTCACAGTACTTGCATTTACTTCTCACCGTTACAGTTGTCAAAGCCTCTTAGGCTTCCTGTTCATCAGCTTTCTTGTATTTATTTTATTTATATCATTTTTAAAATTTGTTGCAACGTCTAGAGGGTATACTAATTTTAGAGAGTGTCTGACAAGGAAGGGGGAGAGTGAACAGAATGATTTTTTTTACTGTATTTCAAATCTAAATTCCCATTCTGGGCCCTCAGGAATCTTTGTCTTTTTTTCATTTATAATTGTAAAGGCATAAATCTTTACGTCCAGTGGGCTTGAAGACCTCTCCAGATTTAAAAAAGAATAAGGGTAGTCAAAGTAATGTTGAAAACACTTTAAACTGAGAATTCCTAAACTATATAGTGTTTGACTAACATTATAGGAAAAAGAATTCAGATGTTAAAATGTTATTTATTAAAACTTCGTAGACACTGCTGAAGGATGCAGAATTGAAAGCAACATAAAGTCATAAAAAGAATGGAAATTATAAAATATTGATAGAAAAGAAGGAAAAAACCATCACCACCACCAAAAAAAGATGGAAGACAGACCACGAGCTATTGGAATGTCACAAATCTTTACAGTATGTGTGTTGCTTCAGAAGTTTTTTCCATTCAACTCAAAAGTCATGGGTAAACTGTACATGGATATACACCACCTTTCAGGAACTGAAAAGGATAATCATATATATTTGTATATTTAGGGCTGTCTCTCTGTGGACTGTAATTAGAATTATAAAGGCTGACACAGTAAGTCTACTCTAGCTAAAAGTCAGTGTCTTTTCCTGAAATCCTTAAAAAAATGAGAATGTTCATTATATTCACCTACTTGAGCTCCACATTGTGTAACCCAAGAATACTTGCTTGTGAAAAGGAAATGCATGGACTTGTGGCTCAGAAGAAGATTGAACTTACTTTCCAAGGATACATCCTAGTCATGGTGCTTACAGCTTTCCCTCCTGTCCTTGTCAGACTACAGAAGTAAGAAGTCTCAGCCTCTACTTGTACTTCACGTGCTCTAGGCCTCAATCTTTTCAACCTCTGTTGGATCCACTCCAATTGTAGGGTGATATCTGTGATCTTTGAAAGGTGTCCACAATTAGGGTTCCTGATGAAGGTAAAAATCCATCTCTCACTATCATCTTCAAGGAGACAAGTCGGAATCTGAGGAACTGCAGGTCAGTGAGGCAAATCTTGATTCCTGGGAAGATTATTGAATCATAGCATCATTTAAGTTGGAAAAAACCTTTAAGATCATTGAGTCCAACCATTAACCTAACACTACCGTGGGAAAAGGGACCAACACCCACCTCATTACAATTTCCTTTCAGGTAGATGTAGAGGACAATAAGTTTCCCCCTCAACCTCCTTTTTTCCAAACTAAACAACTGCAATTATGCCAGCTGCTCCTCATAAGACTTGTGCTCTAGACTCTTCACCAGCTTTGTTGCCCTTCTTTGAACATGCTCCAGCACCTCGATGTCTTTCTTGTAGTGTGGGGCCCAAAATTGAACACAGTATTTGAGGTGTGATCTCACCAGTGAAAATCCTCTTGGAAAACATTTCAAAGAAAATCCTCTTGGAAGAAGGTGTTTAGGAACAAGTCTGTATGGATTTACTAAGTTCAAATCACACCAAAACAACCCGATTGCTTTCTATCATGAGATGCCTGCCTGTGGGGACAGCAGTGGATATCACATCAAAGACATTAAAAAGGTATTTGACACAGGCTCAGATAGTATTCCTGTAGCCAAATTAGTGACGTATGGTCTAGATAGTGAAATGTACAGCAGTGGACTGCTGGGTTCAAAGGGTTGGGATGAAGTGCACACACAGAAAATTCTCAGATGATACTAAATTGGGGAAGTGGTTGATACACTGAAGAGTAGGACTGCTATTCAGAGAGACCTCAATAGGATGCAGAAATGGACTGACTGGAATGTCACAAAATTCAGCAAAGGAAAACGCTAAGTTCATCTTCCTGGGAATAATTCCATGCACCAGTAGAGGCCTAGGGTCAACTGATGGACAAGTTGGACTTAAGCCAGCAGCGTGCCTTTGAAGCAGAAAAGGGCAGCTGTATTCTGGGCAGTACTAGCAAGAGGATTGACAGCAGCTGTGGGGGAGTGATCTTTCCCTTCCATTTGGTACATGTGAGACTGCATTTGGAGTGTTGTGCTCAACAACATGTGGAGTTTAGGGCTCCCCAGTACAAACTGGAATGAGTCCAATGGAGTACTGGGGCTCAAGGGGCTGGAGCACACAATCTATGAGGTGACAGCTGGCTCTGTCCAGCCTTGAGAAGACTGAAGGGTGGTCTTATTGCTGTCTACAACTACGCAATTGGAGAGGGTAAAGATGACGCAGATTTTAGCAATTCACAGTTATGGGTTAGGAGGCAAGCTGTATCAAGGGGAATTTCTAATAGATATAATGAATTTTTTAATTTTGTTTTGTTTTGTTTTGTTTGTTTTGGGGTTTTTTTTGTTTTTTTCTTTTACCCAGGATGAAATTGGTTGGACAATGGAACAGGCTGCCCAGGGAGGTTATGGACTCTATGACCGAAGATATTCAGAATGGGGTTGGACGAGACCCTAAGCAATCTGAACTATGTTGGCTGAGATGCCTGGCATATGTTGGCCATGCTTTAAGTGGAGTTTTGGACTCCATTACATGTAGGACACCTTCCCAGAAAATATTCTAAGATTTGATTATACTGTGTTGAAGAGATTGCTTATTCTACCTTGATGACCTTACTCAGAATAAATTACTTACACCAGTGTTCTGCTGGTTTTTGGTCTATTCTTGAGAATAGACAGTGTCAGAGACTCTGCAATATCAACACTCAACAAAGGTAGAAACTTGCCTTTTTCCTGACAAAATTTTAATCTATTTCTCCAGAATATTTTTTCTCTTTGTTATGTGAATTTTAATGCTGTTCTCCAATGTTTATACAGTTCTTCCCCCAAATGCAGTTTCAAACCAGATTAGCCTTTATTTACAATAACTTAAATTAGATAACCACAGAAGAATTCCATGGAGAATAATAGAAATTACGACTTCCAAACCATCAGAAAACATTCTGGCTGCTGCCAATTCATGCTAATCCAGAACTGGATATTTCACTTTTCCTCTACGTGGGAGTGCATTAGTCCATTATCTTTCAAGTGGAGAGCTGTTTGTGTATGTGTGTATTATCTAGCCAACATTCCTCTAGTGTTATACCAATATTTCTTGCCCAGTTCATAAATGGAGATCATTTAACATATCTGAACACAAAGGAAGATAAACTTTCCGATTCAGACTAATATAAGTTTAACATGTTTTATTTATCTGAAACAGGTAGTTTAAGAGTGATCTGTAGGAATAATGGCAAGTATGAACTTGTGGTTGGAAAAAGAGAATAACTCTTCAAAGATGGAGACAATAAATTTCTACCATAATTGTGTTTTCACTAAGATTTAGTCTATACAAAATAACCTATTTTAAAATGGTCATTGATAGTTTCTTCCAAGTTCTTTATTTTTCATGTTTACCTATGAACTGGATTGTCAAGATATTTTTATATCTGTAAGTTCAGATAAGCCTCCAGGAATGCCAGACAGACCTAACTTACAGACCTAACCTACAGACCTTACAGACAGACCTAACTAAAATTACATGTGTGTGGTATGAAGTTTCTCTGCCAAATTCATGAAGATCTTAGTTTCATGCATACTACAGCACTGGTCTGAGGAGCAAGGATGTGAACTCACAAAACATACTTGTATAGCATGTTCTTCCCATGAGCTTCCTGGAACCCATCAAAAATAGACATAATTCATTATAAAACACAAGTTAGAAATAAAATCCTCAAGTACAAGTGAGAACTATATGTCAGATCTCCCTTTTAGCAAAACAGGCAAACTAGTCTAGAATATAGAAGTAGTCCTCACAGCATCCTACCTGTACTACTGAATCTTTATGTTGGCATATCATTAGAACAGCAACAAAACAATATTACAACTTACAGAAGAAAAATGTCGCAATGTTTTTACCTTCAGCTGAGATTAATAATGTCTTAACTTTTATCTAGAATTAATGTTGTAGCAGAAGAATAAAGGTAGTTTTCTATAGGCTTTATCAAGTGGTTGTATGGCTAATATTGAAAACACCTGTGCAGGTACTCATTAAAACACACTTGCAGAAACTGTGCTATCGTGAAACAACAGTGAATACAAGTCTAGCATATTTTTAATGCCCTGACCTAGGGAACTCTTTTGAGAGCTGTCAAAATCTGTTTAGGATTTTCAGAACAATGACTGCATATTAGATATGTCTGAGAAGTCTACATAACCAGAAAAAAAGTCCTGGTAAACAATAGCTAGCAACATTTTTCACTTCCTCTTCAGAGGACCTATTTCAACAGTGAAATAACTACCCACATGGTGATTGTTATCCAGTAAATCCTGGTTATTTGGGACAAGCAGACAAAAGCACATAGAACTCAACTAATGTACAAGAAAAAGGGCAATTTCTCATGAGCAATGTGAGTTTTTCAAATTCTCTTAATATCCTTAAGGATTAGGAAGAATTAGCATATATATTGTGGATAATGGACTACTAAAAGCTTTGTAAAGTAACCTTTTTTTTTCCATGTACGTGAATACTTCAAAGCAAGGTCTGACAATTTATCTTGACTTCTTTGAGTTATAACTTGATCTCATGGCTATTTTCAGTCTTTTCTGAAAGAATGTAAGTCAGTGAGTCAACAATGAATATGTTACACCTGATTTCAGTAATAATTTCTATAAAGTCAGTCTTTATGTACTACTGAGTCAATGATATATTTTAGCTATATAAAAGTGAAATTATATACGTCACTAAAAAGTATGTATTGACTTATTTGATATTCAAAAATTGAATTTATTAAAGTTATAGATAACTGTGTCAATTTTAAAATAAAGGGATAATGTCTGTTACTAATAAAAAAGGAATTACATTAATTATTTCTAAGATAAAATTTCTTAAAAATATGTTTTATAATATGAGATAAGAATGATACTAAATATTTTTCCTAAAGTATAAATATACTCTGAGGAGACCTGTTGTTGGGTTTTTTTTTATTATTTATTTGTCATGCAAACTAATATAAAGAAAATTTAAAGTAGTCCTATGAATATTACATGGGTACAGTAGAAGTAACAAAAAAAATGTGGCTAGTATATTCATTAAGAGCTTGCTCATTGAATATTTTTTCTCTTCAATTCACCTCGTTTTCATGTTAATGTCCTTAGAAATGTAACTTCAGTACTTTTGCTGTTACAAACTTTTCAACAAGTAGCCATAAATAATGCATTAGTGGCAATATTGTTCTAATAACTTGTTTAGGGCATAATTAATTCACAGCTTCAGGCATATTTAAATAAGGGTGTGCTTTTAAGTTTGTAGCTTTCAACTGAGCTTGTCTTAGGCTGGTAAACATGACAATCTAGGGGAAAAAGGCAAAAAGAACACAAGACAAAGAGCAAACCCCACAGTTCCTGTGGTCTCATTTTAGAAAACCTAATCTGTAGGAAACATATGCTGCAAAATAAATTACCTGAAATATCTGAGTCTACACAGCAAATCTCTTTCACCCCCTCTTTAAATTGCTATCAAGTTTGTAATAGCCATCTCTGGGTTCTTCTTTGCTATTCCCCAATTCCTGCTTTTCATGCAGAGGAGTTAATGGGGTTATAATTTCATAATTAAAGCAGATAATTTTAATTTCTCTGATGACTCTTTATTATGATAATCTTGTTAGGATTATGGTGTTCATTTGTTGCTGTGTATCATCATTTGGCTTTTGTAGAAGCTGTCTGTGCTACCGAGCCACTAAATAATTAAACAAGCAGAACATTCCAATCAGCAAAGTCTTGCTGTTAATGGAAGACCAAAGTCAGAGTTAACTCTCTGTAAACCTATTAAGGGATTCAGACAGAGAACATACCACAGATTTACTGTCAGTCATCAAATACGAGCTAAAGCTTCATTAACTGAGTATCTCATTTCACATTTAATGAAGAGATGGCCTTCTAGATTGGACAACAGTGTAGACTTTCCTAGGACAACAAACATAAAATGAAATGCTTCTGAACTATTTAGTTAACTATGTAAAGATCAATAGGAGGCCCAAGAAGGAAGATCGTAGGGATGAACATCTGACACATAGTTCTGGCTGAAACGGTGCCTCAGTTGCTTTAGTTGTCTTCAGCAGTATAGGATCACTCGTGTTTGAAATAAGTGAATCATTCACTTTCATTCTGTTGCTGCTGAGTTTGTATGCACATGGCTGCCGCTTACACTAAATCTTGTAATCAAAGACAGTTCAAATAATAAACCTGGTACATTGTAGTGTGACAATACATGACTATGCACTATACACAGAGAGAGCCTTTGGAAGTGTTAAATATATTGTGTCAGTATAACTGCTTCTATTTGTTTAAAGGCTTTTTCAGAGTAAACACTTGGGTGATTTTTATGAAGCTACTTTTACAGCTTTTATGTTTATGGAGGCATAAACCACAGAAAATTCAAGCCTTCCAGACACATTATCTGTCTCTTCTCTAATGTAGGATGTTTCAGATGGGTCAAATTTTTATTCAAAAAGCATTTGAAACTAAATTAGCCTGTCTTTCTAAAAGGGGATAGGGAGAGACATATATTAAGAAAATTCGGTGCAATAGTAAACATTGTGGCCTTGGAAAGCTGGACAAAGTCAGGATAGATATTTTCAAGTCTAGCGAGAAGGAAACATTATAGAATTTCTGGGATGGCTTTTCTGCATTTATAACATCATTGCTATAACAAATGAAAGCATTTTTTGGGGGTGTACATAGTCACCAAGATTTTAAATAAAACTACTGACATGATGTTTTTAATAAGTTCATAATGAAAGGAAAGATATTGCTACTTAGAATTAAAGAAGGTAAACATTTTTTTAGGACAAATGTAGCATTTGATAATATGATAAATGAATAAATTTTGAATAAACAATATAGTTGGTATTGTAATTTCAATACATCAAGGGCAACAACTTTGCTTAGTGTAAAGTCTATCCTCTGGTAATATAGTAACTGGATGTAGTTTTCACTTTTTACCAGCCTGCACTTGGAGCTGTATTCCAAGGGAATTACTATGAGTTTACAAAGAAAAAATATTCACATAACCAACATTTTTGTAAGCATCATGTACATTTCCCTAAATATTTTTATGTGTGAACATAAAATAACTGAAATTCAACAAAGAAACATACCAGAAAAAAAATTAAGCTGGAGATCATGCCTTTTATCTAGTGCATGTCTTACATGTTATGATAACAGAAGTTCTGATCATTTTGTTAGTTTCTTTCTGAGTTTCTTGTATTTTAAGATCCTCAGCATTTTTCATGCTCCTAATGAGGCTGTCAAGTGGTAGTATTTATTGCTGTCCTGAGGACACTATATCTTTTCCTGTGTAAATCTAGCTTCTGTGTGGATCTGCTATTCATTAGCCATAAGATAAATCTGCCAGTGATTCCACAAATTAAGAACGAGAAAATGGAAAGAGGGAGTCTTACAGTGGTTTTGTTATATAAAAAATTGTATTAAAGATATTGTGACTACTCTGCATATAAGGATTCATGTCTGGGGGGGGCAATCTCCAGTGTATGAAACAACTGGTATCAGGATCATAGATAATAAAGACTGAATATATTGTGCTGAGTGTTGATAATCCACCATGCTAACTTCTGCTCCATTATAAATAATGTTTCCTCATGTGGATCCTTAATTAAAATAGAAAATATCTTCTCAAAAAATGATACCTATATCCCATATTATATACATTACAACCAAATGGGCAGGGGCAGGTCTTAAGAGTAACTGCTTATCTGACCTAGAAAAAGAGACCTGTAAGAAGGGCCAGAAAGGAAACTGCATCTACCAGTGCAGCTTCCATGAATTATGTGCAGAAAGAGACTAATTAATAAATGAAGACAGAAAAATAACGCTTTTTTTATTGTGGAGCTCTCATTCTGAAGGCTGTTTAGAGTTCTCAGGGTGTGCACCTCGCTTATCCCTGGTATGGCTTCCTCAAATGCTTCTGTAAGTATAAGTTGAAGTCCTACAGAATCCCAATGACCTTACCTTGAAGCTTGCGGGGAGAGAAACAGCCACAAAGGAATCGTACAAAAAAGTACATAGAGGAGACTGGATTTTATCCATCAGATTATTTTCTTCTACACTAAATGATGCTTGTATAAAATAATAACACATTTCTGACAGATTTTATCCTTTTTGATAGGGCATTATCAAGTGACATATCCAATCACAATATCTGCCTATCAGGTAACAAATGCTTTGCTGTTAAAGGCAGATTATGACACCCTTATTCATGGGATTTAGAATTGAAATTAGGAGGAACTCTCAAGGTGCAGACTATTCAGCGTGTATGAGTGAAACAGATTACGACTTGTGGATGATAAATTCTCTTAGCATGAAGGCTAATTGATGGAAAACAGACTTGATAATTTTTTAGATTAGTTATTTAAAGTCATACAGATGATTAACCATTAAACCCTACTTAGCATGTAACTGCAGGAAATCCTGTGCCTGCAGGAACAAATTATCCAGAACTATCACTATGTTTTCTTGTATCCTTAAAAAAGGTGTCTGGGTGTCTGGACTACTCCCTTTCAGACATCTACCCATTTCTTTAGGTAATGGTTTGTGTTCATAATTCTGAACAAATAAATGAGGATGTTGACTTTGCAAAGACAGACAATGAAGAAATTACTTTGAACATAAAATAATGGGGTTTAGTTCTATGTTACCCGTAAAAACAAGTTTAACATGCAAGTAGCAGAGCAATAACTGGACAGAAAAAAGAAAGACAACCAGAAGGTTAACAGGGGAGCTCACTGTAACCTGGGCTTTCTGTGATTGCTACTGCAAGTCTCCCTCTCACTCAGGGGGAGGGATGCTCGTGTTTGGCTAATCCAAGACTCACCTCAGATGTGGCTGCCTAACCTTAGCTCAGAGTATTGTGAAAGGCCTGTCAAAAAGTCTGTTGACAGATAAGAAATGCAAAAATTACAGAGGGAGATACGCTTGTATGTTAGACGAAAATATTGGGCTGGATATGATGAGGGTGTGGCAGCCCCATGTCCTCAGGTCCAACTAGTCATGAGGCTGAGCATGTATTCCTGGTAAACATATGCACAGAGCGCACAAATATACACCACAGTTATATGTATTTACAGGATTGTCCACACAGATCACAGCCATGCATAGAGCACAAGCATGAACACAGCACCAACAACCTTATCCTACTTCCATCTCTGCATGAGCAGGATAAAGGTCCATTACTGGGAAATATTTATGTGTCTGTGTGTATATATATATGTGTGTACATAAGTACAATGTGGATCCCTCCAGCAGCTGGGCTCGGGCACTCATTCAGTCCAGTATGTGCAACTGAATCCCAGCCTCCTCAACTACTAGTACCTTGAAATAAAGGGCCCTGAGGCCACAGCTCCACTCCAGTCATTGGTACAGTCTCATTCACGCATGCATGCATGCACGTACATGAATAGCTGTTTAAGACTCCTCTGGTCCCCCCGAAGTAAACTGCCACCATGGTCTCACCCTTAGAAGCACAATACACAGATGGGCCTTTCCCCTTGAGAGTCCCTGACCCCATAGTCTCTTCAGGAGCTGCTCAGGACTCTTTTGGTCTCCCCAGTGTCCAGCTTCTCTCATGGTCTTGCCTTTAGAATCAAAAACATTTGTCTGGCTTCCAAGTCTCTTCACCTACTTGCTGGCTAGTGCTGCTTTGATATTTGGTACTATCACACACTCCCTTACATACTTGTGCTCACTTGAATGTGCTTTGTTTCCCAAACTTGGGATTACTGTTCTACATTTCAATACGGGATGTGAAAATGTTTCCAATAATGTTTTCCAGCACACACTTTTTTCTTCCACAACTGTACCTCCATTCCTAAGAGTACCCCTTGAATTATTGCCAGAAAAACTACGAGGCCTTTACTTTGCAAAGCAAGATTACTTTGTAATTGTCTATTTGTCTTGCCAAAGTATCCAACAACAACAGTTTTCAGGCATTTTTTGATATTTCTGTATTTAGTTTTGTCTTTCCATCTAGTATTTATTCCCAAAAGGAAATTCGTAGAAACATATTCACACAATTTTCAAAGAGGGAGGAACGGGATTCTGTGATTGTGTGGATGTCATCCAGAGGCACCTGGACAGGCTTGAGAGGTGGGCCTGTGCAAGCCTCATGAAGTTCAACCAAGTCGCGCGCAGGGTCCTGCATCTGGGACATGGCAATCCCTGGCACAAATACAAGTTGGGCGGAGAATGGCTGGAGAGCAGTCCCGAAGAGAAGGACTTGGGAGTGCTCGTGGATGAAAATCACAGAATCACAGAATGATATGGGGTTGGAAGGGACCTCTGGAGATCATCTAGTCCAACCCCCCTGCCAAATCACGTATACCTAGAGTTGCATAGGAACTTTTCCAGGCGGATTTTGAATGTCTCCAGAGAAGGAGACTCCACCACCTCCCTGGGCAGCCTATTCCGGTGCTCTGCCACCCTCAAAGGAAAAAAGTTCCTCCTCATGTTTCGGTGGAACTTCTTATACTCACGTTTGTGCCCATTTCCTCTTGTCCTACCCCTGGGCACCACTGAAAAAAGAACGTCACCATTCTCCTGACACCCTCCCTTTAAGTATTTATAAGCATGGATCAAATCCCCCCTCAGTCTTCTTCTCTCTAGACTAAAAAGACCCAAGTCCCTCAGCCTTTCCTCATAAGAGAGATACTTCAGGCCCCTAATCATCTTCGTAGCCCTCTGCTGTACCCTCTCCTGCAGTTGCCTGTCCTTCTTGAACTGGGGAGCCCAGAACTGGACACAGTACTCCAGATGGGGTCTCACCAGGGCAGAATAGAGGGGCAGGATAACCTCTCTCGACCGGCTGGTCACACTCTTATGATGGACCCCAGGTTGCCATTAGCCTTCTTCGCCACAAGGGGGCATTGCTGGCTTGTGGTCATCCTGTTGTCCACCAGGACTCCCAGGTCTTTCTCCTCAGAGCTGCTCTCCAGCAGGTCAGCCCCCAACTTGTACTGGTGCATGGAGTTACGTCTCCCCAGGTACAGCATCCTACACTTGTCTTTGTTGAAGTTCATCAGGTTCCTTGCTGCCCAACTCTCCAGCCTGTCCAGGTCTTGTTGTATGACAGAACAACCTTCTGGGGTGTCACCCCCCCTCCCAGTTTTGTATCATCAGGTGATGATGGAGAGCGGCCCAGCAATGACTTCTGCCAGCTCCCTCAGCGCTCACAGGTGCATCCCATCAGGACCCATGGACTTGAGGATGTAAAGTAAGTTTACTTAACTTGTTCCTTAACTTGGTCTTCCTCCACCAAGGGAAAGGCTTCCTTTGTCCAATCTTTCTCTAATTCCTCCAAAGTCTGTGGCTCCTAAGGGCTGGCCTGAGCAGTAAAGACTGAAGCATTGAAGGCATTCAGCAACTCTGGCTTCTCTTCATCCTCTGTCACCATGGCACCTGTCTCATTCAACAGCAGGCCCACATTTTCTCTAGTTTTCCTTTTGCTTCCAATATACTTGGAAAAACCCTTCTTGTTGACTTTAACATCCCTTGCCAATTTTAATTCCAAGGAGGCCTTGGCTTTTGCTTTTCATTCCTGCATACTCTAATGGCATTCTTGTAATCTTCCCAAGTGGTCAGTCCTTTCTTCCACTCAATGTAAACTTTCTTCTCCACTTGAGTTTTTTCAGAAGCTCCCTGCTCAGCCACACAGGTCTCCTGCTTCCCTTGCCTGATTTTTGACTCTCAGGGAAGCACCAATCCAGAGCTTGGAGAAAGCGATGTTTGAATATCAACCAGCTTTCTTGAGCCCCACTACCTTCCAGAGCCGTATCCCATGGGATTTCTTCTAGCAGTTTCTTGAAGAGGCTGAAGTTAGTCCTCCTGAAATCCAAGGTTTTCAGTCCTACTTGTTGTTTTGCAATCCTAAACTCTATCTTTCCATGGTCACTGCAACCAAGGTTGCCCCCAAGTTCGACATGAGCCGGCAGTCCATGCTGGCAGCCTAGAAAGCTAGCCACATCCTGGGCTGTATGTAAAGAAGCATAGCCAGCAGGTTCAGGGAAGTGATTCTACCCCTCTACTCCACTCTTGTGAGACCCCACCTGGAGTACTGTGTCCAGCTTTGGAGTTCTCAACAGAGAAAGGATATGGACCTGTTGGTCCATGGTCCATGGACCATGGGTCCAGTGGAGAGCCACAAAAACAATCAGAGCGCTGGAACATCTGTCACGTGAGGAACAGCTGAGAGTGTTGGGGTTATTCAGCCTGGAGAAGAGAAGGCTCCAAGGAGACTGTATAATGGCCTTCCAGTACCTGAAGGTGGCCTACAGGAGCGATGTGGAGGGACCCTTTATCAGTGAGTGTAGTGATAGGACAAGGGGTGATGGTTTTAAATTGAAAGAGGGGAGATTTGGATTAGATACTAGTAAATTCTTTACTGTGAATTACTGTGAGGGTGGTGAGACACTGGAACCGGTTTCCCAGAGAAGTTGTGAATGCCCCAGCCCTCGAAATGTTCAAGGCCAGGCTGGGTGGGGCTTTGAGCAACCTGGTCTAGTGGGAGGTGTCCCTGCCCATGGCAGGAGGGTTGGAACTCAATGATCTTTACGCTCCCTTCCAACTGTAACCATTATATGATTCTATGATTCTATGAAAGAAGATGCTATGCTTTTGTGCAAAGTGGTGTACAAACTGCTGTGCAGTTTACACTCCTGTTTAACTTCTATCCAGAAGACCTGCAGAGGTCCTTTAACAAACTAAATAATTTTTCAGTGCTATTCTTTATCTGCAAACACAATTGTATCCACCAAAATAACCCTGCTCTACGTGAAGTGTCTTTTACTTAGTCATCTCAATTTAGCTGTTTGCAGACTCTGGATGTGTAGATTGATTTGTAGACTCATATCTCATGAAAACAACCCTAGCAAAATCAGATGTTTTGTGACTGTATTTTACCTGTATTACCTGGGGACTGGGAAGGAAAAAAACAAAGGACTTCTGAGTTAATAGTAGGATGGTATAACATGCAAAACAACTGTAAATGAGTAACTGAATAATGGATATTGCATGGAATGAATGATCAACATATTTTGAAACCTTATTTTTGTATGGGAAGGGTATATTGAAGAGAGTACAAAAGTCCTGAGGCATTTCAAGATTCATTGATTTGATGTAGTACATTAAATGGAAAGAATACATTTCAGAAAGGTATATTCATCTAGGAAGAGAGGGAATATTTTTTTTTAATAAGTTGAGAAGAAGCAAGCTTTTAGGTATTTTAGCTAGTGAGATTAAACTTTTCATGAAATTTAGGATGCTTGACTAGACCTTAGTAAAACACATAACTAAAATCTGGTGATTTTTATGAGTTTTATTTGTTTGTTTGTTTTTTTTCCCTGGGCCAGCAGGATTTCTTTATTTGCTAATTTATTTATTTATTTGCTAATTTTCTAAAAGTGAGGTTTATTTAATCCATCCACATAACAAATAAAATGTTATCATTTACTAAATTGAGGAGCTAGTAGACAGAAATGCAAGTTTCAAGTCAGTTCCTTAACAGAGAAATTTCACCTTGGGGGAAAAAAAATAATAAAAAAAAATAAAGAAAGGTAATATCATCTATCTTGAATGATTAAAAGAGAATTATTGTAAATCTTAATATGAAATTAGAACCTCTTGTTTCCTTCCTGGATGAGTATACCTTTTTGAACTTCACTCCATAGGAGGAGCATTACATGTAGTCAGTCATATAGTGTCAATATGCAGAAAGCATACACATTTTCTGCAACTAAGCCAAAATGCTTCTGCTTTGCAAATTGTTTTGTTTGTGGAAAGTACCTATGAAGTTAATTTAAACAAAAAAAATTTGGCAGCTTTTATTGTTAATAGACTAGATGATACTTAGATATTTTACACATGCAATCATGTCAGGTCTGATGCACATCCTATTAAAATCAATGGGACCTTTTATTATTTCACCAGATTAGAATGGAAATACAAAGATGTAACCAAAGAGAACTAGAGAGAAATACATCATTAGCAGTTACTGAGGAAAACAGAGAATTAAAAAAAAAAAAAAAAACTACAGAAGGAAGCTCAGTGTTTGGATCACAGACTTACTGGAATTTTCGACTTTGATTTTATCAAAGAATTTAACAATGGTAATGTAGTCTAATCATGGGATCCTTCTTAAGGGATCAAGACTACTAGCTGTGGGACACCTAAAGGGTTCTTCATTCCTGAATACAGAACAGTGGATTTTGAAGATGTGCTTTCCTTTAGAGAATGAGATGATTCTGTACATTAAATATTTTTCCTTTTATTTTATTACTCTCATCCCCAGATCAATAATTTGCACAAATGTAATTTGATTCTCTATCCACTTATGAGTAGAGAATTTCTTTGCTTGTATTTCATTAGATGAAAATGACTAAGCTATTCAAGTGAAAAATTGTTTAAATAGCAACAACAAGAAAAACTCTGGACAAAGCGGGATCAGCTTAGGTCAGGGTGTTTCTAAAGTAGTGGAGATTCCATGGCCTCTTATGGCACCTGTTCTATCATTTGCCTTCTCTGTAAATATAAGAAGTTTTCTTCATATCTGATCAGAACTTTCCAGTTACGCAGCTTGTGTCCACTGCACAATATTACATCTCTGTGCCTTTTCAGGATGATCTGGCACCGTCTTTATTAGGTAATTGAAAATAGCAATAAGATCCCCACTTCGCCTTCTCTTCTCAAGGCTGAAGCCATCCAGCTCTTGCAGCATCTCTTTGTATGCCACATTTTCCAGCCTCCTGACCAACTGACTTTCATATATAAATATTTGACTTGTGCTAGAGAGCCCAAAAATAAACACATCTCTCCAGTTGCCACTTCACAAGTGCTGAATAGAGAAAAAGGGTCATTCTCCTGAACCTACTCTGTTCACAATCTTGCTAATACAGCCCAGGATACAGGTGACCTTTTTCATTCCATGAGAAGAAGTCCTGGGTCATGTTCATCTCTCAAGTCCTTTTCTGAAAAGCTGCTTTCTTGCCAGTTGACTTCAGCATGTACTGTTGCAAGGGGTTATTCCTCTCCAGGTACAGGACTCTACAATTTCCTTTGTTGAACTTTACACTCATGTCAGATGATTTCTTCACCCTGGTGAGGTCTCTCTGAAGAGCAGTCCTACCCTCCAGTGTATAAACCACTCCCCCGGTTTGGTATCATCTTAGAACTTGGTGTAAGTGCACTCTAGTCTATTCTCCTTGTCACTTACAAAGACACTAAACATTACCCACACAGGTATCAACCCTTTAGGACTCCACTACAGATCAGACATAATTTGGATTTTGTGTTGACAGTTTCCCATCTGCAGTGCAGTGCGCTTATTCAGACTGTCTCTCACCAATTCTGCCGTAAGAATACTGTGGGAGATTATATCAAAGGCCTTGTTAATGTCAAGATAAAAGACCTCAATTGCTCTTCCCTTATCCATTGAGCCATCTGTCTTGTCATAGAAAGGAATCAGGTTGGTCAGACACAATTTGCCCCTAGTAATTCTGTGCTGACTCTTCCAAATCACATGCTTATCCTTCATGTGTTTGGACATGGTTTCCAGAAGGCTTTGCTCCATTAGCTTCCAAGGGACTAAGATTAGGCTGACCGGCCCATAGTTCTCCAGATTGTCTTTCCCTTCTCTCTTTCCATGCCCACCTATCCTCAATAGAGAGTAATGGAATAATTGTTCATTTGTTTAGGATCCTAGATGTTCAAGATAATTCCAAGTTACGAGTTTCAAGTAAGCATCAGGCTGAGGAGTAAAAATCTGACCTAATGGCATACCTTTCATTGATTGCTTTTGGCATTTTTGCAGTATGGTACCGGAAGATGTGAACAGCATTAGTAGCCTAGCAACTTGGTCCATTTGCTACCTATGAAACAAGGGTGCTTGTCTTTTGAAATCCACTCAAGGAATCAGGTGATTGAATTCGGAATTTTATAAATCTGAGAACTTAAAAATATAAATGTCTTTTGTCTCTGTATCTTGCTCCTCATTCCAATGTCATTTGGCTTTTATTCTGCAAAATACTGTGAGTTTATAGTGTGAATTGTTTCTTTGTGCTTGTTTTTGAAGGTAAAATTACTTGAACCCAAAACCTTCTTCCCCTGGTTCCACCCAGATTGGTTTTCTTCCTTGAATTGGAACAGAATAGTTTTGGTTTGGTTTTTGCTTTTTGGTGGTGTTCTGTTGTTGTTGCTGTTGTGGTTTTTTTTTTGTTTGTTTGTTTGTTTGTTTTTTTTTTTGTAGGATAGTTACTTATAGCTAGTAAGGGTTTTGATCCATGTCTTCTTATCAGAATTCCAAGATTACACAAATAGTTATGGTTTATTTCAATTTACTTTAAATTGCTTCAAGCATTCCATGTGTAAACATATGTAAAATGCCATAAATTTTGCACACGGTCAGATGCAACATGGACATGAAGATCAGTGAAGAAAAAACAAGGTGCAGAGTGTGTTAGCAACATGCAAAAATGATTACACGCTGATTCTGGAGCAAGAAATTAGAAATCATTATTATCATTATGCCTCTCCTAATAAAAGACTTGGGATGCTGATCACCCCTTTAACCCTTGCTCCCAAACGGAAATCTTAAGACTTTCAATGAAGTGAAAGTATGGACTGGAAGTATATTGAAGTGGACTAGGGCTTTTACCACACATATAAATTATTTGAAGTGTGGATGCTGTAACTCGACTAGGACTCAAAAGTTTTGGATCTAGCTACAGAAGAGTGCTTAGAAATCTCTAAGTTTTTATTAATATTTTTTTTCAGTATTTTCATTTATTTTCCTTATTACTAATATTGTTCCTGAATGTATAGTTCACTGACTTCTGATGGGTTGTATTAATACATTTTGTTAATCTGTAAATTACTAATCTAAATTTGTATTAAGCCATGTTATTTGATATATATATAAGGATACATGAAAATTCGGAAGGTATTTCTTTGTTTTGCTGTAATTTTGATTTTAGTTCCTCATTGAATCAAATATCTTCTTACATTCAGCCACTCCTTTGATCTTTTCTTAACACACATCAATAGGTCATTAGACCATTCTCTAACTCAGATAACAGTTTTCCCACAGATAAGGAAATACAGATGTCTGGTGATCCACTGACCTGGTCTAATAATTGTAGTGATAATTTGATGGTGATTTTTTTAAGTTTTGTCCAAAACTGTTAATACTTTTTCAGCCTCTTGTAGCCTGGAGTGTAAGTGACCTGCCTTCCTTGGCTACTGATTTATACAGCTTTGCCCAAAACACAGCTGTGGGGCCTTTTTCTTCCTACAAAATTTCTAACCACTACCACAACAACAACAAAGTTTTAAACAAAGTTTTATTTAGTTACTGCTGAAGATATACATGTGGAAAAAGTGCTTTAAGGATTTGCATGTAATTTTGCTTTAATGGGCAGAATACTCATTTCAATTTATTTTTTATATCACGATCAAAACAGCAGATTTCCAATGATGCTTTAATAAATTCATAGATATTTTCTGTATTTTCTGTATTTTCTTTAATGAGATATGTGTCATATGCATAGTATTTAAAAAAAAAAAACT
Source organism: Tringa tobata (assembly GCA_033628505.1). NCBI lineage: Eukaryota > Metazoa > Chordata > Aves > Charadriiformes > Scolopacidae > Tringa > Tringa tobata. The sequence continues at coordinate 29,527,750 of JAHREE010000279.1, forward strand.
GTTGGAAAAAATAGGGTGGTTAGAGAATATTTACAGTAAAGCATAAGTATTATAACAACACTTAGCTGTGAACTTAACTGTAAAGTTACTTTCACAGCCTGAGGTTTTGGTTTGGAACTCAATGTTTTGTTTATTGTGTGAGCTAACTAATCAACAAAAGCAATTTTGCTGTGCACACTACAGGACATCTCCGGTTCTGCTTGCTGAGAAAGAATTTGTCTTTGTGGTAGTATCACACTTATCATAAACAGTGTGATAGCTGCAGTTGATAGCCTAGTAGTTTTCCACAAATTCAAAACAGTGTGGCTGAAGACATTTGCAAATAGTTTTTGTGCTGTAGTTAATGAACCACAGCAAGGTATTGATGGAGGCAAGCAAGTTGGCAATTGGGTATGTTTTAGCATTGTTAAATGTGTAAAGGCAAAAATTACATTCTTCACTAAATTGGCAATAAGCAATGCTTTATGCTGTGGTGAAGCTATAAAGTCTCTTGTTTAGACTAGAGTCAGGAAATTTGTAATAGTTGCATTCTTTTTGTTTAAATATTAGTATTATAAACTTTTCCCTTCCCCCTATCCCTTCGAATAAAGGAGGATACTGTTAGGGCTACAGAGTTAGGGAAGTAACTAAATGACTGACTGAGACCTGGCCCGATGTTAAGCTAACTGAACAGAATACAAAAAACTGCGGGTCGTGACATGAGAAATTTTCAGATGTAAGAGATAGTACAACAGCTGGCAAATGTTAATGATTGCATTATGAAGGATAGTCAGATTTCACAGGTGCTCAGGGACAGTTATGTGAGATTCAGCTAAATATCACAGATTGCTGGCAGGGGACACTGGGGACCTTTACAGATGTACAATTTTCTGAAGCCACCAGTGCCTCAATAACTAGATCAGTAATGAAATAAAAGTCAGAGATTACCTTGGTGATGGTATTAGAAATAGAAAATTTGGGTACAGATGTAGCAACTAAAGAGTAGTAGCAAGTTGAGACTAAAGGGAAAAAGTAATTACATGAGAGCTGCATGTTTGAGAGGAGGCTGAGAAGGAAAAAGGGAGCTATGAGGACAGCTAGAAGTAGTGTCAAGAAATGAGAAAGGAATAACAAGTTACATGATTGGTGCTGTCTGGGGTTACCCATTATGCAGCCTTACTTACAATCTCTACAGCCTAGATCAGGGTAGTAAACCAGACTTATTTGTCTGTCTATACAGGGTCAGAGAGCAAAGTGCTGATACACCCAGGTATATCAGTACCAGGGTGTTGGTGCCCATTTCAGGCTGGACAACACTGATACTCATCTACCACTTCCTAAAAAAAAAGACTGCAGATATGTAAACAATTGACTTTGGAAAAGATAAAAGGAAAAATATCAAACAGAACCTCTCAGTTCATAAAAACTGCACAGCACTTTTAATAGATTGGGGGGAGGGAGGAGAAGGTATGCTCCAGAAAATCCATTAATAGAAATCTGTAAAAGCTAAATTAAATTAATATCTTATAAGAATAAGAGAAATACAATTGACTTTGCATTAAAATAAAGGAATGGAGTACCTAACTTCTTCAAATCTCTTTCAGTCCTGTTTTGTTCATAATTTTACTAGTATTCTTATGTCATTTAAACACAAATTAATTAAACAGATATAAGGAAAGAGATAGTGTAACCTTTATAGGTTACCTTTAGGTATCCTACCTTGTAGGATACCTTTATCTGATGATATATACGGAACTATGTATTTCATGTCTGTCCACTCATTTTCTTATAAATGTTAGTTCAATTTTTATCCAACATTTATATTTCTATGATATAAGGTTAAAACTAATTACAGAATTCCAGTGCTGAAGCAGAACTTCTTCATTGATTTAGCAGCAGGAATACATAATTGAAGATGAAAAGACTCACATGGGAGTATCGATAGCATAGCAGTGAAGAATACACTTTTTTCTGCTTGTATCGTCTCAGTCCTAAAATATCACACATAAATAAGACCCAAACACACAAAGTACAGATTTTTTTCTTTTTCCTGTCAAAAGCATCAGCTTTTTTCCCCCCTTCTTCTTGTCTTTCGAACACAACCTGTTATGCAATAAAGTGTTTTGATTCTCTAGATCTTAATGATGGTGATGGTAGGGTTGAGTGTTTATGAGTAAGAAGCCAGGGGGAAGGCCAACAAGACAGATATGACAGCGGAAGTCTGTTATAGAACACCCAACCAGGGTCAAGAGGCAGATGAAATTTCCTATAAGCAGCTGGGATTAGTCTCACAATTGCTAGCTTTTCTTTTTGTGGGGGATTTTTCCTTACTGGATGTCTGCTAGAAACACACTACAGCAGAGAGGAAACAGTCTAGATGGTTTTATGGTGGATTATTTTTTCAGATATATTTTGGATGGTTTATTTTTTTGCTGTTCATCATTGTAATTTTGGAGATATTTCATTCCAGCTTTCTTTCTTAACCCACACTTTAATTAAAGGGTGTCAGAGAACAACATTTGGTGACATTAGAAGTTTTTTGTCTAGTCAGGGAGATAATCACAGTTATCACCAATGCAAACAAGAAACAGGATTTTAAAAAAGTTTCATTAACTTACTTTTGAGGTCAAAAATCTGTCAGAAAATTTTACGGTGAATTTGGAATCAGTATGATTCCAACAAAATTGTTATGTATTTTTTAATCAGTTGTTGAAGAGCAATAGCAGAAGCTCCACTATAGTTTCAGTACCTTAAGTTTACAATCAGACATTGGTGGGAAAATATGAACGCTCCAGAAATTACCAGCATTTATCTTTTTTTTTACTTATTTTGCACTGAGCTCTTTCAAAAATTTTCTATCTTCAGATGTTTTTCCTAAGAAGGTTTTCTGAACAACTCACTCCCCCACTGGCTGTCCTCTTGTCGCCTAAAAAATGTAATCGAAGTCAGTTGCTCTTTATAGGCTATAAGGAGTGTGTGTATATAGTTCTCATTTACATGAACCGTTCTGGGTTAAAATTTCTTACTTTAGTGGTGGTAAATTGTTTTCTGATTCCTCCATAAGTTTTTTTGTTTGCTGTTTAGTTTCCTTTTGTAAACTTATTGGTTTCTTCTTATATTGGGAGCAGGTGCCTAGGCACTGGCAGTGGGGGCTTCAAGGCATCCTCTGTGAGGAGAATGCCTCTGCCCTATGCTGGACACAGCTGGTTCCAGCAGGCTCCAACCAACCCACTACATCCAAGGTGGTGGTGCCTCAGGGAAAGCATATTTAAGATACACCTTAAGCTAATAAATACCTATACAGAATTTCTCTGTTGTTGTTACTGTTGTTGTTGTTATAGAAATAGTGACAAAAAAACCTGATTTAATCATCACATAGCTGATATGTTTTTAAAATTTTTATAACGATGTTCTACTTACTCTGAGAAAAATTACTTGCATATATGAAATAGGCAATGACCATCCTTTCATTATGTCTTAAAATAAAATTTAGTTTCAAAAAGCATTTGAACAGGAGAGAAAACGTAACTCAAAACCAATAAACTATAGATATATGTTGTTTTCCTGTAAAGCTAGAAAGCTATATCTTGAAAGGATCATTTTCTCCGAAATCTTTTAAGGCTTTTTTCTCTTTCTTGCTATGCATTTTCCCCTTTACACAGTGTTTATAAGTGAACTCATTCTCTTTGACTCTTTTTCCTCTCAGAATGGCTTTTAAAATTAATACTTTTCTTTCAATTTCTTCTCTTTCACTCTGACAGAACAAATTTTGTAGGTCATTGGAAATAGAACAAAACAGAGAAAACCTCACCAAACCCCTCAAATCTATTTCTAGTTTTAAAAAGGGTCTTGAGAATCTTCTAAACTAAATGCTGTGTCATGAATAACATAACAAGAAACTTCATTCAATGGTGACACTGCTATTCTTACGCTTTTGTGGATCCATTTGACACTTGACTCCACATACAAAGTACTGGAATTGCTGAGTTGCAACAAACTCCCTGAAGAGGAAAAAATGTGCTAGTTTTATATTCCGAACTGAAAATTTGCACCAAATTTCTTCCTCTCAGTACTATAATTCTATTAACATCAGGAGACCTGCTATTAGCTTACTTTACAAAATGAGAAATGAGAGTCAAACTCCTTGTCTCTGATAATTTTTTAAAAATAGTAGCTAAAAGAGAATAGTCCCTGTGGGTGACAGAAAAATTAACAAACCCTGATGCGTATATGTGGAACAAATTCCTCACATGTCCTTAGAGTCGTCATTACACAGGTTCTCAGTAGAGTGATTTCTTTTAATCTTCTTGCAATCTTATAACAACTTACACATCTTTTATCCTGTCCTAAGGCATAAAAGCCTTTGCTGGATGGGAAAATTACAGCAGTTTGGGGATTTTTTGTGTGGTTTTGGCTTTTTTTTTGGTGCGTTATTTTTTTCCTTCTCCACTGAGGATTTTGTAATCTATGTAGGAAATATGAAATTCAGGCTAGGAATTCAGACTAAAAAAGATCAAAGCAGTGTTATCCTTTTTCAAGTTATAATTTGCATCCCAGACTAACATGCCCAGAGAGCCTAATCTGTTAGATTGTTTGGACCTGTGAGTATGCATTTGCAATATTTATGATACAGTTAACTATACCAAATTTATTTGCAATAACTTTTCCCTCTTCCCCCCCAACTTCATAAGTATTTCCAAACATATGTGATAAAACAGTTCTATCTAGAAGACTGAATATTTAGTTTCTTAAGTAATTTTTTCTCCTCAAAGACTCACTCACCCTACATATGAGAGGCCTTTGTGAGATTTCAGAAAATAATTCTTTTTGCTTTTTTCTGGTGTAGAAAAGAGAGCTGTAGAGAGAACCAGGAATAATCTACATGGAGCAACTGCACAGAATGGTTAATTCACCTTAATTCTATCAATTTCTTGATTTCACAATAGTCTAGCACAATCTTCTTTGTAAACAATGTCTCATATGCTTTTTGTTACAGCATCTGTAAATACTTCAAAAATAAAACTGCAAACTATTATTCAGAATAACAAATAATGAATTGTGAAGCCAATGGTTAAGAAACATGTCAGTCTTGAGTAGGTTAATTCAGCTACCGAGTATGAGAGCCAATGCAAACTCAGATTACAGATATGTCTTAATCATAAACTGACAGTATTGCCTAGGGACTCAAAAGAGTGGTTCATTCAAGAACATTTAAACCTTGGTTTCTCTGCTGACATAATAAATTAATGATAGTTTTTATGTTGATTTTTATGATTTGTGCTGAGAAATGAACAGAGACTAACAATTCATTTCTCATTGATCACTGAAAGTTAATTACTTCCATGTGGATTGGACTTGAACCACTGTCTTTAAGGGTAAAAACAAGTGTACTCTCTAAACAAATACCAGGATCAAAATTTTTGCTCATTATTTTTATCAATTTTGGTTTCATCACGCACAAGGGGTAAAATGATAATATTACATTTTGAAATGCATAGAGGAACAGGCAAAAGATTGAGATGCGAAGTTTTAGTCCTTACCAGAATACTGAGCACAAAGTTTTTTGGTGGCTTTGGTGGGGGATTTTTGGGTTTTGTTTTGTTTTGTGTTGTTTTGTTTTTTTTTTAGTTTGGTTTGTTTCAGTTTTGGTTTGCCTTTTTTTATTTGGTTTGGGGATTTTTTATGTGATTTTTTTGTTTTATTTTGTTTTTTGTTTAACAATATCTTCATTTTAGGTCCAGAGAGATAGATGGTTGCTATGTAAGCAGATAGTTTAAATTATTTACACCATCACAGTCTAGAATGCACTTAATAAATTACGGTGTCACTTTATCCAAAATCTGTTCCAATAGGTTATGCAGTTTATTTTTGAATCAGATTATGCGAGTTTGTTTAATACTTAATAAAAATAGTAAGTCACTGTTGCTAATGTGCCAAGGAAGCTATGATGACAGGGTTTTCCTGGACTGGTAAGCAGCACCCCTGAAAGTTACAATAATAAAATAGATCATGTTATATTGTAAAATAAAGGGTTAATGCTACTTCAGAAGTGAAGTCCTCAAGTGATTGATTGTGAACAAGATTTCCATATAAACAGCATGAAAAAGATGAATAATGTTTTCCTAACAAGGTGGCAGATATTTTGTTTCTTTGATATTAAATTGAATAAAATGAAAAAAGAATTTAAATAGGTAAGTAGTAGAAAATCCTATACAGGAAAAGTCATGAAATTCTGTGGCAATACCAATTACAATCCTGAGGATTTGCACTTGAGGAGAGATGTAGAACTCCCAATCTCAAACATCATCAACATTGAAATGACCTTTTTTGTCTAAAAGTTATTCCGCTTTCAGTGTTAGTTCCACACATGTACTGCCCCAGGTTGCTACAGAGAATTGAAGATAGTATTTGTATAAGGAAATGCAGTGGCACCATATGCCCAGCAGGCTTAAAGCTGTTGAAAACTTGGCCTGTGGAATTCATTAGAGTAAAACCTGTTTTAGAGGATCCTGAATGAATAGCAGGAATAATAAAACAGCTATGGTCTCAAGATACAGAAGTGCAATTTTCTCTTTGTTATGAACTATAATTGGTGAATATATTAGTATTTGCAACTTGCAAGGAAGAGAGATATTGCCTGCTATTGGCTTCACAAATATTTGTAACTGCTTTGTATCCTTTGCTTTCATGAAGGGTATGACATTCAAGTGCCATGGACTGGAAGGAAAGAAATGTGATATTGTTCTTAGAAAACTAAATGTTCCCCTAGCTAGAAGGACTGCAGCCAGGAATCTTTCCCAAGGACAAAATTAGAGATGCATATTCATTTATCTATGAGAGGATTTTCTATAAAGTGTACCTGTTCTCTATAGGTGGCACAGAATGCAATTAATTAATTCATAGCATTAAAATGAAGCAACATTTATCCACGAGACTAATAAATAGCATGCAGATTTGACATATTGCCAAAGCTTGCTTCACTTTATTTTTGAACGATATACTGCCTTTTCATAAGTACTCAATCATTAGTAAAAAGCATTACACAAATGTTGTACAGAAGTGAAAACAATTCTGTTTGCCAAATTGGCTATGCTTGAGGCAAACACAAGGGTTGGATTTTTGGGGTTTTATTTTTTATTTTTTAAATAGAGCAGCAACAGTATTCCTGCCAGTTTCATTTTCATTTAAGCATTTTCCTGGTTGCCTTCTGCAATATGCTTTTACAAGTAATAAGGAAAAAAAAACGCTGTAACTTTAATAATTGCTTTCATGATTTATGCAACAAGTATTACAGTAAAACAATGTTTTTAAAGCCTATTTTCCTTCTTTACTTTCCTCTGTAAATTGGCAATAATTTGTGGTACCTTTATTACATATTCTCTAGAACATTAGCCAAGGTATAGAAATTTTCTTTTTGTCAAAATGCTGATTATGAACCAAGTCCAAAGCACATAAAAATCTAGTCCCAGAGGAAAGAAGAAAAATCTCACTCTTCAAAATGTTAAGTCAAGTCATGCATGCATCTGTTCTGTTCATTATATTCATGAGGTTAAGGTGATCAAAATATAATATTTTAAATAAAATATAGCAGCATTCGTCAGCTGTAAGTCTGGGAATGCCTCCACATTCATTTGTCGCCAAGCCACAGATTGCATTCAACAGCAATGAAATAAGAATGATGTGAAACTCAGTTGGTCGGAGGGAACTTCTTTCCCATGAAAACATAAACATCACATACCAGCAGTCCTGCCACACTGCCTTCTTAGCTCCTGATGGAAAGAAAATATTGAAGTGAATGACAAGTATATATGAAATTCCACACTTCAGGCATTTAATCCTGGGAATTTGCAGGGAAATATTTTTTTCAGTCAGTTCTTTCCCTGGAACTGGCTCTTTTTTTTTTTTTTTCCTTTTTGCTTCTTTTTTCTTTTTTCTTTTTTTTTTTGTCCAGCTGAAAAGACAAAAGATCAGCTAGATCTGAAAGACTGAGTTCTTGAGTTACAACTGTCATATTAGTTGTCTTCTTCATATTGACTGCAAGAAGCACTGTTATGAAATATACTTACCTTTCTTTTATGACTAGTTCTTCTTTATCCCTCTCTTCACCCAAAAAAAACCACCAACAAATGATGCTCTTTCTGAAGGCAAATGAGATCTCTCCAACACCAGGTGACTTCAGTACTCTGCATGCAGTGTTTCTACATGCAAAGGGACTTCAGTGCTGGCGAGTGTTATGAGTCTTTCCTTCACATTTCATCATTTTAAGTTCTCTCTGTGAAGTCCACTCTTACCATAGAATCATAGAATGGTGTGGGTTGGAAGGGACCTTAATGATCATCAAGATCCAACCCCCCTGCCATGGGAAGGGTCACCTCCCACTAGACCAGGTTGCTCAAAGCCCAATCCAGCCTGGCCTTGAACACTTCCAGGGATGAGATGTCTTATCACAAAAACACTTTACAACCTGTTTGAAAGAAAAGTTCAGTGAAAAAGTTTTAGAATTATATTCACTCTTCTGCTGTGCTACAAGACCTTGTGATCACTTTCTCTGATCATAACAATATCCTTTATTAAGATGTTTGAGGTACCATTACCGTTTGTTGAACTGTTTTCTAAAAGAGTTAGTATCTTTACCAAAAATGAATGTATAAGATTTTACCTCCTATGCACTGTGATTAATGCCTTTCTTATGTCTGAATGTCTTTCTCCACTGATCTACAAATTGTAGGAAGGATGCTTTAGTTCTACTTTATATAAGCTTTTTCTTTTAAAACTGAAGAAACTGAGCTCTTCGATCCATGCTCCTGTGTATGTCAGTGCTCTAATACAACTAACTCATGGAGAACATACCTGGAATGGCAGTAATACAAATAGCGATAGGAGATTTTCAAAGTCATTTCCTCTAATAACCATACTTAACATTGCTTTTAAACTACTAAAAATTGTCATGCCACTGTTATCTATTCTAAAAAACTGTTTCATGCTCTGTCTATTAAGGTAATATTTCTGGATGCTTCTGATGCAATGACAGTGCAGAATAAACTCCATCTGCAGAGTTTTTATCCTTATTATGGTCCCTATTTGGGGCATTTTTTTACACTGACTTTAAACCATAAGGCAGGCTATGTGCAAAGTTAAATTCAGGTAACCACTCTTAGATGCCTATTTTAGAGACAATTGAAATAACATATGTACAATCAGCCTTCTTTGCCCATATGAAATCTATATGAAAAAAAGCCCAAACAACCAAATGAAAAACCCACAAACAACAAAGAAACAGGGAAAAAAAAAAAACCTAGAAAAAGAATTGGACCACCCAACTCTCCCCACAACCTATTGTTATTCCAAGAAGAAAAATTGAGTCATCTGATTTAAAATATCAGTTCAATACCACAGCTAATTCTTGGTTCAATATCTGTAATTTTTGCTATACTGTTCTGATAAACTGTTACCGTTTTATTAAGTGTTTTATTTTCTTTGTTTTCCTTCTGATAAAAGAGACAGTGGAGAGAAAATTTAGAGATCAGAATCCACAGGGAAGAACAAGCATATATGTCCTGTAATGTCTATCAATGTATTGTTTGCCAGATGAAGATGCAGGTTTTGTTACATTAAATGGCTGCCACTCACTCAATTATAAAGCAAAACATTTTTATCAAGCTAAAAATTTATTAGAGACTCAAAGACATTTTCTGAAATACCAGTCACATCCTATAAGGTACAATGATTAAATTGCATTTGAAGAAGCAACACTGCAGATGCAGACACTTGCTAAAGTATTCCAGCTAAAATACTGAAAAAGTACAATGACAGGGTGCTGCTTAATGCATTGCTTTCTGCATTCTGTTCTAGGACACACAAGATGGGACTATAATTCAAAAGGTACTGTCTTTGCCCATGTGCAAGCTGGGAAGTTTGTAGTAGACATGTGAAATGTGTAGATTCAAAAGCTCTGATAGATAATGTTTTATACATTTATTTTGGTCCATATGTATACAGGAGAAAAAAATTCTTCTGGTCAAATGGGCATAGGAATTTGGTATATATTTTTGTATTTATAAAAAAGAAAGCGAATACTTGTACTTTTACTTACCACCTCTGAGCAAAATCTTAGAACAATCTAAATTCTGTTTCTGGCATTAATTTTGAAAGCTTTTTCTATCCAGTAGTTCTCATTTAATCTTTCTTCATCTGTGGAATTATATAAGCAGGAAGAAACACTCTAATTTTAATAAGTTTTATTGTACTGCAAACAGCTGAGTCTGTGTTTCATGCAATCATTAAGATCTAATTAAAAACACAGAACATCTTTTTCTTCTCATATCTTGTTGAGCACTTAAAGATAAATTGTGACTAAATGAATTAAAAAAAATACTCAGAAGTTAAAAAGCTTCTTAATTCCCAAGTCTCTACTGTTCATAAATAGGCCATATAATTAACCATATTGTTTACTACTGTTTGTTCAATGAGGAGAAATGATGTGCCATCACATAAAGCTCTAGTTTCTTTAACACTTCTTACTGTTTAGTAATCAAAATGACCATCTGCTTGCTTACTAATGTTTTCCAAATCAACAGGAATATTTCAGTTGACAAACAAACCAATAGAAAAGCAAAAAAAAAAAAAAATTTAAACACATCCTCCCTATCCATCAATACCATGGACAGGGCATACATAAACCTGTGCATATATAGATTTTATGCTTTGTTTTTTGCATACATTTGAATAAATTGACAAGCTATTTTTCTGAAGTTTCAGTACAGTTAGAAAATCATTTTATAATTAAGCCATTAAGCTATAAAAAAGGAACACAATGAAATTCTCAATTTTCCTTTAATTTAATTCAAAATAAGTGAAGCTGTGTTTGTAATAGTATTAGTTGATTAAATTATTCATGGCATATACAGTTGGTTCTCTGGTGTAGTTTAGAAACATCACAGATCCATAAAATACATTATCTAGTCAGGAAATACAAACAAAACCATGGCCAAATAAAACTAAAAATAAAATTTGACAAAAGTAAATGTAAACATAGAAATTAAAAAAATGACAGAATGCTAGGGGCTAATATTTACTGTCCCTGTATGTACCCTCACAGCTCACACTGCTAGAAAAAGGCAAAATGTGCAAAAATGACAGTTATGTTGTACTGTCATATAAAAAGCAATCACTAAGGGTTGTCATTTCTCATGCCTCCAATTCCCTGTCATTACATTGCTGGTCTGATGTGGAATGGTTAGATTGCAGGAGACCAAAAGAGAAAGTAAAAATAAAATTTAAGATAACACAAAATAAGATAAATTAATGATAAAGATAAAAGCAATGATTCAAATTGCAGTCTGCACACAAGGTTTTATCAGTGGATCACTACTAGCCCTTGCCCATTTTTGGTACAATATGTCTACATTTCTTACTTCTTTCTAAGCCTTATTCCTCCAGTTAACTCTCTTAAAAATCAAACTCTGCATCTAAACATGCTACAATTGTTCCATGATTTGTGATAAGCAGAATTTTATTATAATAGAACTGAATTATTTTTTTCATTAAACCTCCCCTATTCTTCTGTGATCTTTACTTATGCTAGGTCATTACCCCTACTAAGCAAAGTCAAATGTGATAATTCTCATAGCAAGGGATATTTGTTTAAATAAGAGTTTCAAATTTCATTTGGTTCTACTGTAGTCTTCATGGGAAACCAAAGATTTGGAGTGTAGGCAACATATATTTTCATTTCTAATGTTACACTATTTTAAAAGGGTTTCTTCTTCAAAAGATACAACAAGCTAACTAGAAGACATTATTTGTTTATAGGCAATGCAAAATAAGTGAAACATACTTCGGAAATAAAATATACTCTGTAAATTGGTAAATGAAAGACAAAATCATTGTAAAGTCTACATTATAGACAAATTGTAATTATATCTGTACAATCAATTAGTATTATTTTCAATATAGATTTTGTGTATATAGTTTTTCTTTACTGTGGACATTCTTCAGGTTTTCTATTGAAGAAATGCCTTTTATTTGCTCACCTCAAAAAATAGATTTCTGATATTTCAGTAATATGCATTTTGCATACGGAGAATGAACCCTGTCTAGTACTAACTCCTATACCAGGCCTGGGAATCATCAGAAAAAATATTAATTGTCCTGGTCAATAACTTCCAGGACCTGAGAACACACTCTGACAGCATTTAATTTAATAACAGAGATATGGCCATGCTGGGCCTTTATCTCACTCAGCGTTGAAATAGACGACAGGATATGGCTCACTTATGGTTTGTTCTGTACATATAGCCATTTCCCAGAGACAGTAAACACTCCTCAGACTAATCATGCACAGCAATGACACTAAATAAAATATGCAAATGTTTTTATAAGCTGAGGACACTAAGCATTCCAAAAGCCCTTATGTCTTCAATAAGGAGTTAAGTTTTCACTTTTCCCTTTCTGCATCTAGTAAGCTTTGCAGCTATTCATTTGCATGATGGTCTGTCTTCATTAAGAATGTTGTAAAACAGCCTCAAGACAACCAGGTTTGGCATCCACTTATAATTAACTAATTAAATAAATAAATAAATAAATGAAGCTTTGGTTTTGAACTCAATTTGATTTTATAATTCTTCTGCATTCCCTGATTTTTTGTAGCCTGGGAAAGCATCTTATCCAAGAGGTAGTTATACAAATACTGCTGATGTTGCTACCTCTTCAGTGATGTCTTCAGAAAAGGTCTTTGTACTTAAAGTTCCAAGAGGATGAAGTAAATCAGTGTACATTAAAGACCCTGGCCAAAGGCACAACTTCACACAGTTCAGTTGCCTAAACAGAGCTATCTAGCTGTACAGTGCCTGTTGACATGCCAGTGAGTACAATGGCTAGCCTCCAGCTATCATTTCTGTTGCAGAAATACCGATAAAGAGACAGTTTGTTTGATAAATGAAGAAAAAAAGCTAATTTGCCTATCAGAACTCTGTTTGGACAAGATGATCAATTGCTGTCGGAATGGGGACAGGTGTCAGATTGCAATGGCAACTTCATCTACACCAAGTGAGATTTCCCTAAAATGTTGATTTAGTGAATTCCTGTAAGCCAGCTGCCAATAGCTCTATGTGATCACTCCAGTGAATACAAGATCCTTTATTATTTTCTTTTTCAGTATCTTAAACTATGTACAAAGTCTCTTCTAACAAACTTGACTATCTATAGAAGGTGACTGACCTGTATAACCATTCCTGCACCTGCTGACTGTTTACAAGGATCTTAGTTATTTAAGATAAGTTCGATAAGTTCTGCAGCAGGAACCACATTGACTAGTCTCTAGGATGGCCTCATTCTTTACAGAGGATATTAGTCAACACAATGAAGCAAAAGTGTGGAGCCTTTCAATCAGCCTAGGCACAGCAAGAATTGGGGAAATCTCTGGGGCTGCCCAAAGTTTCCACCCGGAGAGTGTCTGTGAAATAACTGAACGTGAAGGTGGAAGGAGCTTGTTTCAAGTCAGTCCATTGTCTCAGTTGCAGAGACATGAGCTGAGAGGTTTCCGGGACACCCAGGGAATGAAAGACTAAGAGCATAACCAGCTGCACAGTCATTGTAAGACAAAATTGAACTGTATCCTTATATCTTACAACTTAATTTTCCATCACGTGTCATACTTCAAAACAGTGCATTTCTCATTGCATGAGATCTGTTATTTTGAAAGTCTTGGTACTCTGCAGTCTCAGATGACATTTGATCTTATGTTCATGAAACTAAGCAGAACAATTTATATAAACATCTGAAGTTGGATGCTTACTTTAAGAATATCAGGCAGCAGCAAGAGCAGGGCTGCTCTGCAACGGAAGGCAAGCCAGGACCTGGGGGCAGCCACACAGTATGTAAATTATGCCCTCAGCACCAGGGCACAGTCCTACGGCACCTGGGCTGGGGAAACAGAGCAGCATTGTGATAGAAGTGGCTCCATCAGCAGTCCAGTGATCAGCAGGTGACAGTTAGGTCACAGCTTAGGTCTTAGGTCAGCCCAGGAAATCTAAACAATTCAGGAATGCACTGGGAAAAGACACTTCTACAGCAACACATCACTGGGGCTACGACTGGCAGCTCTAGGTTGAGTTGAAACAGGGTGTTTGCGGCAACAAGGGCACAGACTCCGCCAAGTTGTGAGACAAGGACAAAGATGTTTATTGTTTTACTTTTACAGCATATATAGTTTCTGTCTTTTGATCACGCGCCTCTACACAGATAGGTTGTGGGTGAATGTCCAAACACCGTTGGAGCAATAAAATTGGTTACATTTAAATGTTTATCCCGTCTAGGCTAATTAGTCATTGTTATTTGTTTTGGTATATTGTTATCTATTTGTTAGCTTGCTATTTATTTCATATTGCCATACAAGGACATAGTTTACTGTTCTCAAGGCTTCCTTCCCATCACTGCAAGAACAGTCTCCACAATTCCTCACTCCCCACAAGTGCTGGTCCCCCTTTATGGCAGGGCCATCAAGGCCAGTTGGTGCCCTTGATGGATTGAGAAGTATCTAGTTTCTCCACACTATATATACATATATATGTAGTCAAAAGCTTAAACAGAGGATCATGCAGAGTAGTAGCTTACATTCTCTACATCACTTTCTGAATGAATCATTTTTCTTCACTTACTAGTGAAAACCTAGCAAGACATAACTCAATATAAGTACCTACTTTCATAAAGAAAATAGCATAATTATTCTGTAGTGTTTCCTAAGCTAAGTCTTAACAGCTCCCACCATAATATTCAATATAAGTTAATTACTTCATGAAGGTTCCTAGGTTTTTTGCAGTCACTGAAAACATGTAAGTGCTTCAAGTAGATGTTTGGCTCCCTTTAAGAAAAAATTTTGTCTTTTCTTAAATTATAAAACACCTTTAGATACCAAGCTATGGTATATGTGAAAAGATGTGTGGTTATATTATAAAGCGATTAGCATGAGGCAAAAATGGTTTGGATGTTTAACCATAAACTTGTCGAAAAACTGAATGTGCGTGAACACATCTGTGTGTGCATTCCTAACAGTTGTCTGATTCTCTCACATACTTTCTGTCTTTAAGACTGTTGTGGTTTAACCCCAGCCAACAACTAGGACCACACAGCTGCTCACTCACTTAACCCAGTTGGGATGTGGGAGAGAATGGGAAGGGTAAAAGTGAGAAAACTCATGGGTTGAGAAAAAATTGGTAAAGCAAACGCTACGCACACAAGCAAAACAGAACAAGGAATTAATTCACTCCTTCCCATCGCCAGGCAGGTGTTCAGTCACCTCCAGGAAAACAGGACTCCATCATGCATAACAGTTACTTGGGAAGATGAGCACCGTAACTCTGAACCTCCCTCCCTTCCTTTTTCTTCCCCCAGCTTTAGATACTGAGCATGATGTCATATGCAATGAAATATTCCTTTGGTCAGTTGGGGTCAGCTGTCCCCGCTGTGTCTCCTCCCAACTTTTTGTGCACTCCCAGACTACTAGCTGGTTGGGTGGTGTGAGGAGCAGAAAAAAATGTGACTTTCTGCTTAGCAACAATCCAAAACATCAGTATTTTACCAACACTTTTTTCATTCCAAATCCCAAACATAAAACTATACCAACTGCTAGTAAGAAAATCAACTCTATCCCAGTTGAAGCCATGACAAAGACATGAGAGAGGTGAAACTACTGATAAGAATTTCATTTGGCCTTGCAAAATTCCTTCTGACTAGTTTCTTACTGTTTCTTTGTTAAACATTGTGAAGACAATGTATCCATTGTCTGGATAGATACTATTCTCAAGTTTTACCTGCTATGAGAACCATCAAGCATGATACTGTAGACTCCAGTTTTCCAGGTTTATGCTTACACTACTGAGTAAATGAACTCCCAGAATAAGGGATTGTCAAGGTGCCAAGCAGTGGTAATAAGTAATAGTACAAATAATAATTGATCAATATTTGATAAATTGTTCTCGACGTTGTTCTAGACAACACTTCAGAGGTTATCTAAGAGACTCAAATTCTCCTCACAGCCGTAATATAAATTTTGTGTAAAGCCTTTTGAGCTACAGCTAAAATCATCTATTTCTATACAGACGAGCGAGGAGAGCCTCATTCTGACATGGATTTGTGATATGACCTAATCATTGATCTAAACTGGGAACTGTGAAGTACCTCCTCCTTCCAAAACTAGATAGAGCCTCCATGTGATTTTAGACTTAATAACGAAAACAAAGTAAAGAAAAATTCTTGTGACATTTTTTATGGGAATAAATATATTAATGACTCTGAGGTGTTAAGCTGTTACGGTGATGACTGTTAGAGAAAAGTCTATAAAGAGGAAAATACCTAGAAGAAATATCTTACAGATTGCTTCTATTCCATTTCTATGCAGTATTTCCCACTGAAAAATTCCAAATGTGCATTACTCTTGATATTTTGTTGTGTTTGTAAATATGTAAAAAACATTGGTAGCAATGTTGATTAAAAAAAAACAAATCACCCCGCACTTACTATATGGAATGGAATATTCATCATAATCTGTACTAGGGATTTATTATGCTTCACTTCAAAAGTATGGAAAGCCACATTATTTGGTTTTCATGTTGAGTCATACACAAATATAATGAGGACCTTGCAGATCTTTGTATAATGATATATTTGGTACAAAGAATTTTTGAAGAAGTCTTTATTTCAGCTATCATTATATTAAATATGCATTATTTCACTCAGTGAAATGATTTCACACTAAAATAATGGAAACAGATCTGTGGAAAAATTATTAATTAAAAACGCTGCTTCTTTAAGTTTGCACTATAATATTCTTCTAACAGCATGTACAATTAATATTGTGATAAAATCATTTAGCTTCACAAAAAATTGCAACAATTGCCATATTTACAGGAATCTTTTGGTCTTCTCTCATTTGTATGCATCTATTTTGTTATTACAAACATATATATAAGACATAATATGATGGAGGGATCTTTTGTGGGTTTTTTATTTTAATTTTAACTTTATCAGTTTTACTTAAGTCAGTAAAGAAGCCTGGACATTACAAGCATAAATGCTATAGTTTTCCTCTGCTTGTCGAAGAAGGTGTTGTTTTTTTTCATTTGTTCACATTTTTAATGTGAACTCTTTTGCAGAATTTCTGCTCCTTTTTTTTGTATTTATTTTATCATTAGATTGTCATCTCTTAATCTTCTTAGACTTGTGTATATCACCTACAAGCAAATACTGTAGCCATAAAAATACTGTAGCCATGAAACTTATAAATTATTAAATAATAAATGCTAATGGTTATGATATATAGTTACTCCCTTAGATTAGGGCCTCCTGGCAATTCTTTTACAAGTCTTAAAGTTTCAGAAGCTGTTCCCAAGTCATCACAATATTTTATGAAAAGGAACCAGCTATTTCTAAAATCATTACTGGCTTTGCAAAGAATAATTCACCCTGATAAATGATCCCCTCCTTTATTCTGGACATTATAACATTCATGACTTCTGGACCCTTGCTTTTAAAATTATTTTAGCATATCTGGTTTGGTAGAATATAAGAAAAAAATGCAAAATCTCTTTCTGAATATTTCTGATTGGCTCTAAATGAATTTATAGAAATCAGTGCTTCTTCTAGTAATTCTGATTTCCCAAAGCTATTTTTTTTTAAGTTTTTTGTTTCGATTAATTTTTTTTCTGAACACAAAAAATTAGGAGTAAAGAGCAGAATACTGTTTTTCAGATCAGCACACAAAATATTAGGTACAGGAACTGGGAAAGATTTAGTAATAACATATTTCAAGTCAGTTTAGTAGCATTCTATAGCTATAATAATTCATTAACCATTCTGTAACATGCAGTGCCCCCAAACTGCTGTCATTTTGTTATTAACATAGCTGTCATTTATCGTCTTCCAGAGATTTTATTTACATGATGTTCTGTTCTCACAATATTGCCTCAGACTCAATAAGCAAGGCTACTACATGGCTTTCTAATCAAAGATATTAATAAAGATGTTAAGTTATATAAGAAGCTTGGCCCCCTTCCTGCAGCCACTCTGGTCCAGAACCTCTCTTGCCTGGACAATGCTACATATGTGCTGAGCACATATCCCAGAGACACACACAGAGGACATGGGCACAGTTGGTCACACAGACAGTCCCAGACAAGGCTTCCAGCAGCATCCACATTCAGGCCTCACACCAGACACAGGCACAGACAGCTACCTTCCTTCCTCCCCTTGGGCTGGCAGAGGCAGAAGGTCACTAGTGCAGCACACACACCACACTTCCCAGGTTCACAAGAACATACAAATTTGTGGATGCCCTGAGACAGTTAAGAGAAGATTTAATGAGAAAATATAAGAAGATAGGACAGACTGAGGTGATCAGGTGCAGAGCTCAGCCAGACAAGTGTGCTGACCAACCTTGTTTTACATGGGACCAACACCTTTTTATACCACTTTCTATCTAACCACACCATTTGTTCCTTTCTTCTCTCCCTTCCCCTGAATGTTACCCCAAGGGTCTGTACAGATCTATCAATTTTCACTCACCTACTAATCCGAGATCCCCCTAGTTATCAGTTGCAAAGTCCAGGCTGCTATTCCTGGAAGCAGCACCTGAAATTTCTTGATAGACCACAGACAAGTGTAAGTGGCAAAGTTTGCATCTTGACATTGTATCCACACCTCCTTTGTAAGATCTGTGTGTCTCACTGCCTCACTTATCATTTGTCTGTCAGGTTTGTGTCCCTGTATATTCTTGTTTATGGCTTTCTCCTTTTCTTATTACCCCTTGTTGCAGTGAAAAAGGTCCTTGACCAGATATGCTTAAAGGAGGAACAGATACCCTCCTTCCTCATACCCTTACAAAAGACTTTTGGATAATGGAACACAAACTCACTGCTAATAGAGTGTTTCTATAAAAGTACAGTTGAGTTACATTGATTTACATACATTTGTAATTTTATTCAGTTTATTCATTGAATTTACCTACACTGATGGCAGAAAAATCTAACACATCTGCACTAGTTAGGCTTCTGTTTTCTGGAATATGGTAAAGTATTTATAAGATCGCTCCTGAATTTAAGAGCTTTTTTAGTCTTATAAATATTTATAGTCCAATTATGAATCCATCTTGCTCACATTTGAAGAAAATATGACACAGTGACTCTTTTTGTATGTTGTATAAGATTTCTTTTAAATACTATCTGGTATTTTATGTCACCTTTTTACTTCCTCTCCTTTGAAAGATGAATTATGAAGCATAACTTCCAATATTTCAGAGTGAAAAATCCAGAACAACTTAATATTCATCAACAAAACTATATTCCAGAGCCTCCTTAAGTTATTTCTCTCACTTCACCATTAATTACATAAATTACTGTCTAGCCACATTACAGTAAGGAGTTGTGATTATGACTTCCATAGTCATATTCAAAGTCACTTTAATCATTCAAGTAGTATAGCCACAGACACAGTGAGCCCTGAATATGTCCTTCATTTTCCTCCTTCCCTTACATAATCACAGAATCACAGAATGGTAGGGGTTAGAAGGGACCTTTGGAGATCATCTAGTCCAACCGCTGCCAAAGCAGGTTCACCTAGAGCAGGCTGGACAGGAGTGCATCCAGGTGGGTTTTGAATATCTCCAGAGAAGGAATCTCCACCACCTCTCTGGGCAGCCTGTTCCAGTGTTCTGCCACCCTCAAAGTAAAGTAGTTTTTCCCCATATTGAGATGAAACTTCCTGTGTTCCAATTTGTGCCTCTTACTCCTTGTCCTGTTACTGGGTACCACTAAGAAGAGCCAGCCCCATCCTCTTGACACCTGGCCTTTAGAAATTTATAAACATTGATGAGATCCTCTCTCAGTCTTCTCTTCTCCAAGCTAAACAAACCCAGGTATCTCAGTCTTTCCTCATAAGAGAGGTGTTCCATTCCCTTGATTATCTTTGTAGCCCTCTGCTGTACCCTCTCCAGCAGTTCCCTGTCCTTGAATTGGGGGGACCAGAAATGGACACAGAACTCCAGATGGGGCCTCACCAGGACAGAGTAGAGGGGGAGGATGATGCCCCTTGACCTGCTGGCCACACTCTTTTTAAGGCACTCCAGGACACCATTGGCCTTCGTGGCCACAAGGGCACATTGATGGCTTCTGGTAAACTTGTTGTCAACCAGGACTCACAGGTCTCTCTGCAGAGCTGCTTTCCAGCAGGTAAGCCCCTAACATGTACCTGTGTATGGGATTATTCCTCCCTAGATGCAGACCCTACACTTGCCCTTACTGAACTTCATTAGGTTCCTCTCTGCCCATCTCTCTAGCCTGTCTAGGTCTCGTTGAATGGCAGGACAGCCTTATGTGCCAACCAGGAGTGCCAGCTGCTCCTCCCAGTTTTGTATCATCAGCAAATTTGCTGAAGGTACGTTCTCTCCCCTCATCCAGGTCATTCATGAATATGTTGACCAAGACTGGACCCAGTACTGACCCCTGGGTAACACCACTAGTTCCAGGTATCCAACCGGACTCTGTACCACTGGTCACAGTCCTCTTGAGCTCTGCCATTCAAGCCAGTTCTCAGTCTACCTCACCGCCCACTCATCTAACCTACACTTCCTAAGCTTATCTATGAGGATATTATGGAAGACATACTTCTCTTCCTTCTTTATGCCAAAATGTTGGATGAGATTGAGTTTTACTAATTTAGGGATCTAAGTCAGAAACCTAAACCTGACTTTATCAAGTTTTACTCTACTTTGTCTTTTTCCAGGCATCAGAAACAAACAGGCATCTTCAGTAACTGATTTATCTCACTGCAAAATAAACATCTGTGATGAAACACTTTCAGAAGGTACTTATTTCTCTCTATCTAATACAGAAGAAGCCAACAGTTATTATCTCAGAATAATGCAGTTGAATACTTTAAGGTTTTTCAATACTTGCTATCAGAACTATGGTAGTCATGCTCAGGGTAGATAGATGAAAAACAGGTTACCATGTGTGAACCACAACCAAGTCTTTATCTACAGAGTATACACAATTGAAAATGGAAAGAAAGTCTTTAAACCTGTGTACTTTAAATTATATTGGATTTTGACTTACATAAGTGGGTTTATTAGCAACACTTCTTGTGCAAAATTTTTGTACAAAAACATCGTAGCCTACAAGTAATTATGAGATTACTGTTCTTTCATGCTAATATTAGCTACACCTCACTCTCTATTTGTGATTTAATGTGAGGCTGATGGATTGAGTCACCTGGAGTTGTTCGGCTTTTTGACTTCGGGGTAATATTGTGTATGTCAAGTTTTCAAAAAGACACATAATTAACAAAAGAAATCACAAGATCTTGAAAAAGGCAAGCTTTTCATAAAGATTTTCTTTCCCAAAGCAAGCAAAAAATAACCTCCCAAACAAAACAACCCACAAAATTAATTATAATATGGATCTTAAAATTAAGATCTCTAATATTTTATGGTTTCTGCATTCAGCTTCAATAACTGCTGAATGGAATTGCTTTCTGGGTGTAATTGGGTTTGAAATATCTTTCTAGTATTTCAAGGAGAGTTTTTGGTCTCACTCTCTAAGCAAAATGTCTACTTATATTTTCATTTTTTTAAAAAATAATAGAAAAAATAGGTTAATTTGGAATGCCTTAGTGTAGGTTTTAGTCCATGTCTAAGTACCTAAAGATACTTATCAAGATATGGTTTATATTGATCTAAATATTATAGAAATCACAATAATTTTGTTCCTTTAATGCTGTCATCTTGCAACATACTGTCTTTTGTTAGGTTTATTGCTGTTTACATACAAATAGTCTCATAAACTACCATCATTAGTCCCTTTGCAAAACAAGTAAACAAGTCTTACTTATAGAATATGTACATAATGTTTTTATAGTCTTCCATGGCATTTCTTCCTTCTGGTTTACACAGAAGAATGAATGAAACCAGTAAGATCTTCACTTCTTCCTGCTGTCTTGTAAGCAGTGAAGAATTTGCTAACCATATAATGCCATATCAGGGAAATGTCTTTTTTAAGATCTATTTTTAAGAACTAATTATGTGAGAACATGAAGCTACTACTGTAGAAATGTAGCTCATGCTGCAAATAATAGTAATGAGAAACAGAGTTTATAACACTACCTAATTTATCTTACTCAGCTTTTGAAATATGCAAGCGTAGTAGATTTGCAGAATGGGTTTTGGGTCATTTTAACTTGCTGAATATCATTGACTGTCAATTCATCCTTTTTCAAGTTTTTTCACATAGATTTGTCAATTTTGGAAGACACCATAGCATCTCTGGTTTTGGCATCTGCTACAGTATCATTCAAAACAGCATTCTGAAGGAAAAAAGCTGCCTGTGGAGGTATTGATCAGATCTATTACGAAGCAATTTTGTAATTTTTACAATGTTGGATGCAATTTGAATCAAAATTCAATTTGCTGATTATTTAATCTTCACCAAAGAAATTTTGCTTCCTAACAAATCCTATTAAATTGTAGATAAAACCTTAAAAGGAATAATTATTTTTTTTGCCAAAAAAAGCTGTAAAATTTAATCCTAATGGGTCCATTTGTCTAGTGGATGACTTAGGCCTGATTAATTAACCATAATACAAACAGTAAA
The DNA here is from genome assembly GCA_033628505.1 of Tringa tobata. NCBI lineage: Eukaryota > Metazoa > Chordata > Aves > Charadriiformes > Scolopacidae > Tringa > Tringa tobata. The sequence continues at coordinate 29,550,366 of JAHREE010000279.1, forward strand.
AATATAAAACAAAATCCCTTGTTTAATTTTGAAAGCTGTAATTAGCCAGGGTGGAAATATTCATAAATATTTGTCTCCCCTGAATGTTTTTCTTTCAGGATGCATTTTTTTCAATTTAGAGAAATGTCATTTAATGTTAGTTAACTGACATTAAGTTTCTCCCCTGACATACAGTTTATTGCACTTTCCTTAAAAATGCAAATTTCAGTTGATCATGTACTTATCTGCATTTCCCCAACCTTTTATCCCTAAGAAATGAAAAAAGATTTTTCTTTGTTTGTCCAAAGTGAGTGATAATCATAAATCTACAAAATACAAGTTTACACAGTATTTTAATGGTCACCAGAATTTAAGGCACGTTCTGCTCCATGAGGCCATTTTCCTTTTTCAAGCATGTGAAATTTGTCTTCAGACCATACATCTATAGTATGTTAAGTTTAGCCACATGGCAGGTGATTTTCCAATGCTAAAAAAATCTTTTGGTTTCAATAGTGTACTCAATATTAAACAAAGATCAGCAAATAATCATTGGCTTCAGTAAGACACAGGGGGAAAAGTCCATTTGGCTGGTAAATTACATCAGCTTTACTAATTATATCAAGCCATTACTTCCAAAATTTTCTGAACAAACTTACTTCATATATACTGTTCCTTGTTATGCCAACACTGTCTTTATCTTTTGGTGTAAGGAAAATAAACAGTGTGCTATTTTTTGATGTTAGAAATCCAAAGATGTTACCTATTTAAAGAAGCTGTTAGGAACAAATAAGCTTGGTTCTGTTGTGATATAGAAAGTCCAAAAATCATCATAGGAGTTTTGAAGCAAAACTGGGAGTTCAATGCATTTATAAAACTAAGCAAGGCATCTACATTAGAAAAAAGTGTGTTTCGTTTATTAGTAAGTTTTTTAGCACTTTCTTTACATGAGCAAAGCATGGTTCTGACTTGTTAGGGTTTTTATCTTTCGCACTGCTTCTTTTAAATGCTGATAGGAATGATAAGAAATTGTATCATTAGGTCCTGATTTCATTGCTTCCAGAAGGCCAAAACTCCTGCCCAGAATTTGTCTTCAATGATTTTGTGTGTGTGCATAAAAAGGATAACTCCACAATTTCAAGTAAAAGATAGGTAAGGCATAATCCTGAGTTCCGTGTGACCTGTTTTTAGGTTACTTCTATCCTCTATTCAGATTCCAACTAGCTATTGGATGGTTCCATTCTATTTGATTCTATGACAAAAAATCATCACAGTTCCCTTGAAAACCTCTTCCAAAGGTCACTATGGTTAAAAACATATTGAATATTGTTTCTTCATTCTATTTTATCAAAGCTTCTGAGAGCACAAACACAAGATGACAACAGGCACCCATGAAGGTATAGCCACCTTGAGTGCCATGTGTAGTTTTGCATGCCTCAACATAAGAAGGACATCAAACTCTTAGAGTCTGTCCAGAGGAAAGCAACCAAGTTGGTAGGCGGCCTGGAGGGCAAGACTTAAAGGTTTGGTTTCCTCAGCTTGGAGAAGAGACCCTGAGGGATGACCTCAATGTAGTCTAAAACTTCCTGAAGGGGGCCACGGGGAGGGAGGTGCTGCATCAGTGGAGGTTCAAACTGGATATTAGGAAAAATTCTTCACTGAGAGGGTGGTCAGTCACTGGAACAGGCTTACTGGGGAGGTGGTCACAGGACCATGCCTGTCAGAGCTCAAGTAGCATCTGGATAACAGTCTTAGTCATATGGTTTAGTTTTTGGTAGTTCTATGAGGAGCAGGGACTTGGACTTGATGATCCTAATGGGTTCCTTCCAACTTGAGATATTCTATGAACTGTACATAGGTACTGATCACTAAAGAAATACAGCCTTGAGAGTTGGATAGAATTGTTCTTAGGGGCTTAAAACAGAAAAAAACCCCAACAAACAAAAAACAAACAAGGAAAAAAGAAAACTTTATATTTTCTGCATATATGTATATTATTCATATTTAGAAAAATTTAAAATCTGATAACCAGAAGATACAAATGACAGTTACAACCTCTACACAAACAGAGACAAATGAAGATCAGGGTAAAAGGAGTTACCCCAGCCTTCCCCCAGTTAATGACATTATCAACACTGCTACTTAGACATCATCAGGTCTCCCTCTACCTCAGAAATTAGCATTACTTTTGATTCTCCACACACCGTGCTGCAGATGAGTCTGCTGGTGGGTTTCTGGGGTTATTTTTGTTAGCATTTCCTCTACTTGATGGTGCTACTTTATAAAGAACCAAAATTCTGGAACTCTTCCTATCCCCCAAAACAAGGTTTAAAAAGGTTACTAAACTCTAGGAATTTGAAACCTTTGTAGTCATATTTAATTTTGCAATTTTATATTTAAAATCTTTTTCTTAACCTAACTTAAATAACAACTTTGTAAGCAAATGTCTAGTTAAATATCACTTGCTCTGTGTATCAAGCGAGCATAATAGAAAATTAAACAGCATTTTAAGCAAACAAAATAGCAATGAAAAATAAGTCCAATCAATACTGTAGTTAATATAACTATAGGAATATACCTCAGTGGCATTTATAGCAGATATTAATTTGTAAAAACAGTTTAATTCTAAAGTTGGAAACTAAAATCATGGTAATAAAAAGAAAAACAATGTCCAAAGTTTTGTAAAAATCAAAGGCTAAGAATGATACACAACTATTTATAACAGAATCACAGAATCACAGAATCTCCATGATTGGAAGGGACCTTTGAGATCATTGAGTCCAACCACAAAAAAAAAAAAAAAAAAACAAAACACAAACAAAACAACAACAAAAATAACACCAAACAAAAAAAACTCCACACACCCACCCCACACCACACCCACACCCACACAGATAAAAGCCAACAATCTGAGGTATTAGAGCATGCCCTGAAGTAGTGCCACGTCTACACACTTCTTCACTTCCAGGGATGGTGACTTCACTACCTCCCTGGGCAGGCTGCTCCAGTACCTGACCACTTTCTCAGTAAAGTAATTCTTCCTAATATCTACCTCCCCTGCTGCAACTTTAGACCATTTCCTCTGGTCCTGTCATTATTTCCTTGGGAGAAGAGGCCAACAGCCACCTCTCTCCAACCTCCTTTCAGGTAGCTGTAGAGAGCAATGAGGTCTCCCCTCAGCCTCCTCTTCTCCAAACTAAACATGCCCAGTTCCCTCAGCCTCTCCTCATACGACTTGTTCTCTAGACCCCTCACCAGCTTGGTGGCTCTCCTCTGGACACGCTCCAGCAGCTCAATGTCTTTCCTGTAGTGAGGGGCCCAGAACTGAACACAGTACTCGAGGTGGGACCTCACCAGTGTCGAGCAGAGAGGCACGATGACTTCCCTACTCCTGCTGGCCATGCTATTCCTGATACAGGCCAGGATGCCGTTGGCCTTCTTGGCCACCTGGGCACACTGCCGGCTCATGTTAAACCGGCTGTCCACCAACACTCCCAGGTCCTTTTCTGCTGGGCAGCTTTCCAGCCACTCTTCCCCAAGCCTGTAGCGTTGCCTGGGGTTGTTGTCACTGAAATGCAGGACCCGCCACTTGGCCTTACTGAACCTCATTCCATTGGCCTTGGCCCATTGATCCAGTCTGTCCAGATCCCTCTGTAGAGCCTTCCAACCCTCAGGCAGATCAACACTCCTGCCTAGTTTGGTGTCATCTGCAAACTTACTGAGGGTGCACTCAATCCCCTTATCTAGATCATCAATAAAGATATTGAACATGACTGGCCCCAGCACCAAGCCCTGAGGGACACTGCTGGTGACCGGCCGCCAACCAGATTTCGCTCCATTAATCACAACTCGCTGGGCACGGCCATCCAGCCAGCTTTTTATCCAGTGGAGGGTATGCTTGTCTATGCCATGATTCGCCAGCTTCTCCAGGAGAACGCCATGGAGGATGGTGTCAAAGGCCTTACCAAAGTCCAGGTAGACAACATCCACAGTCTTCCCTTCATCAAGAAAGCGGGTCACATGGTCGTAGAAAGAGATCAAGTTGGTTAAACAGGACCTCCCTTTCATGAATCAATGCTGTCTGGCCCTGATCCCTTGGCTGTCCTGCACTTGCCGTGAGAGCTCCCTCAAGATGATCTTCTCCATGATCTTTCCCAGTACTCAGGTCAGGCTGACAGGCCTATAGTTTCCTGGATCCTCCTTCTGGCCCTTCTTGTAGATGGCCGTCACATTGGCCACCCTCCAGTCATCTGGTACCTCTCCTGTTGACTGGGATTGTTGATAGATAATGGAGAGAGGCTTGGTGAGCTCTCCTGCCAGCTCCCTGAGTACCCTTGGGTGAATTCCATTTGGCCCCATAGACTTATGCATGTCCAGGTGCATAAGCAAATCATTAACTATTTCCTCCTGGATTATGGGGGGGTTGTTCTGCTCTCCATCCTTATCTTCCAGCCCAGGAGGCTGAACACCCTGGGGGTAGCTGGTCTGACTATTGAAGATGGAGGCAAAGAAGGCATTAAGTATCTCAGCCTTCTCCTCATCCTTGGTCGCAATATTTCCTGCCGGATTTAGTAAAGGATGGAGATTCTCCCTGATTCTCTTTTTGTTGACATATTTATAGAAAATTTTTTTGTTGTCCTTTATATTAATGTCCAGGTTCCAGGTGGGCTTTTGCCTTCCTAGTTTTTTCTCTGTATAATCTAACAAGATCTCTGTACTCCTCCTGAGTTGCCTGTCCCTTCATCCAAAGGTGGTAAACCCTCCTTTTTTCCCTAAGACCCATCAAAAGCTCTTTTTTCAACATAACATTACATCACAGATATTTCCAGCATTTTGGATTGTCTCCCAGAGAATACTGCAGTTTGAATTATTAAGCTTGTTAAAGCATAGGATCTGTCTTTCTATAATTTGTACAGCATCTGGTTTAATAAGTCTGATAGCGAGCAAGGCCTATAAATGTCACCAGGATGAATTACTGGTGGAATTTTAACTTCAGCACCGGTCCTGTAAGATATTGTCTATGAGCTGATAATGAAGATTAAAATCCTTTTATTCTGCTTGAATGTGAAAAAACTGGAATTTGAATTGGAGACATATTGTGAGCACTATTGAGCACCTGAACTTGTCACTGATCACAGCACTTCTTCTGATAAAAATCAGAGTCAAATCCCCATTCTACTGGGGTTAATGAAAGTGTTGCCATTGAGTGCTGTGTTATCAGAAATTGTCCCATAATGTAAGTTGACACTGTAGTTCAGTTTAAGAAAAAATACTTTTAAATTGTGTGGGAAATAAAGGCTCATGTAATAGAGCTCCACATAACAAATCTACTGTTTTACTTTATTCTGCCTAATGATTTCCATTATCTCTTCAGTTGATAGAATCCATTTCAAAAACCAATAATCTCTTGAAATCCACTGAGCCACAAATAAGTCATTAGAGAAAATTTTCAGAGATCATTACCTTTCCCATAGATTTTAGCTTTTCATTTCCTGAATACCCACATCTAATGTTGTTCATAATAAGGGGAGGGTAGATTATTCAGTTACAAAAGAATGATTCTAACATAATTCAAGCTATTCACTTGTTTATTATTAGAACTGCTGCATTTTTATTACAGGTCAACTCTATATCACTTTTAACCTTGAATTTATGACCTCAAGTATTATTAGGGTGTAATGAAAAGACAAATGTCATCAATGGTGAATTGTGTGACACATTAATGAGGTATATAGTTAACATTTTCTTTAGGAGGAATTTATTGTTTTTCTAAACTAGAAAAACACTTTCTGTGTCATACCCACACCCAAACAGAGGCATAATTTCTGACACAGAAGGGAAAGTAATGAGTGCAGTTCCATTCTTTTATTGCTTTGGTTTGAGTTGGTTGGGGTTTTTTCCTAAGTTATATCTTAAAAGTCTAGGCTTTTGGAGTGGTAAGTTGAGCTGAGAACAATTGACTTCTGGTTTGGTTGAGAAAACATTCAGTCTACAGTAGGAAATTAGAAGATGACAGAAATCTGAAATATTTCAGGGAAACCCTCATCAAAGCTATTTTAAAACAGACAACTACCACAGAAGTTAAAAAGACTTTACAGGAATCCAGTTGTTACATAATAAGTAGTATCAAGAAAAACTCTTCTGCATAGATCTGAATATACTAAAACTAGTTATGAAATTATAAGAATCAGACTCCCATACTTGCACCACTACATGTTTCTTCCTTCACAGTAAAGAGTACAAAAGTTTTGCTGAACAAGTTGCCAAAGTGCATTCTTCTTATAAACAATGAAGCAATACCAGTGACAGCTGTGCAATCACTTGCAATGATTTATGTGCTGTGACTACATCACTGTTCTGTTTACTATATGATTATACTGTTTAAGTTGACAATTAGTTTCTGAGGATAAGTTCAGAGCAACAAGGAGTTGAATATTGGTAAGGCTATCTCTGTAAACTATATAAGGGCAACACAGAGTAATTTAATTTAAAACCTTAGTGTGGTCCTCCACTGAACCTGAAAGACATGGTCAGGATAGATTTAGTCCCTGTTAGATGGTAAGATTAAAGCTGTGGCAATGCTTGACAGTCTTTTGAAGAGAAGTCAGATGGTTAAAGTGGAGAGTTGTAGAACTTGTGGGGAAATTTGCCTAATATTCATCACTGGAATTAGGAGATGACAGGAGAAATTTGAAATTGTGTGTATATATATATATTCATATAGATTATTTTTTTTTTTTTCCTTTTGTCATTCTGTGTTTCCACTCTTAATAATTCTTTTAAGAAAACAACTGTGTTCCTGCCTTTTCAAAGGAAAGACCCAAGTATTTTTAATTAATTACATTTCACAAGAAAATGGATGGCAGACAGGGCATGTGGCCTATCACTTCTTATACGAGTAGAGGAAATGCTTATGTCTCTCTATCAGTATTACGCAGTGGTAACTCAAGTTGTTGCTGAGATGGATTAATTTAGAAACCTAAGGAAAATATCAGAGATACAGTTGTGTACCCTATGGCAGTACCTCTTTTAAATAACTATACAATATCTCAAAACTTATTAATTTTCAGATACACAAAATTAATTTTTGAGCAATGATGCCAGCTAACTATAACTTGGAAACCTGAGTTTTAATTTTTAGAAGTATTCTGAATCTACGTTTCACTTTAACTTAAACACATACTCAGAGCTACTGAGTACCAACCATATATCTCAAGTTGCACATACAAAACAAGAGGTGTCCTGTGAAAAATTTGGACTAAAGGAATATTAAAGTAATCCTGGCAGCTTTCTTCTCAATTTTCCTATTTGTAGGAGACTGAAATCACAGAGGCAAGGAATAATAATAATTATTATTATTATTATAGTAACAAAAGTAATAGTAATAATAGTCTTCTGGAAAAAAAAAAAAAAAAGAAAAAGAAAAAAGAGAGAAGTATCCTGAGAATTTATTTCATTTAAGCATAATCCCAGTTTATTTGTATTCTTCCATATCTGTTGCAAGTCAATAAATAGAACCAAGTTGCACAAGCTTCTCATCTCACCTATTGAGAGTCTTTTTCACTGAGATTACAAATGTGTCTGTGTGTTATCTTTGGAAATTTGCATGAATCACATTTACATGATAAGCTGTGTTCTACTGATAAGACAACAGCCCTCCAGAATTTCCAAATCTTATCAAAGCGGCCTCAGAAACTGAATCTCATAAGTATTACAAAAATTTAAAAATGGGGAAAAAAAAAGAAAAGGCAACTGACTGACATTTTGCACCTGGTGCTATATATCATCCAAACTGTGCCTAATGCATGCATTTTATTGTAGAGCAGTTCTTCCTCTTTTCTTCTTTAGCAGTGTTATCATGGTATGTCTCTTCATTTCACAGGGCAAAAATATCTTTACATCTGGTCACTCATTAATGACCAGCAGAACAGTAAAAGATTGAAACTTTACAAATAGGGTTTTTTTGAGAAAAATCACTGATTCAGAAAAAAAACAAATCAAAACCCAACCCTGTAGAATTCCTTTTACAGCGGGGTACAATATTTCTTTACAACAGGACCAAAATCTTGATGCAGAGTTACTGGTTTTCCTAGAGGCAAGAGGCATTTACCAACAGGTAAAAGTGTAATTAATTTCAAAGCCATTACCGTGGGAGATTCATCCTTGCCCTATTTCTTTTAAATGGACAGAGGTGTGCAATTCTATATCCTGTGCCGCAAGACACAGGAGCAAATGTTGCACTGTCTGAGGTGATAAAGTGGTAAAAATGAACATCCTTCCCTTCCCCTGCTAAATCCATCTTTTGTCAGCACTGGCTAGTGGTGCCTATAACAAATTCTTGGTCAAGTGAGTTGCCATTATACGCACTAAAGGATACACATGAAAGGAGAACAGCCAAGGGAAGTGTTAGCCAGATATGGCTTATTCATGTGATAGCTGTGAGTGGACTTGCTGTCACCAAACATTAGCTGACAGAATTCGTTAACAAGGAGCAACAAGATTTTCCAGATAGGTGGATAGTGAGTCTCCAGATATGAAGGGACAAAGACAGTTGTCAAAGGTAAATAAATCTCATTTCAGAAATGCCTATTTATTTCCATTGGCCACTGCTGATCATTAGATTACATAACCATCTCTCAAACGACTCAAGAAAGGTGACATGAATCCTACCTGAGTGTGAAGTGTCATTGCCACTGTTTGGTTGCTGGCATTTGAGAGACTGCTTCAAGGAAAATCATCAGAGAGAATCATAAGGGGAAAGCTGTGAGAGCACATCAGCTGGTTCAATTTGAGTTAGAAAGAGATATCTGTGTTGCCCTGGAAATTAATCTTTCTCAGATAACCTGTTTCTCACTGTTCTCCCCTTTATTTTTAAAGGAGGGTTTGAATTCTTAATATATGATGCCATGAAATGGCCATCCTGACAATTTAGAGAAGTGAAGAAGTGAAGCTACTAGAAAAACTCAAAAGCAACACACTTCTTGTGGTTTTTATTTTATCACTTGCTAAGTTATCACAGTAGTATGTTGTTTAACAATTGATCTATACCTCGTACCAAACCTGTTAGATATGGCAATAACTGAGTAAGAAGTCTTGAATAAGAGAGATACTTCCAGAAACAATAAACTCTCCAGAGAAAGAGCTGTATTGGTCAAAGTAAATATGTAGAAGAAATAAGAATATTATGTGATTTATTTTTTTTTAATGACATCCACCCAGTATGGAGTCATCATTTATGATATACGTACTTCAGAACTTGGTTATTCTCTTCATTGGACATAGTGCTGATTGGTCAGTGACAATGCACCAGAAACCATATGACTGAAATGATCATGTTAAAAATAAGACTCCAGTAAATGGGAAGTGCAGTGTTTAAATCTCTCATTTAGATTGTAACGCTAACGTGATACTCAGCAGTTATGGCAAACAGCACTGTGCAGGCAAGAATAAGAGGCAAAAGGAATGGAAACTCCTTAAACTAGCTTTGCTTCCAGGTAAAACCTGTTATTGAATAACTATTTCAAGTAGGTTAATTGTATCACCCTCTGGAGGTGTCTGTCTTTCTCTGCTGAATATAGAAAAAGTTCAGAAGGCTAGTCTGAGTGTGCTAAATTTAAGGGAAATTAATTCAACTATGGCTGTACTGAATTTGGATCAAAATGTATTTGCTCTCAGCTATGTGTGTATTAGGAGGTAATAACTCCACAGGCTTAGATGGAATCTTTGAAGAAAAGCAATATAAGTAAGCCTAGATTTATTTTTTTTCCTAAGAAATGCTCACAGCAATGTTGTACTCCTTATTAAGAACTCATATGTACAGGTGAAAAATTCTTACTCGCACTTTAGTACTCTTTAAACTCTATGTAAGCCATATGATGAACTTCCTATACTCCCAAATATTCACATAAAGATAGATATAAAGATAGATATATATATATAAAATGGAATGGTTTGGGGTTTGATTATTACCTAGGAAAGCCCACAACAACTTCATAAAATGCATATTCTTGCTCTTTTTGGCAAATCGAATGTAATTTAGTATTTATTGCATTCATTGAACTTAGCTGATGCTTTAATTTATACCACTTTAAAATGAAGTTTGAGTACATCCTCCACAATTCTTTTGATTAGGTTGCAATGTTATGCTTTCAGACTATTAAATAACCTCTTTATTTTCCTTTGCCAGTGCGCAAATGCACAAGAACATATTAACTCTTGGTCCCCCATTTATTCCCATTAAAAAACCGAACAAACAAATACGGATTATTTTAAAAAGAACAACTGATTTTGGTATTTATTTTTTTTAATTTCATGAAGGTTGTTTAATTAGTGAATTTTTTGCTGTATTATATAATATTTTTGATTGTAGAAGTGATTTTTTAAAATCTATCAATTGCATTGCTAGTACCCATTATGACACTTACTAATGGGCATCTACTAGCAAAAATATTATTAAACTTTCTCCAAGGAATTTACTAACTTAAGTTGTTTGGTACAGTCTTGTGGTCTAAATGAGAAGTCTTTACTCTTCCTTTGAAGTACTTGCTCACCTTGTGAGAAATTGAAGAGGAGATAGAGCAACTCATCTGTCACTGTCCTGACACCTACATTTAAACAATCAAATTCCCATAGGTTATCATTATTCCATAAAGCAAATTTTTCCCAAAACGTTTTTCTGTAGAATGATATGTCTTATTACAGTTCATGAAGCATACATTTTAATTTTAGTCTTTCCAAATAAATAATGTCATAGAGGAAGCAACAGAAGCATCTTTTAGGCCTGTACTCTTTTCCAGGTTAATACATGATTTAGTCATGAAAAAAAGCATGCAATAAAATATTTTCAAATATGAGAAATGATAATTGAAAAACCAGGATAATTTAATGTCTCAAAACATGGTATATGACACAGAATGCTTTAAATCAAGCAAATGTTTCTGTGAAAGGAACTCACAGACACATCTATACTGCTCAGTGAGTCAGCTCCCAGCTCAAGGAGCAGAATGATTTGTTCCTCACTGTTCAGGAGTGTGTGGATCTTTAATTGAGGTTACCTCAATGCACTTGGTCATCTTCTCTGGGGTTAATATGATGTTTTTGTGCCCGCAAGGCCAAAACCAAACAAACGAAAATTATTTTGTTTGTTTATTTACTGATTGTTTCAATACTAAGAGTCTGAAGTTATGCAGTTCATCAGAAGGGTGTGTTTATATCACGAAATTGAGGATTTCCTTTGCATGTCCTATGTTGCAATAGGGAGGGAATGGAGGGAATGCCAGAAGCTGAAAAGCTGCAGAAGTAGTGTTAAAAGACTATACGTCTAGAGGGAGCCCAGCCTGAAATGTCTCTTCTTTACTATCTATTGGGAACAGCTATTAAATAAAAGGGCTCAGAGTAAAATCCTGTTTCAGTCTGAAGGACACTAGTCTGTTTCCTACAAAACAAAGGCCAAGAATAAAGTGACATTTATGCCATGTTTAGATAGACAACCAGAAACTGAGAGTAAATTAGGGACCTAAGTTATTTGATATGTCAACTTTTTTTTTTTTTTTATTATAGCTTTAGTATAAATTTAGAGTACTTACTACATACTAACCTATTTCTAAGATTAAAGTAAAAAATGGTTTATGCCCTGGAAGTGATTTCCAAAGTTACTTGACCCTCCAGTTAAATTATCCTAACCAAGCACCACCCCCCTGATACATAAATCATAAAAGATTCTCTATTCTTACACAATTTTATGTGTCATGATTACATCTCAATTAACTCATGAAAGTTTGTTTTTTCCTCCTTTTGGATATGAAGGAAATAATTGGTAGTCAACATGCAGATAACAAAATACAGATTGGTGAGGTAGAAAATAGTATACAAAGTGGGGTTTTGTGACTCTGAAATGCCAATGGCAAGTGATCAGGATTGACAGATAAATCTCTTTATGAATGTGTAAGCATTTTAACAATTTCTAGGTATCAGAGAGTTGTATATAAATACATTATATAGGTGCTCATTATAAACAGGGGTGTTGTAGTGTGGCCATATGAACCAAAGGGAATGTGATTGACATTAAACTTCTTTTTGATTCCCTGTCAGTGTGTTGTGTGTTTTGTAAACCAAAGTTTTCTAAATCAAAGTTTTTTTACAAGGAGTGGAATAAGAATATAGAAACAGCTCCTGTATCTTAGCAACCCAAAAATATGCATGCCTGAGTGAACCCGACAGTAATGTGAATGTCAGGAAAACTAACAATACAGAAGATCTAGCAATATTTGACAATTACAAATGCAACACAGAATTAACACAAAGAAACAAATCAAAAATATGCATGATAATCTGTGGCCAACAATCTAGCATTCTGCTAAAACCTAGTGGTTGCATTATTTAGTATTTCATAGCTCCTTGACTGTTTATTTAGTGCTGAACTGTCTTTCTATGCTTATGAATAAAGAGGATAGTAGGACTGCTTGTGCACATGCCACAATTATGCATCATTTCACCTTTCATCATACTTTTGTTCTTAAAACAATTAAATTCTACCTGCAGTGTAAGAGAATACTGGAGAAGGTGAGGAGGTACGAAAGGGTATAAAAGACCAATTACCACTTCCATAGTATGGCTGCAGGAAGGAATACTCAGCTGATGTGACTTTTTAGTTGTAGCCGGAGGACCTAGAGTTGTCTCAGTATCTATCTATCTCAGTATTTATCTACTCTACACTAACTATGACTGTCATTCTCCTTTATTATTTATTGGCACAGTTTCTTACCCTCCTGTATTTTCTGAAAGTGTTTTCATTCTTCCTTTTCTTGTTCTGCAGCTCAAGAAATAATTCCTCTTCCGTCATCTACCTCCTCAGACTTTTTAAGCATTTGTTTCTCTGCCCTTTCCGTCTCTTTGGAATCATAGAATCATAGAATGATTTGGGTTGCAAGGGACCTTAAAGATCATCGAGTTCCCACTCCCCTGCTATCTGTCCAGCCTTAAACACTTGCAGGGATGGGGCATCTACAACTTCTCTGGGAAGCCTGTTCCAGTGTCTCACCACCCTTACAGTACGGTATTTCCTCCTAATACCTAAATCTCCCCTCTTTCAGTTTAAAACTGATATCCCTCCTCCTTTCACTATATTCCCCAATAATGAGTTCCTCCTCATCTTTCCTCTAGGCCCACTTTAGGTACTGGAAGGCAGCTATAAGGACTACCTTACCTGCCTATAGCTAGAGGCAGATATAAGGCCTTCCCTTTTCCAGGCCAAACAACCCCAACTCTCTCAGCCTGTCTTCATAGGAGAGGTCATCCAGCCCTCTGAACACCTTCATGGTCCTCCTCTGGACTCACTCCAATAGGTCCATGTCCTTCTTATGTTGGGGGATCGAGAGCTGGGCTCAATACTCAAGGGGGGTCTTACCAGGGTGGAGCAGAGTGGTAGAATGATCTCCTTTAAACTTCTGGCCATGCTTCTTTTCATGCAGCCCAGGATGCAGTTGGATTTCTGGGCTTCAAGTGTACATTGCTGACTCATGTTGAGCTTTCATCAACCAGCACCCCCAAAACCTTCTCCTCAGGGCTGCTCTCAGTCCATTCTCCACTCAGCCTGTATTTCTGTCTGGAATTGCCCTGAATGACATGCAGGACCTTGCATGTGGCCTTCTTGGGCTTCATTAGGTTTACAGGTCCCCACCTCTCAAGCCTGACAAAGTCCCTCCAGGATGGCATCCTGTCCCTCAAACTTGTCAAGCACACCACATAGCTTGGTATCATTGCCAAACTTGCTGAGGGTGCAATAATAACCCTCTGTCCATGTCAACAACAAGATTGAGCTGTTGACTGCAACTGTTCGAGTGTGAGTATCCAGCCAATTCCTTGTCCACCAAATGGTCCATGCATCTAATTCATGTCTCTAATTTTGAGACAAGGATCTTGCGTGGAACTGTGTCAAATGCTTTGCACAAGTCCAGGTAGATATCAGTTGCTCTTCCCTTACCTACCAAAGCTGTAACCCTGTTGTAGAAGGCCACCAAATTTGTCTGACACAATTTGCCTTTAGTGAAGCCATCTTGGCTGTCACCAATCACCTTCTTTTCCATGTGCCTTAGCAGAGTTTCCAGGAGGATCTATGCTAAGGCACATGGAAAATAGGAGGTGAATGGAATATCACTGCTCAGGTTGGGGGTGACACCTCAGGAGGTAGATTCTGTAATTTCTTTACTAATGAGGAAGCAGCAGATAAGAAATTAACATTTTTTAGATTGCATCTAAAGTTTACATGTATTGCAGTTTTGTAGGGAAGTCATGAAATGCGCAGATGACATTTAAAGGAAAACATTGTTAATGCCATTCTCATTATGTCATCCATAACATAGTGGTTTTCCCTCTAAGAGCTAATTTATTTTAGACTTTTATTGAACTCCCATGGAAAGAAAACAGCAAGTGAGAGCCAAATTAGAGATTTTCAAAATAAATATACTGCCTTTATTCTAATATATTAAGGAAAAAAATCCAGTTTGTTGTTTTTTAAAAAATATATCAACATCCTAATGGTTTTCTTTTTTTTATAGCACACCAAAAGAAGAGTCTGTGTGAAAGAATAAAAGACAATAGAAGAAAAAAATCTGAGTATTGTATCCTTTAGTGGAGAACATTGTTTTGACATTAAGTAACTGTATCTGGAGTTGTACGTTGTTGAATGATGCTAATGGCTGACATCCTATTGATTCTTTCAGTAACAGAATGATGCATTATGAAGTTATGCTTTAGCAAAGTGTTTGTAAAAAGAAGATACATTTGCAGAGATTCTTTCTAATAAAACAAGAAAATAGAGTAGGATGAACTGTTGAATAGAGCTTTATACAGGTCCTTAGCATTGACTTATTACAAGCCTTATTTTAACACGGAGTAATGTCTGTTGGGTTTGGTATTACGAAGGAGACCATAGTCCTCATCAGTCTGTGCAATTTGAAAATTAAAAAAAAAGCCCACGTGACATGTTATGGAAAAGTTCGTTCAAATTATTCAGAAGTCATCAAAGGAAACAGCTGGGGGACAGAAGCTAGAGTAATATAGGGGTCTTTGGAATGAGTTGCTAAAAATTTTAAGAGGCAATGGATCTCAATTTTTCACAACATTTTAAGAATACATCTACAGATAGCTGTTGTATGTGTAGGCTTGCAAAAGAGATTTCAAAACAATTGAGAAAGGTAGACAGATAAATCTTCAGTGAAAGCTGGAGGTAGTCTTCCTTCCTCACAACAAAAAGTGAAAAGAAAAAAAACACAAAACCCACAATGAAGAACACAAAACGTACAAACAGACTGGCAGAACACTGGGTATGAATGTTCACATGACTGTATGATCTGCCTCATTCTGGCATGAAGCCAGATTATCCACAACAACTACAATTATTAACCTGTAGTTTCTGGATAGAAGATACAGTGCACTGTTCTGGTATGCAGCTAAGTCAAAATTATCACTCTGGTACTACAGTAAAAGCAATAAATTAATATTATAAAATTATATTTCATATGTGCACTGATTGTTTTTAAGTAATACAAAAGCTAGGATGAAAGAAACCAGTAACTTATTTCTCAGTATTATTTTTAAATGCATTTAATACAATGCAAACTCAATTAAAAATGTCAAAGTGATATGCACTTTCCTGTATTATGTTTAATAGCTGAACTTATCAAAATATGCAGTTTTAGGTAAATCTAAATTTTTGCATTTGATTTTGTAAATAATGTGTGCTTTTGGCAGCATTTTCCTTTTAAATTGAAGATATATTAAGATTTAGTTTTGAATAAGTGTCTTCCTTTCCAGTTTGAACAGGCCTTTAATCTTATTTTCATTAGAGTGACAATAAAAACTCAGTCCATTGAAACTACTTTGCTTGTTATCAGTTTCTATTCACAGTATGACAGACAGATGATAATGAAATCAATTACATTCTTTTTTTATTTTTTGCATCATACAGAAAATGTGATAGTTTTTGTTTCGTGTAAAGTGAATATAGACCATATTTATTACTTTAAATTTTGATTTAAATATGAAACTGCTTTGTGTATTTAAAGTCATCTATTTGACACTACCTGTATCACAGTTTGCATTAAGATATAAAATTCAAGCATTGCTCAGCAATGGTACTGCACTAAGACATAAATACAAAGTTATATTTCATTTGGAACTATAAATGGAAATCATAGGTGCCAGTATCTAATCAACAGCTTCAAATATTTTAACTCAGTTTTGGTTTTGCATAGTCATTATGTGAAGAAAATTTGGAGGAAGCAGAACTCATAACTCTTAGAGAATTTCCAGTAATTTTCTTTCCTATATTGTTTGCAGGCACGTAAGCCATTGAAAATATTTAAGTGGTCTACTTATTATTGTTTGTTGCATTTTTTGTTATAGTGGTCAAATGTCAATTAGACTAATAAAAAGTTCTTTACTGAGCAAGGTGTATTCTCTACAGCCTGTAACAAGGTTTTAAGTGCAGCAAACTGTTCACTAACCAATTCTTTACGGTTCAACACCCTACAGACTTGTTGCACTGGGCCTTTCAAAGGGTTTAACAGCATGAAAGGTTAAATTTCTGGAAAAAGAAATTTGTGAGCAGAAAAAGAAATTTTTGTGAGCAGTATCAAGATGTAGTGAAGATATGTAGGGGAAAAATTAGAAGGGCGAAAGCCCAAGCAGAACTTAACTTGTCTACCACAGTTAAAGATAACAAGAAGAGGTTTTTTTCAGTATATCAGTAAAAAAAAAGGCAGGCTGGGGAAAATGTAGGCCCACTGATGAATGAGGTGGGTGCCCTAGTGGTGGAAGACATGGAGAAGGTGGAGTTACTGATTGTCTTCTTTGCTTAGGTCTTCACTGCCAAAGCTGCCCCTTATGAATCCCAGACCCTGGAGACAAGGGGGAAGGTCTGGAGAAAGGAAGACTTTCCCTCTATTGGGGAAGATAGGGCTAGAGACCACTTGGCCAAACTAGACATTGATAAGTCTATGGGCCCTGATGGGATGCACCCACAAGTGGTGAGAGAACTGGCAGATGTTATCGCTGAGCCACTCTCCATCATTTATGAGAGGTCACGGAGAACAGGAGAAGTGCCTGAGGACTGGAGGAAGGCAAATATAACTCCAGTTTACAAAAAGGGCAAGAAGGAGGACCCAGGGAACTACAGGCCAATTAGTCTCACCTCTGTCCCTGGGAAAATAATGGAACAACACTGAAGATGAAGAAGTTATTGGAAGTGGTCAACATGAATTTACCAAGGGTCAATCATGCTCGACCAATCTGATAGTCTTCTATGATGTTATAACTAGATGGCTGGATGAGAGGACAGCAGCAGATGTCACCTACCTTGACTTCAGCAAGGTTTTTGACACTGTCTCCCATAACACCCTCATTAGAAAATTAAGGAAGTAAGGGCTAGATGAGGGGGCAGTGAGGTAGATTGAGTCCTGGCTGTGTGACTGTGGGTGAAAAGGATTGTGGAAGAAGCAGAGATCAGAAGAAGGAATAGAAGAAGCAGGAACACTGGCAGGGGAAGGCCCGTGAGCAAGTCCTAATGACACATAAACAATGCCTGGCAGCCGACTGATTGAGGGGAATTCCGCCCGCCTGGTAGCTGGGGGTTGCTGGGGCATGTTGGCTGGGAAAGAAGATACAATAGTACTATGTAAGCTGCGTGCTTGTTGTAATAAAGGATTCTGGTTGCACCTCTGACTAGGATCCGTGCCTTCATACGCTACAAATGGCACCCAATGTGGGGCATTAATTAGCAGACTGAAAGACGTCCCGATCGGTAGCGTGATTGTGCCCCTATACTCAGCACTGGTGAGGCCACACCTCAAGTATTGTGTCCAGTTTTGGGCACAAGAGAGATATCGAGGTGCTAGAGCGAGTGCAGAGGAGGGCAACGAAACTGGTGAAGGGCCTGGAGAATAAATCATATGAAGAGAGGCTGAAGGAGCTGGGACTGTTTAGTATGAGGAAGAGGAGGCTGAGGGGAGACCTCATCACTCTCTACAACTACTTGAAAGGACACTGTAGAGAGGTTGGTGCTGGTCTCTTCTCACAGGTAAGTAATGACAGAACGAGAGGGAATGGCTTCAAGCTCCAACAGGGTAGGTTTAGACTGAACATTAGGAAAGAATTCTTCACAGAAAGAGTGGTCGGGCATTGGAATAGGCTGCCCAGGGGAGTGGTTGAGTCACCATCCCTGGATGCATTTAAGAGACGATTAGATGTGATGCTGAGGGATATGGTGTAGGGGAGGACTTTGTAGAGTAGGGTAGATGGTTGGACTCGATGATCCCAAGGGTCTCTTCCAACCTAGATGATTCTATGATTCTATGATTCTGACTCAGACTGTGTATTATGGTGTTCTGGAACAAGGTGGAAAAGAAGCTATAGCCCAGGGAGATACAGAATTGCTACAAGCTTTCCTTGTGACTTATCGAAGGTGGCCAGCAGCTGCACTGGGACTCTCTACCTTATGATGCGGTAAAAGAATTGAGAAAATCGGTAAAGGACTATGGTCTTTAATCGGCATATACCTTTAGCTTATTGGTAATCATTGGTGACGGATATGTTATGACTCCTCATGACTGGAAACTGTTGTTGCGTATGATTTTGTTGGCTATGCAATATGCTGTATTCATGACTGAGTACCGTGATCTCATGACTGCTAAAGCATTGGATAACTTCACTGGCAATTTTAAATCATATTGGTGTGAATGAGCTCAGCGGTGAGGGACCTTGGGCTACTCCTGACACGCAAGCCCAGATGGACAGACTGTTTTGAGCAAATAAAAGAAATTATACTGCGCGCAATAAGATGGGTACCTGATACAGCTGCTCCAGAAGCTTCCTTTTCTGCTATCGCACAAGCGCCTGGAGAATCCTATATAACATTCCTTGATCAGCTCCAAAATGCAATAGAGAGACAAGTAGATAACCGAGCAGCTTGTGATATTCCTGTGAAACAATTAGCATTTGAAAATACTATGTTGACTGTTGTAAAGTATTGCAAACAATTAAGAATGCTAACTCTTCCATCACTGATATGATAAAAGGGTGCCAAGATAACTGTGCATAAACTCATGGAGTAAGTCTCTTAGCTGATGCATTGTCAATGCAGCTCACTGTCGGGGCTGCTCAAAAGGACAAACTGCTGCATTTGCAGGACTTAGTACAAGAACAATTGGCCACTGGTCCCATTGTAAAAAGACAAAGACCTGCAGACAGTCATCTGCCAAGTCTGCCTTGCTGTCTAACAAGTAGGCTTGCAGATAGCCAAGGAAAAGGTCCTATGTGAACCACCCTGGAAATATCTAGGATGGAAAATTGCAACTCACACCATCCAGCCACAAGCACTACAACTGGCATTACAAATAAAGACTCTGAATGATCTGCTAAAATTATTGGGAACTATCAACTGGCTCACACTTTTTCTGGGTATCACTACACAAGATCTACACCCCCTGTTTCAATTGTTAAAGGGTGACCCTGACTTGAACTCTAAAAGACAGCTGACACCTACTGGACTGCAATGTCTGACAGTACTTTCTCATACCCCACTTTCCAATGCAGTTACAGCATTCATAGAGGGTTCCGGGAAAACACACAGGGTGGTAGTCCTTTGGCGATACACCGACAACCTCTGGAACCAAGATATAAAATGTGTCAATGGATCGCCCCAAGTTGTTGAGCTTGCAGCTGTCATGCGTGCTTTTCAGCTTTTTTCTGATGTAAATCTCAATATCATAACTGATTCTTTATATGTTACAGGAATTGTTCAGCATATAGAAGGCACTTTCCTAAAGGAAGTCAACGACCCAGCGTTATTCGGACAACTTAAAAAAATATGGCATTATGTTTCTTATTGTAAATTACCCTATTATATCACACATATACGGTCACACGCCTCTCTGCCAGGACCCCTAGCCGAGGGCTACCGTGCTGCTGACAAAGCCACAATCGCCCTCATCACACTGCAATTATTTCAACAAGCACAGCTCTCACATAACTTTTTTCACCAAAACAGGAAGGCACTGCAAAAGCAATTTCAACTAACCACAGACCACGCATGTAATATTATCTTGACATGCCCTGAATGCCAATCTAGAGCCCCGTTGCCACAATTGGGAATTAACCCACATGGCACCTCACCACTGCAAATTTGGCAAACAGATGTTACACATTTTGTAGAATTTGGTCGCCTAAAGTATGTACATGTCACTGTTGATACTTCTTCTAATTATATCTTTGCCACTGCACCCACAGGAGAAAAGAGTAAAGATGTCCGATGACACTGGCTAGCAGCCATCACTGCTATGGGTATATCAGAAACAATCAAGACAGACAATGGCCCTGCGTATGTATCTAAAACCACACAATTTTCTTTACAGGAATGGGGCATTCACCACATCACTGGAATTCCACACTCCCCTACAGGGCAAGCAATTGTTAAGCATGCCCATCAAATGCTAAAGCAATTGCTAATTAAACAAAAAAGGGGGAGTCTGGAAGATCCACCACAGGAACGACTATGGAAAGCCACTTCTGTTTTAAATTTTCTAAACAGAGACAACACTGATATGACACGAGTGAATCAACACTTCAGAGCTTCCCCAATGTTCAAAACACGGCCAGTGGTCCATATTTGTGATATGGCCACCGGACAACGGGAAGGCCCAGTGCCATTGATAACATGGGGGGGAAGATACACTTGTGTTTCCACAGGAAATGGTCCCAAGTGGATCCCAGCACGATACGTTCAACTGTATCTAGAAGCTGAGCATCACAACCAACCATCAGAAATGATGGAGCAATGAATCTTTTCTGTTCATGAAAGTATCGTTGGTTTTAATGTTATCAGGCCTGATAGTTCTGTTAATGATTATGTTTCCCATGTTTGTTTCCCTGTGTTACAAAAGCATAAATCAAGTCATGTATGCTCAAATGCACACTGTACTTGCCTTGCAAAGCATGATGTTAGAAAAAGAAGTGGATGTAGAAACCAGCCATAGCATAAGAGAGTTATAGAAATCAATAAGCTTCAATGTAATCATTAGGATGTAATATACATGTATATTAACACAAGCATTATTCTGTATGTTAAACAAAAAAAGGGGAGATGTGGGTGAACAGGATTGTGGAAGAAGCAGAGGCCAGAAGAAGCAGGAACACTGGCAGAGGAAGGCCCGTGAGGGCGGACTGATTGAGGAGAATTCCGCCCGCCTGGCAGTTGGGGGTTGCAGGGGTGTGTCGGCTGGGAAAGAAGATACAATAGTACTATATAAGCTGGGTGCTTGTTGTAATAAAGGATTATGGTTGCACCTGGGTCCATGCCTTCATACACTACATGTGACAGAACTCAGAGGGTTGTCATTAATGGAGCAGGGTCAAGTTGGAGGCCTGTAACCAGCGGTGTCCCCCAGGGGCCAATACTCGGCCCGGTCCTGTTCAGCTTACTCATCAATGACCTGGACGAGGGGACAGAGTGTATCCTCAGCAAGTTCGCTGATGATACCAATCTGGGAGGGCTGGCTGACACTCCAGAGGGCTGTGCCGTTACCCAGCAGGACTTGAAGAGACTGGAGAGCTGGGCAGAGAAGAACCTAATGAGGTTCAACAAGAGCAAATGTAAGGTCCTGCACCTGAGGAGGAAGAACCCCAGGCACAAATATAGGTTCGGGGTGAATCTTCTGGGAAGTACTACTGAGGAAAAGGATCTGGGAGTCCTGGTGGATGGCAGGATCTCCATGAGCCAGCAATGTGCCCTTGTTGCCAAGAGGGCCAATGGGATCCTGGGCTGCATAGGGAGAAGTGTAGCCAGCAGGTTGAGGGAGGTCATTCCCCCCTTCTACTTTACACTGGTGAGGCCACAACTGCAATACTGCGTCCAGTTCTGGGCTCCCCAGTTCACGAGAGACAGGGAACTACTGGAGAGAGTCCAACACAGGGCAACAAAGATGATTAAGGGATTAGGGCACCTCCCTTACAAGGAAAGGCTCAAAGAGCTGGGGCTCTTTAGCCTGGAGAAGAGAAGACTGAGGGGAGACCTCATCTATGTTTACAAGTTCCTAAAGGGTGAGTTGAAAGATGATGGAGCCAGTCTCTTTTCAGTGGTTTCCAGCGATAGGACGAGGGGCAACGGGCATATGCTGGAACATAGGAAGTTCCACTCAAATATGAGGAAGAACTTCTTTACGGTGAGGGTAACAGAGCACTGGAACAGGCTGCTGAGAAAGGTCGTGGAGTCCCCTTCTCAGGAGATTTTCAAGACCCGCCTTGATGGACTCCTGAGTGATGTACTCTAGGCAATCCTTGTTTGTCAGGGAAGTTGGACTAGATGATCTCTAGAGGTCCCTTCCAATTCTGTCAAATCCGTGAAATTGAATCCAAAGTATCAACAGTATAGGGAGTCAGAGGGAAGTTACACAGGCTTCTTCTGGGTCCTAAGCAGTCAGTGGCTGTCCTCCTCAAAGGAGCCCTCTTGTAATATTTTTCTAGAGCGTACGTAACCAAAATCAAATGAGATATGTATGTCTCTTATCCTGTCTTCTCAGAGTAGCCTGAAGTCTTACTGGCCATGCACAAAGCTAATGTGTAACAAGGGGACCTAGAGGGCCTTACTTTCCCAAGCCAGCCTTCAGGGTCAGTATACCATCAGATACATTCAAGTACATGCTGACCTTGGAGCAGTCATGGAGAGAGATAGCAGGCATAAAGCAGAGAATATTTTTATGTGGCTGCTTCAGAAAACAATCGTTCAAAGTGAGTTGAAAACACAGCTGTTGAGACTGGGAACAGGCTGCTAATGTGGAGAAAAAACCTCTGACAAAACCTATCTTTCAGACAGAAAAACAAATCAATAAAATACTGCCATGAAACATAACCAGTTGCTGGGAATATAATTTCCCCTTTAGGAATGGAACTAAATATCTGCATTTCAGTTTTCCAAACATGGCCAAGCTGACCTTGTCAAACAAAGAGTTGTCTAATGGAGGGATTAAAATCGGACTAGATTAAAATCGAGTAACATGGTGGTTTTACAGTTGTTTTAGCTGAAAAACTAATGACCATCATCTAGCAATTCAGCAACAAACGTTCCAGGTAAAATTCCAGCTGTCTCTAGAAATGGTTTTGTATTCCTTTACAGATGTGCTTCACTGATTATGTTGCTCTGAATGATTATCTTCACAGTGCCTAATGTAGGTCAAACCTGTATCAGCAAAGAAAACCTTTATCAGCAGAGTTTGTAATGTTTAACTGTTACCATAATGCACTGCAATGGTTACTATAGGTTTGGAGACGATTATTTTATGTCCTGGAGCATTAATAAAACAAAATTACCTGTGGTATCCATAGTAACAAAAACAGAAACAGTGATTGCAGTACTATTCCCAGACAGGCTAAAGTCCTTCTGAAGCTGGGGCTTTGTTCCAGCTCTACCTCTTTTGTACTATAAAAAACCCAACAGTATTGTCTAAATGATTAATCTATTCTGCGATTCTCAGATTATAATTTTCACTTAAGCAATGACATTGTACTGCATTGTTAATAATGAAAACATACTTAAACTTTCAAAATATCTGTCTCTACTGTCATATTTATCTTTATGTAATAATTAAGTAATAATGTAGTATGCAATATGTAATAATTAAGTCCACTTTTCTCAGGTAAGTCTAAAAATTTGGTGTTGTGAAGGTGAAGTTAGATTAAATTTTTACTTAAAAGTTAGACAGAAACCTTTTTCCATTGTCAAAGAAAATTACTCAAATTTCATTTTGAAATTATAGTTTGATTTTCCTTTTTTTTTTTTTTACAGATTTCATTATACACTGATTCCCTAAACTCTCTGTTATGTACTTAGAAAATGTTTTGAAGAAATGAGTTCCATTGACGTTCAGTTACATATGAAAAGTACTTTTTTTTTTTTTTTTTCTATCTACCAAATTGAAGCATGCTAGTAAATTTCTGATTTGGTAATCTGAGGAAGGATTTAAAAAATAGATACTCTTAAAGATATATTGGTGA
This sequence comes from Tringa tobata, assembly GCA_033628505.1. Lineage (NCBI taxonomy): Eukaryota > Metazoa > Chordata > Aves > Charadriiformes > Scolopacidae > Tringa > Tringa tobata. Next base: position 29,574,384 of record JAHREE010000279.1, read on the forward strand.
TGTTAAAGTAATCATAACTCTTTCTATCTTTCAGTTTAGAAAATATCTGATCTTGGATGAAAAAAAAATTATTTTTTTTTTAAATAAAACCAACCTAAATTGCTACTTTTGCTTTTTCTCTGCAAAGCTGCAAGGAAAAGCTTTATAATACATAAACCTTGATTTTACTTTGCTTTTTCAGAAGAAAAAACTTATTCGTTGACTAATGGTAGGGAATCCTTTATTTCCTGCCCAGAAGATGGAAAGGGATCTGGAAGACTTAGTGTTCTCATGAGGAAGTTAGTGTTAACGTACTATCTGTTATACAGAGTAGAACAGATACTGAAATGTGCCTTTTGATAGAAGGATGCTATGGAAAAGCTAAATATTTTATTTGATCTCTTGAGAAATTTAGTGCATTCTCTGTTGTTTGCAGCAGTCCTAGATGATACTATATGAAGTAATTTTTTTAATGGAACATTATATGTATAAAAATAAATATCTAAACCCCAAATTGTTTTATCTATGTAGATTTACTTTAATAGTTTTTGATCTAGTTTTATTAATGTAACTGTATTGTGTACTTTCTCCATCAATTTGAATTTTCTGTTGACTATTTTAGAAATTTCCCCTAATGTTTTTTTGACATACTAGCAGACTAAAAACTGAGGAATAACTCAATGGAGACATATCTACTCTTTAATTTGACATAGAATTTTCAGTCTTCTTTCAAAATAGTTGTGCATGCATATATTCTCATAGATTTCCATTGCTTACTAGAAGGAATGTCTGCTGTAACTAATGCTGCTGAGTAAAATCTAAATACTTAAGTGCTGTTAGGTGGATAGAGCTCTTCATGTGAGAGAGGAAACACAGTCATTGCTTGTTCCAAGCAGCGTAATTTCAGTCTTAATAGGAAAAAAACCTCAAAACCAAACAACCCAAACAAAGTCAACCCCCTAAAATCTAAAACCTATCAGATTTTCCTTTTTTTTTTTTAATTTAAGTTTCTGATAAGCCTTGAGAAAGTAAGTAAACATGCCTTTTAGGATGTGATGAAAAAAGAAGCAAAGGTGAAACAAAGTAAAGATGATAGCCCATCCATCATCACAATTTACTTAGTGATTTCTTATAAACACAGAACTAAAAAGATAACGGCGAAGAGCTCTCAGGTACTCCAGAGTTTCACAGCTAAATACTGGACTTATTGCCACTAGCTCTAAATTGCCTAGGTAAGCCACTCTTGTGAATGACACAACTCTATAAATAACAGAAGCTTCAGTTAACCTAAGATGCTGACTTTTAAAATGTAGTCATATTTGGAATGAAAATAACATTTTAGAAGAAAAATTCAAAGAAGAACCTTAGGTTTAGGTGGATAGAAATCTTTTTCCTTGACAGACATACAAATTTTTAATTTTTATTTGAACTTTTTTTTTTTTTATTTTCTGCATTTTTTTTTAGTGAATTTCAGAATAAACAGTAGTTTCAAAGTGAATAATCAAAATAATATGGTGCAAAATTCTAAAAACAGTATACATCAGTCTCATGGGAGTTTTCTGAGGATTGCTTCCAAATGAAATTCTACAGCTAGTGACCCAATTTTGTGAAGTATTTTGCAGTGGAAGACATATACACTCTGCTGTGGACTAACTAAACTGTCAGAGAGATGTTATTCTATTGATTGCTTTTCTATATATAATCAAATGTAATTTATTATTATTTTTTTCTAATTTTTGTATGTTTATTCATGTTTTGTATGTTTATTGTTCGGGATTTTGGGCATCTTATGCATTCAAGCTACCAGTCTCTTGTGTTCAGAACTGAAAGAGATCACAACTCATTTCCTAAGTGTTTCTCTTAATGTCAGATCTTCTACATTGTTCAGCCTTAAAGTGATTAAGGTTTCCATATGGTTGCATATATAGCAAGCTGTTTTGGGGTAAAATCATTTATTACTTCCATGGCAGAGCTTTGCTATTAGGTAGCATTAATTTCCTATAAGGTAGGATTAATTTTCAGAGAAGTTGTGCCTTGAATTTCATCTTACTTCCTTGTCTTCTAGCAGCAGCTATGTGTCACTTACAAAATAAACTTATCGTCCGCATATGAACAATTCAGTACCGAAGAACCTGTGGTTCTGCCACATTCATCAAGAAAAGCATTTCTATTTGACATATGATTCTCGACATAGCTAGGGAGAGCAGCAGTGAGAATAGGCATTAAGTTCAGATCTAGAAGTCGAAAATAGAAACATTTTGGTCTGTAAAATGAGCAAATATGATGTGTGAGTCCTTTAGAAACAACTGAGGTGGAATCTCAAAATATTATTCTTTACAGAATCCTTCATCTAAACATAGTTTTACTTCAGATTGATACCACTTTACATCAAGATAATTAAAATCTCCTATCCTTTATCACAACCCCTTTTCCGTTCACAGGCCATTTTCTCATCTTTATGATACCTTTGATCTAGTGTTCTATAACAAATTCTCAACATACGTTTGAATGTATTGCAACATCCATTTTCCTTCCAGAGCAACACTGACTTACCTCCAGTTATGTACACTTCTCCCAGGGTACTTATTTTCTGTCCTTCCTCTATATATAGACCAATGATTTCCTAAGCTCTTTTGCTTCTCCATAAAAATCTAAATTAATGCTAGTATGTCTGTCATACCATTTATTATATTACTTGATATTAGAGAATGACTCTTCCTGTTTCTTCTAAGCATAGTTAAAATATTTTACTTGTTTTAATTGGAAGTGGTTTGGCTTTAAATTCTCACACTAGGAAGGACTGTAAGATTTCAATTATCCTAAATATATTTACAATACTCTCAAGAAGTTTCATTGTCACTGCAAAAACAGGCTAGATAGTGTAATAGCTCTTATCTAAACATTGTTGTGAAGTAAAATACACATTTAATCTTAATTTTTTTTTTCTGTTACAGCTCAGGGGAGCTTATAGTTTAAATTGTTTTAAGGTAGGCTTTCTACCTTCCTATTATTTACTTTTAAGACAAAACAAGCATATTTTTCTAACTTTCTGGAGATCATTGCAGAGAATGATGACAGATAAATTTTGTTACTCTAAATGACATTATCCTGCTAGCTGTCTCAGTGGCAAGCAAGAATGTACATCTGGAGAGAAAAAATGAAAAGGGATAGAGACTTTTGTTAGCAATGGAACCATTTCTATCCTACTTAGTAACTTTTACTTAAAAACATTCCATTAACAAAAAATACTGAATATCCAAGCTATTGACTTTTTTATGTCTGTGCTGATACAATCACATTACAAGATAAACAGAAGAACTTAATATAATTTTTTCCACAAATAGGATTGGAGAGCATTGGTAGCTGTTGTGTTCCAACCAAATGAAAAATAGATAGCAATTTTGATGTCTAATAGAAATTCCATTAACATGGAATTAAGTCAGAAAAAAAGCCCTTCTCTCAGTTCTAATATTTATAAATAAAACCATCATAATTGGCTTTCACAAATTAAAACACTGGCCACAATTAATAACCTAAGAGAGTTGAATCTAAGAGTACTGTTTGATTTTGGTGAGATTTTAAAAATATTCTCAACAATTGAGTCAAAAGAAGAAAAATAACTCAGATAACTTGAAAGGAAATTGAACAAAGGCCGTATCATACCAAATGTCTATTTCTCTGTTTACAGAGTGGGAAACAATCTACTGGTGCTCATGGGAATGTTCTGTTGAAACATTCCTGTATTCATGAAGCTAAGCTTTGAGGATTGCTGGAAGGTTCTTATTTCTGTTTCAAGATTTCATGAAGAATGAACACTGAACATGTCTCCAAGGAAGGGAAAATTATATGCCCTGAAAGGAAAGTAATGAGGATATGTCTAACAATAGGTAATGAGAAACTATTTTCACTATGAGATCTTCTTTCTTAACATAGCTTACATGACAAGAAAAACACGGTGACAAATGTTCAGGTTATAATATTTAAATAAGTAACCCTATATCCTACATCATTCCTGGCTGCACTTTGTAATTCTAAACTGTGCCTTACATTTTCATCAGACTTGACAATAAAAAGTTCTCAAATGCGCTCTTGAGTGTAAACTTCAAAGACCACTCAGCAAAGTGCCTAATCAAAACCAAAAAACACTGACAAAATGAAAGACTACTGACTATCCACAATTTTAGAAGTACTTAATGTTCAGCCCAAGACTTTAGATGTACAACTTCAGTATTCTAATGTCATCTTGAACAGATTCTCAACTCATCTAAGCAATACACATACAATGGAAGAGCAATCCACATTTATACATTTGCAGGAAATAATTGATGGAATGTTTCTGGTTGCTTATTAGTGTGAGCATAGAAACTTGAACACTGAACATTCCCATAAAAGAAGATCTGGTTGTCAACACAACCAAAATCTCTACTGTTGAGAATTTATTCAATCATAGAACAAGGTGACTATATTGAGAAGCTTATTACACATGTCTTTTTTACAGATAAAACATTAAAAATCACAAATAGAATTTAGCTTCTGTTGGTGATTGAAGGTTGAGCTTGAGAGCGAGAGAGAGAGAGAGAATCTCCCCAAGGGAGAGGGATCTCCCCGGGATCTCCCCAAATTCTCCCCAAGATCTCAATAGTCTGAAGGGGGAGCCTCTAAGAGGCTCTTCCATATGACTCAAAGAGCAAATAAGTTCTCTTTAAATGCTGAAGGAAGGAGAAATAATAATGTACCTTATTCTGTTTGATAAGATCATTGGACATCACTTTTGGAGGTTTAATCATGAATCTGAGTGTCATATAGTTTGATACGCAACTAAGTAATTGTTATAGGTCTGTCAGTTTCTCGTGACCCGTTTTCATGTCTTCAAAGATGTAAAGATTGACAATTAATATTGCTCACCAGATAACTTATCAAACAGGGAAGGGAAGGGAAGGGAAGGGAAGGGAAGGGAAGGGAAGGGCTAAACGTGCTCACACATGCAGAGAGTCAGTTTTACAGTGGCTGATTTTTATCCAACTTCAAGATCTGCTACCATGGCTTTTTTTCCCTTGTTTTGGTTTGGTTTCCTTGTTTTTATGATGCATTTCCTATACATACGGGCTATTAGAATAAAACTCAGAGTAATATGGGATAGGTGCTAATATATACACAGGTATACACCTGTAATAGTTGTTTCTGTGGCTGATACTAAAGCTACTATTGATATGTGAAACTGTTTCAGGATAGAGTTAGTAAATTTAGGACTCCCCTAATGGAAACCTAATATGCTTCTATATTGCATGTCTGTTTATTTACCTGTACCAAACCATATAAAATTCTCGGTGTTAAAGCAATTGCAGGTTTATGTTATTTTTCATAGAATATGCAGAACACATCATGTCTTAAACTATATTTAGTTCCTTTGGTCCAAAATACCAAATACCAAGGCCAAAATTAAAATAGTAAAACAAGAGTTAACTCTGGTTATGATTGGAGGGGCATAGTAACTTATTTCTTATTCATTGCACTCTGTGTTCTTTGTTAAATGCCAGAAATATAAATTCACCACAGAAGAAGGCTTATCATTCACTTCACCCTCAACGCAATATTTTTCTCATACAGTGCTCCTTTCTTCCTGTTCCTCTTATTTCTTTAGAGACATAGAAAAAACCTCCAACATCCTCAACATACAATTAGCAACACACAATCGAATTAGTAAGGAAAGAAAACAGTTTTCATTTAATTTTGTAGCTGATAAGAACTTTTCTTGCCTAGAACCTTGCCTTCTCTTTTACAATTCTTTTATCTGTAAATTAACTCATTTAAACGCTGATGGTACAAAAGCCCATCATTTACATAACAAGGAAAAGCAGGTAAATTTCAGCAGTGCCCCACCTACTGTAAAGTATTAATAATATGCTTCAGCAGTCTTAATTACTTTGGTGACCTTCTTAATTTAACAGATTTGACTTCCCCCATTTGTAATTTTGCAGCAATAATTGGATAACTAGGCAATGCATGTACCTAAACAAATTAGGGCTTTTTTAATAAAACTTGATTATTCACAGTTCATTAGACAAAAAGCTGCATTTTAATATTAATTGCAATCACTACTGTAGAATGTCATTTAGAATTAAATAACATGCTCTATTTTTTGTGTTAAATTTATTCAGAATAGTGAAGCCGTATAAAAATTAATACCTCTGAAATTTTTAAAATTGTAAATATAAGTGTATTTATATTTATACTTTAACCCCAAATCTGTTTTTTGAACTCATTGAGAAATTCCCATTAATTTCAGTGGTATGGAATAAGTTAGTTTTAGATTAATTTTCCTTCCAGACACCTATACTTCTGCAGTAATTTTGACTTGGAATTGCCTCACTGAAAATCATAATATCAAACAGTATGAGGTTTTTACCTATGAATATCAAGGTCCAAAATTATGTGATGGATTAATGGATTAAAATGTCAAACATTTCTTATGAAACTGGTATTTTTAATAGTATTTAAAATAATGCAGTCCTATTCCCACTGATATCACTGAAAAAAGTATCGCTTACTTCAATAACAGGAATACAAAAATTCCTTTTCTTACTATTATTTTTAAGAATATGTTTTCTATCTGGTATTTTGACTTACAGGGTCAGTTTTAATTTTGATTACAGGCTTGTTCCCAAGATTTAAGTAAACTTGAGTACGATGATACAAAGTCTATGCTGTGTGAAAAAATGTTAGTGTTAAAATAAGAAAGGAAAAATGTGGAGAAACACACCACTGATAGGAATACTCTTTTTCACCATAAATCCTACAGTCTTCTCTTATGCAATATGTAGTTTTTATGAAAGTTTTGCTCATTGTCTGGAGATATTTTCATATTGGAAATGAGCTGTATTATGTATTGTTTTATGGACATTTTGACCATTTTTAAACTCTTTAATATCTTTAAACAAAGTGTGAATATCTCTAATAAAGTGTGAGCAAAAAAAATCTCATGCATCCTAAAGTCTAGAGAATAAATAAATAAATAAATAAATAAGCGTAACCTGCCAACATACTCCTGAGAAATTACCGGTGTATTTTTTTCCCTAATTTATTTTTTCTGTGAGCATTCATATTCATGAAGGCAAAGGGTCAGTTGCATATATGACTTAACCATAGGACATTTTTATCCTAGATCCAGATGTGATTGAGACAGCTGAAATGTGAGCATATCTTCCTTATCCCTGACCTACAATTTCTGTCTCTTCTAAAAGCGAGAATTAGTTTGGTCACCCTGCTGTCAGCCCAGGGCATCTTATGACAAGAGATTTCTAATACACTGAACAGCACTTTACATTAAGTGGTACTAATTACTGGGCCTGGGTAATCAGTTTGACCAGAAGTTGGAAGCATAACTACAGACTATATGAGGACTCCAGCTGGAACTGTTGACATGGTTACTACTGTTTATTTTCTTATTTATGAATTCCATAAGAATGGAAATTCTTAAAGACAAAATGTTTTCTGATGTGTTTCTGTGTATTTCATTACAATAATCAGTTAACTTTAGTTTTTACTTTCTAAACAAGAGTCAGGTTTCAAAACCACTTAATAAATAAGGACTGGACTCGTGCAAAGCATTTCACACTGTCCCACGTGACATCCTTGTCTCTAAATTCAAGAAACATGGATTTGACAGATGGACCACTTGGTGGATAAGAAATTAGCTGGATGGCTGCACTCAAAGAGTTGCAATCAATGGGTCAATGTCCAAGTGGAAACCAGTGATGCATGGCATTCCTTAGAGGTCGATAATGGGACCGGTGCTGTTTAGCATCTTTGTTAGTGACATAGTCAGTGAGAGTGAGTGCACCCTCAGCAAGCTTGCTGATGACACCAAGCTGTGTGGTGTAGTCAACAAACTGGAGGGAAAGGATGCAATCCAGAGGGACCTGGACAGGCTTCAGAGGTTGGCCCCAGGACAGCTCATGAATCTTAACAAGGGCAAGTGCAAGGTCCTGCACATGGGTGCAGGATCCAAGCAATATTATGGGCAGAGAACAGCCTGAGGGCAACCCTTAAGAGAAGGACTTGGGGGTGTTAGTTGATGAGAAGCTCAACATGAGTCAGCAATGTGCACTCACAGCCCAGAAAGCCAGATGCATCCTGGACTGCATCATTACAACAAGACCAACAAGCTGAGGGACGTGATTCTGCCCTTCTACTCCACTCTGGTGAGATCTCACCTGGAGTACTGTGTCCAGCACTGGAGTACTCAACACAGGAAAGACATGGACCTGTTGGAGCAAGTCCAGAGGAGGACCACAAAGATGATCAGATGGCTGCAGGACCTCTCCTATGAAGACAGGCTGAGAGAGTTGGAGTTGTTTGGCCTGGATAAGACAAGGCTCCAGGGAGACCTTATAGTGGCCTTCCAGTACAATCAGGGGGTCTGCATGAAAGATGAAGAGGAACTCTTTATCGGGGAATTTAGTGACAGGAGGAGGCATATCAGTTTTAAACTGAAAGAGGGGAGATTTAGATTAGATATTAGGAGGAAATTCTGTACTATAAGGGTGGTGAGGCACTGGAACAGGTTTCCCAGAGAAGTTGTGAATGCCCCAGCCCTCGAAGTGTTCAAGGCCAGGCTGGATGGGGCTTTGAGCAACCTGGTCTAGTGGGAGGTGTCCCTGCCCATGGCAGGGGCCTTGGAACTAGATGATCTTTATGGTCCCTTCCAATCCAAACTATTCTGTGATTCTAAGAAAAGTTGATGGAATGAAGCCCCAGGACCTTTCTGCTCCCCAAAACTCTGTCCTTCTTGAAACTTTACATCCTTGTATGGAAAGAAAAGGTATCATTGCAGAAGTGGCAAGAAGGCAATTTCACATTTAATTTTTACCTCTATTTTAAGTTACCATTTGGCAGTTATGTATATTTGTGTTGTGATTGCTTCTCCATTGATATAACAGGAATAGTAGTATGCAACTTCACAGGATATTATATCAATAAATTTTTAAACCATCCTGATCTGGGGATGAAATAAATTATTCTTAATTAATGTTATTATTATTGCTACATTAGTGTTTTTTACCTTCGGGGGGAAGAGGGGGCAGGGGGAAAGATGTAAAAAAAATCAGTTTCTCTACATTTGCTCCCCGACTCTGAGAGCATCTTCTCACAGAGTATTTTCAGTTTTCTATTACTTCTACTCCATTCGCATTCTATCTCTAATTTCCAGGTGCTGATGTACTTTAAAGGAGGTTTCTAAAGGGTTCCCCTGAAAGAAGAGAGGTTATTCATCTTGGGACAGGCTGTAAAAGTTTTTTGTACAAATGAATAGATTTGGAGGCAGGTAAGGTACGTGTTGTCTGTACAGGGTTCGAATTCTCCTGGGTAACTTTTTACAGAAGTTGTGGGAAAAAAAAGCAGTCAGTGAAAGAAAGTCCCTCGGAGCTGTTGTAACAGAAGTGCATAGTTATTTTAAAAGGCTTTTATGATACTCTGGTTTTCCTAACGCAGCTGGACACTATCCAGATAAAGTACCTGTCAGTATAGCATAGTTTACCTCGTTTTCAGAGGTGTGTGCTTTCTGCATCTTATTTGTCTACTTTCCTCTCTCTTCAACCTAACTTTTCCATGGTGGTTTCTTTTCCTTTTTTTTTTTTTTTTTTTTTATGTCGCTCTATGAAACTTAGATCTCTCAGTTTAATTCTGCTACTGATTCCCCTTTAAGTAACCTATTACAATGCAAATTATCAGCAGACTTGAATTCAAAAGGGTACTTTGTATGGGATTCATCTGATAAAAGCAAATTATTTCAATGTCTCTGCTTGAGACACCCTAAGCTGTCTTTATAGCTAATAGACTGAAATAAGCACTTCTGCAACATTATTCATTTTGTCCTGAGATAACTATTTACAATGGATTAGGTGACTTCCACCCTAAAAGAAACAATTTCCAGCTTGGGAAAAAGGAACAGTGAGGTTCTGAACATGCAGTTTATCTATGTTGATACTGCAAAAGTGAAAGCCAAAAAGTCTGTTCTGTGAAAATGAAGAATGAACTCTGCCTTTGGTTAGTGCAACCATCAAGCATTTCTAACTACCAGCTATGTTGTTGTGGTGGTTTCAGCCGGGACAGAGTTGACTTTCTTACTAGCAGCTAGTATAGTGCTATGTTTTGAGTTTGGCATGGGAATACTGTTGATATTGCACTAATGTTTTTGGTTGTTGCTAAGCAGTTAAGGCTTTTTCTGCTCTTCATACCAACCTGCCAGCGAGTAGGCTGGGAGTGCACAAGAAGTTGGGAGGAGACACAGCTGGGACAGCTGACCCCAACTGACCAAATGCCATATGATGGCTGAGTATGTAAGCTGGAGTAAGAAGAAGGAAGCAGAGGGAGGTTTGGAGTCACAGTGTTTGTCTTCCCAAGTTACAGTTGTGTGTGATGGAGCCCTGCTTTCCTGGATATGGCTGAACACCTGCCTGCTGATGGGAAGTATTAAATGAATTCCTTCTTTTGTGCTTGTGTAAGAACTTTTGCCTTACTTACTAAACTGTCTTTATCTCAACCCATGAGTTTTCTCACTTTTACTTTTTCAATTCTCTTCCCATCCTGCCTTGGGCTAAGTGTGCAACTGACTCTGTAGTGCTTGGTTGCCAGTTGGGCTTAAACCACAATTGTATATATGAATGTGAAATTTTGTTGAATATTTGACCAGAACTCTTTTTGGGTTTTGTTTGTTTGTTTTTTGGTTTTGTTTGGTTTGGGGGTTTTGTTTTGTTTTGTTTTGTTTTGTTTTGTTTTGTTTTGTTTTAGAGAATAACATGCTTGGTCATCTGAATTCACTATGCTTACTTCTAAAACAAATAAAATTGTCTTGCTTATTTTTATTTTCTTTTCTTAAAATTACCCATTGTTCTGTACTGTAGGTGAAGGTTTTAGGGGTTTTTTCTACATACTTATTGCTTGAAGACTTTGAAGCTCAATTCAGTTTCCTAAAACCTGGTATCATTTGAGCTGACCTAGTTTAGCATACCATTTATCCACCTACTACTCTGGAAGGAAAAGGCTATTTGTTTTTGTTTTCACTGTGCAAGTGGTCATTTTCAACACAATTCAGCTAATCTAAAGGCAGATCTCTGCCTAAATAATTCTGTCTGCATTAGAGCTACCTATAGACAGGTGACAGGATTACACCCTTCCTCTAGATGCAATAAAAATTAAAAATGTACAAAAATAAAAAAAAATCTAAATTGATTTATAGAAGGAAATTAGAAACCTAAATCTGAAGTTATGAGTTGAAATATTCCTGGTTTATCTACCACTTCACTTTAGAGTTTCCTGAAATTTTTAAATGACTCAAAATTCTGCTTTAAAGTTTCACCAGTTTCTGAAGTTCTGTGCATAGATACAGAAGTCTCTTGGCAATAGTGATCAGCTCAACTTGTATCCATCAAGGTTCATAAAATAAAATATTCTTTTTCTTAGGAGTTCGGTACAGAGATTTTAAAAGAATTCATAAGAAATCCTTCACAAAATACACGCACATGAAGTTTCAGATTTTTTTTTTTTGAAATAATGCCATATATGAAATTTTCTCTGCTTCAAATATTAATCAAATTATTACATCATGTGTCCAGTACCACTCCTTCAAATTAAGAGAAATTCAAAAACTTATCTTCCACTTGTAGAAGGGAGAAGCAATCTAAGGAAATTAGATGAAAAGCTCTTTCAGGAAGGAAGAGTGAGACCAAACTCAGGGAGTGGGGGAATGGGGGAGGAGAGGAGATGGTTTGTATGCAAATACACAAAGTCATATTCAGTGAACATAGGGTACTCAGATGCTATAATAATGCAAGACATGTGCAGACCTGATATTTTCAAATCCAATGCATACAGGTCTTAAACCAAATGCATACATACAATAGCAGTGGATGGTCTATTAGAACTAGAAGGCTGGCTAATCTATTCCATCTCCTTTTTCTGAGGTAAAATAAATACTTCTAGATCTCCCTGGCTTATTCTTGTACTTCTAACTACTTCCCCTGCACAAAAGGAAGTCTACAGCTGACCTAAATTCTAACAGATCTTTTGCTAGTACAATGGAAAGATATTTCAGGAACTATAAAAATAATAACATTTTATTCATAGTAAAGCACTTGAGATCAGTAACAAATTGTATCACTATTACTCAAGAGGCTAAACAGACCTTTCTAACAGTTAAATGTTGCCTTATTTCTACACATAATCTAGTCAAAAGAACTAATATAGTTCACCCATATAGAGAAGACTAATTGAGAAATCACAGTAGAACAATTTCAGTCTTATTGAACTCCAAGACAACGCAAAAGATGGGCTGTATCTCCTCATTTAAAGGCTAGGAATTAATTTTAAGTTAATTGGCTAGCTAAAAAGACAGAGTAGAAGTCAGGCTAAGAAGACAATTAAATTTTGTTTAATTTTCAGTTAAATGTCAAAGGTTTTATTATTGTATCTCCATTATCTCTCCAAAGAAGTCTCAGGCTCAATTCAGTTGTGTGAATGCAGAACATTTACGTCATTTGGGAAGATTAATTTTTTTTTAATAAAAGAGACTTTGCCACTCAATGTTATTTAGAACTCAGCCTTTACTTAATTTAACAAAAAAATCCTTTCACTTTGTGCTTCTTGCTTTTCTTTTATCATTCACAGAATGAAAACCCAACACCATCTGTATTTATCTTAAAATATATTTGCATGTTGACAATACTCTCTAGATTACACATTGTATAATGTAAAAACAAATCTTCACAATATGTTTATAGAGGGAAACTCGATATTGAAAAGCAGAATACTTCTGAGCAAGAAAGAAGAAGGTTTTTGGGGGATACCTAAGCCCATGAACTTCTAGTTCCTTGTACTTACTTGAAATGTTTTGGATTTTTAGGATTCAAGTATTTAAGTATTTCCTATAGTTAAATATATATATATATTCTTATGTTATAGGCAACCGATTAAAATCAAAGGTAGTTCAAACATAAAGTGATTTAAAAAAAAGTGATGAATCAAACTTATCCAACAGATTGTAGAAAATATTGTATTCCTTTATAAGTCATACATGATGATCACATTTTCATGTCAAAATCACATTCACATTGGGCTGGCCATGCAGAGAAAGGAATATGACCACAATAAACATGATGACAGACCTGTCAGCATTGGAAATTGCGGTTTCTAAGGAACAGGGCACTTTGAAAAATACACTGGCACTTGACAGATGTGCTATGGCCTAAGGATAATTAAAGCTGTTCTTGCTTTCTCACCTGAAAACTTGCTTGTCTGTCTCTTTCAGGGTCCAACCATGCAAGGTGGTAAGCGCTTTCTGTGAGGCCACAGATTCCCTCATCTTCAAAGTATAGTCTCAGAGAGTCAGTAGCTAAAGCCATATGGTTCAGACCTTACCTCTTTCATATAAAAGGTCTGCTAAAGCATTGCAGTGCGGGAAATATTGTGGCAGATTCTGCAGTTCCACAGCCATGTATACACAAATGTGTCATTGGAAATCTTTCACAAAGAACTGCTCCCTAAGTGTGATGCCAATAGATGATGTCAGCAGCTGTGCTTACTAGAATTCTAGAGGCTTCTGTGATCCTTCCTTTCTGGGGTTTTTTGGTGTTTTTGTTTGTTTGTTTTTCAGATTATGAATTTATATGCATATATTAAATGATCATTTATAACATCAAAATGTATGTTGCCAAGGATTTTTAATCTTTGACTGTTCAAGGCAGGATATACAACATGTTCCTTATTTAATCTTGAGTAGAAAATTAAGCTAATATGCTTATGTAACCACATTTAATGTATTTTATAAAATACTAAGAGAATAAAAATTATATAACTGATCTAACTTTATTCCCAGGTAAACAGACAAGACTTTCTTAGCCATTGTTAAGAACAGACTTAAAAGCGTATCACAGGTACTTTTAAACAGAGATTCAACTTATGTATTGGGAAAAAAACCAAAAAAACAATTTAAGAAGTAATCAAGCCACTAAAATTATTCAAGTAGGAAATACAATTGTTACAGACATAGGTATCTTTGACAAGTTTATCACTATGAAAAAAGAATTAGTTAAAGCACATGGATACCAGCATATTTTTTTATCTTTGTTAAAATAAACTAAACATTATTGAACAGACGTTACAATGTCAGTACTTACATAGAAAGAGTGTTTCTTTTAATTAAATAGTAATGAGTGAGGCTGATAATCATTGTAATTTCTTTCTCTGTACTTTGCTACAATGGTAGAAAAGTGAATATTATGTAACAAAGTTTTTAGGCAAAATCTGTCTACCTCAGCATCAACCTTAACTTGAGATAGTTTACTTACAATCTTGTTTCCCAAAGGCTAAAACTCTCAGCTCATTATTAAGGTTGCCTATGTCCTTGCCAATCTCACATTTGCTCTCCCAATGCAAATCTGCTTGTTCTGCAGTCAAATCCTAGCAAGGGCACACTTTCAGCAAGGCTCTGAACTCACGCAACCTAGCTGAGGAACATGACTCACCAATAGCTATAGGACACCATGTAAAACAATAAAAAGCAGGGATTGTTCTGAGGAGAATAAGCAATTTTGTTGTGAAACATGACTAATGAGAAAATAAACCTGGATAATCTCCTTTTATTGTCTCTCAGTGACCCACTATATAGGCGCAAGTGTCAAAATTTTGGCAGTGGGGGGGCTTGCAGGGGTGCCCTCTCTCAAAAGAGGCCGGGGATGCTGGGCATGCTGGGCATGCTTCCAGCCAGCACCAGCTTCACACTAGCTTCTGTCTTGCACAGTGTAGATGAGGTTGAACATAGAAGCAACCACAAAGAAGGGTTGTAAACTGATAAAAGAGACGACTAGTGCCATTTGAGGTGCTCTTTAGTACCCAAAACATCTGTGAAGGCCTGTCTGAGATGATGTCAGACTTCCATGATTGTCAGGTGCTGCTGGAGGAGCTGCTGGAAGCAGTATGGGAAGGCACAGTGCTTAACAAGATATCAGCCAGTTGTGATATAGGACACGGGGATGCCAGTTTATGGTACTATTTATACCTCTGATTCCCCTCACAACATGTATTTAATCTTACAATATTTCCCCTATAGATAGCAAAACTGTAGTGTACAGAATTATAATTGTTTTCAGAGATATATTAATTAACACTAACATTGTAGTCTTTCTTTAAATATCCAGAACTTCTTTCTATGCCACCTACCAGACTACTGACAGGTGAAACATCATAGATGTCTTAAACCCTAGGAAAAAAGGAAGGAATGAAAATTTACAATGCAGACACAATGAATTTTCTTAGTAACCTGAGATACAAAAGTGACTTTGCAATCTTGTGTTGTATGCAAAATTTTATAACACATTTAAAGAATACAAAAAGAGTGTACTCATTATTTGATATTGCAGCTGCAGAAAAGTTGCTTTTGTGCTAGTGTGTGGAGGGGATAGCATACTCTTAAACTTTCCTTCCCTCAATGCCTTCAAATAGGAATTCCAAGAATAAGAAAGAGGAGGTGCAGTTAACACACAACATTAAAAGCAAAATTAGCACTGGATTCCTCTGTCCCCATTTCCACTCTGACAGTGAGAGAATAGTCATAAGGGTAAAAGTCCACAACTGGGATAATAAGCTTTTGCATTTGCAATTTTCTAGCTTTTTCTGGCATCAAGTTTTGCAACATTATCCGATTGAAGATAAAAGTCCAAGTCCTGAGGAACTGTAGGTGATGAAAAGCTTCCTGTTAGTCTTTTTGCAGAGCAATAATTTACACCAGGCACACTGACTAAGTCTCTGTCTGGGCAAGCATCATAGACAGTATCTCACCACTAGTCTCCTTTGTAGGAGGACTTTGCACTGAGATCTGTGCTTAGTCAGCATTCTTTTGTCTCAATGAAAGGGAAAAGAGGGAAATAAATAAACCAATTTTTAAAATTCTGGCCTAAAAGTGTGTAATTATTTAATATAATCAGATGCAGTTGTTGAATGAAGCGGGGGGGGGTATAGGTGGATATTAAAAACGTTATGCTGTCAAGGGAAATGGTAAGAAATATGCATGACATACCAGAAAGGGCAAAAAATGGTGGGAAGAACTTCTAGCCCTAGTACTTATCCCTACCAAATACTACAGGTTCTGCAGGTCTGTAGGAACACACTGTGTCACATGCTGATAAATAACTATGGTGCAAATCAAAAAAAAACCTCTGTATTTATCTTAGTAGAAACAGAAAATATGTTCACATTTTTATTAAGTACTCTTTCAGGACAAAGGACTATTTTTAACAAATAGATCTTCATATTCTATTAACTTTCATTGTTTTCTCCCCCTGTATATTGGAAATACACTACATATATATGTATTGTATTTCCATATAGTTTTATGGTTTTGTAAAAAAATATAGACTTTCATACAATCTATCAAACTAAAACATAAAGTAAGTTAAAATACACTGATTTGTTTTTAAATTTATATTATAACATGCAAATAGCATTTTCTTATGTCCTAGAAGGCATCATGGGAAATATCTTGGCAAAATCTTTTTGTAGCAATCTCTAGCCTTACATACACAATTAGTAAGATTTTAGAAATTTTTGAAATGTAATAAATTTTATTTATCTAAGAATGACTTATATTTTATATTCTAAGCTAGTTACACATTATTCATCTGCACACCTTATTATATTTCTTAAACTTCCTTTTGTTTCAGAGGTCACTTATGGGTGAATTGAATTCATTGGTTCTACAACTAATGTACATAACATAGATTGCTTAATTTAATAAGCTTTCATTTTCATAGCACTAGATAATCAGTAGAGAGGTAACTATGACTTTGAGCTATACCACAGTTAGCTTAACTCTGCTGACAATCAAAAGATACATTAATTCAGTGATGTTACAAGTACATTATAGCAAAACATACACTCTATTTTTTTGTTATACCCAAACATTAAATATTGTATACTTCATATGTGGTTTTATTAAACAGGTATTGCAACTATCTTTTCCAGTGAAAGTGTAACTGACTTGGCCACACACTTCCACTTAATTTAACCATATGGAAATGTAGTACTCACTGAAAACAGTGGGGCAATATGAGGTACAGATTAGGGTCCTCAAATAAGAATTTTAGGAGAACATAATTCCAAAAAGTCCTATATAGCAACAACCCCAAACTACTTATTAACAGAGAACTTCAGAACCTGGATAGTATGATTTCTTCATGTTTTCTAGGTTAAAGACAGTGTTGAAAGAACTTTAATAGGGAAACAAGCTGATGGTATTGCTTAAAATTGCTACTAGCAAAACATCATTGTTCATAACCAACAATTTTTAGCAGTCATATTTCACTGATTTCATTTCTAGATTTAACTTAGGTACTTGTTACCTAAAATATAATGTAATTAATAATATTATTAATATTCCTGAATATTGAGTGGTATCTGTAGAGTTGTGTAAAACTAAGTCTTGCTTCTACTCCCTCTGAAGTCAAACAGTGTAGAATAGAAACACTCATTGAAATTCAAATAGCTCAGACCATAAATTCATGGAAACTAACTAAATTATTTCTGCCTGTGTTTTAAGTGCACCTTCAGGTTACAAGTAGTGAACAGTGAACATGTATATACCATAGAGTGTCCTCTAACTAAAATTCACAGTTCTGCTCTAGCTATATTGTTTTAAAAAAAAACCTTTCCCCTGTTACAGTGGCTCTAGTGTTTTTGTTAGACTTGCTAATATTCTCCAATGTAATATCATATCTACTGCAATTTGACAGCATTACTTCTTTAAATGCTGATCACATGAAAACTTTGTGAATTTTATAGTTCATAGTACACAATAAGTTTAGTGGAAAGCACAGGTAGATTTTATAAGTGATTTTTTAACTGCAGAAAAATACACCATTTACTGTGAAACATTTTTAAATGGGTATCAGGCAGTGTCTAAAATCTATCTAGCTTACAGAGCTGTAAACCATGATCCACTTAAGTGTCACAGAGAATTATATTTATTTCTATGCCAAGTAGAAGTGTAACTATTATCAGTAAGCTTGTTTAAATCACAAGTCTATTTGTTTCACTGTTATCTTCATTCTCATCTAAAAATGGATATAACAACTGACAGAATCAATGCACTGCTACATTGTAGGAAGCAGATCTGAAGAAAGCTCAAGTATCCCCTAAAATTTGATTAAGCATGTGCTTATTAAGAATGTAGAAAATAATGTCTAATGTGGCTCTTATATGGCTCTCATAGGTCTTTTGACATGAAAAGTTTAAGAAAAAAAATATTCTAAACAGATTTTTTTTTTAAATAGGTACAACTATCACATTTTTGCCAGTAGAATATTTTGGAAGTCACATAATCCTGATTTTCTCTTTCATTTTGTTTTGCTATTTTTGAGACAGGTGTTTCATATTATCCCTGTTCCAAATGATCATTTCTCATATTGTTTCATATCAAAAAACCTATATGAAAATCTGGTTTACATTTCTTTTATCATGTCATTATAAAAAACATATGACTCTAAAGAAAAAGCAATTGTCATCTTCGCAAGCACAGGTGTACATGCCATGTTTTTGCTTATTTCTTTGCCTTTTTTTTTTTTTTTTTTTAAACTTCAGCTATATTGCCACTAAAAGTATTGAGAAAATTAGGTTTGTATACTGTAAATAAATCAATACCAATATCAAAAATGGTATTTTTTGGTTTACATCAGAATACAAGACAATATTTTGAAAAAAAAAAGAAAGAACCATCATGCCAAAACATCCAATAACCCAACGGTTAAGGATGAAGCATCTCCAAATTGAAATCATGGTCAGACAAAGCAGGGTTTTAAATTACCTGTTCTGTTTTTAAAGAAAATGGCATTACTAGTCCTTGAAATATTTGTCAATCCTTGTTCTTGCTTTACTTTACTTTTTTCCTTATTTAGTAGACCTGAAAAAATTCCTCATGAAACAAGTATTTATGGTATTTCAGTTAGCGCTCAGGAGTTTTGCTATTAATTCTTCTCAACAGACTCTCAAATATTTTTTGTCGGGCTTCTCTCTCTAATTTTGAATTGGAAATGTATATTCTTTCATCCTTATGGGTATTTTTTCATTTGTTCTTTTTCCCTTAATATCCTGTGGATATTAATTTTGGACTTCAATTAATTACTGGCCGTGGCTCTTTTATAATTTCCCCTTTTGTGGGGGAGATGATTGCACTTCTCTGTAACCTTGTCTTTTAGTTGTTTACAATTCTTAATTTCTTCATTTTCTAGATCCAGACTCCTCATCTTGATTTATCCTTTACTAACTGGTATCTCCCTCTGCCTTATTCCTGGTGCACATGCATTTATATGTGAAGAAGTTTATACTTTTATGAAAATTACATGTAAGATATGTTGCCTACCGGGAGTGTGTAGATTTTAAGTTATTTGTGCACTTTCTACATCTAGTTAATTGTCTCCTCTGCTCTTTTGGTCACAACCTGGGCTACCTCAACAGTCATCATTACCTTGTGATTAACTGCATTTAAAACAATACGGATTAAAAGAATAATTCACATTTAGTGATCTATTTGTATTATGATTATCAATTAAATCAGCAGAGTTAGCTGCACATGGCTTCTCTTTTGTTCAGTTTGATTTTTAAAATTACTTTGTTACTAATTCCAACATTTTGCAATTGCATTTGTCTTTTGTGAAGACTGTATATGTTACACATAATTTCTTACCTACTTATTTTCTTACCTACTTACCTACATAATTCTATACTACTTCTACTTTTTTCTTTTCTTGTCTCATTATCCAAAAGTCTTTAGGCATGGGAAGATAAAAATATTTATTACCCTATATTTTGTAAAGCTGATATTCTAACTGAAGCCCTCGATCCCTAGTTATCCTTAAATTCCTTCTGTGAAAAACTTAATACTGCTAAGCATATACTGCTAACAATGAATAATTTGCAAGTTAGGTTTCATGTCCTCTCAGATGGTGGAAGACATGCCCTGGAGGGCAGGCCCAATATATGCATGGCATGCACTAGTAGCTTTGTCTATTTCTTGTAACATACTGTTACACATACAAAACCATACATACAGAAAAAATCCTTATCTTCTTGTGCTCAGCTGGCTAAAGGAAAACAATTTTACAGCCTACACGCAGTGTTTCCCTTAGTGTTTCTCTATTTATTCCACCTCTTATGTTAAAATTCTGCCTGCAAAGATCTAAATCTTGCAGTTCCTGAGTTGAATTGAAAATGTTCTATCAGCTATTTAAACTTATGATGAAAGAAATGTATGAAACCAGCACCAGACTGGAAAACAGAGAAGCTGCCTGGGAGAAGAAAGATATCAAAATACAAATAAAGATTACTGTTAAACAAATCACGTTCTGATGGGCATTAGAAGAAATTACAAGCAATGGGTTTATATGTATGCACCCAATATTTTCTAAGTTCACAGCACTCTTTTGAAGTGTAGAAAGGAAATTAAATAGCTGTCTCTTATCAGTGAAATCCAAGCTATATTCAAATATTGGATACACACTAAACTGTACAGAAAGGTTGGAGAATAATAAAGATTATTTAAGAAATTTATGTATTTAAGAAATGTATTTAAGAAATATTGTTATCTGTGCAAAGGAAAAAAAAAAGAGACATAAAGGGCTAAGAAGCACTGAAATAATGCAAATGAGAGGGCAGAAACACAGTCTATCAAGGAAGCATAAACAAAAGAGGAAAGAATAAAGGATTTCAGTGGCAGAAGGTGGATCATCCAGCCCTCTTGGAACACATATGTAAATAGGTACCTGTTAAATTAAAACATCTGAACCTACAGGAGGACCAGAAGATGAAAACTGGGCTTCTCAAAGAGCAATGAATTTCTGAGGGGCTGTATTTTCACACTACTCTCAATAAAAATTAAATGTTGCATGTAACATGAAAAAAAAGCAAAGCTTAAATTTACAGATGGAGTTCACATCTTTGGATCCCATCAGGATATAAGTCTGTTTACTAAAGAGACAGATGCAATCCTCATACAAAAGGAAGACATAAAAGGCTTAATTACAATCTTTCACATATATGAAAGAAAAAAAAAATCCATGAAAGAGGAGACCTGGGTAACCCTATGAGACCTGGGTAACAAAGACAAAATTAGTAAGATCAACACATAACTGATGTGTGAAACTTTCAATTGCCTTTTGCAAGTACGGAGTAAGATACAAAGCTGATATAAGTACAAATCCAACACAAAATGTCTCATTTTAATTTTTTTGAGTAAGGAAGATATGCTAAAGTCTATTTATGCCATGTCTGGATTTCCTGGAAAATAGACAAATTATCAACATACCAAAGATCAGTAATCTCTGTATGACTTTACAAAGCTCTGAAAGTCAAGCAATGGACAAACCACAGATTTGGAATTCAGAAAAATATTGAAACAGCATCCATTGCCTTTTCAGAGAGAGGATTGAACAAAATGAGAGGCTGGATCCAAACAACCTGTGAAAGCACTTTAGAAAGCATTTCAGTACAGAATTCTTTGTAGAATCAAAGCTGAGAAACAGACTGGGTTATAAAACCTTTATAAAACATTCATTTGAAATACTGTTGGAGCAATTGCTAGCTCTAGGGAAGCAACTTTAACAGAAAGTTAAAAGCACTAGTCTATTTCTTTTTATTCTATATACAAAACAAAGCTGTACTGTAGTTATTCCATGTGGAATAGAGAGAGTATCTCTAATGGAAAAGTTAGACTAAGGTTTTATAACCCAGTAAAGACTATAAAGTCCCCATCCCCTTTTCTGTATAGAAGTAGGAAAGAATGCATACTCATCTGCCTTTTAAAAACCTAGAACTTAAGAGTTAAATTGACCCCACAACTCATTTAATATCTTCATTACAGGGCAAAATATTTTACTGAACTCCTGCTGGGCAACTGGAATGTTGCTCGGCTGGATAATTGTTCTATGGCTGCCAAAATCTTCTTCCACTCTTTGGGGAATAGCCTGAGAACCTCACTTCTCTTCCTGTTTCCCAATTTTTGTGGTAATACTTGAGATATCCAACACATACAAAAACCTGTTTGTATGAGTCTTTTCCTCTACCTGGGGCAGAGACTGTCTTTAGACTTAACAGATACCAGGGGGAAAAAAAAAAAGGATTGTGTTACTCCTCCCACCAAAAAACCCATCATTGTGCCTGTCTAATTTACTGAGGGCAGAATAAAAATAAAAATAAAAGTTTCCTGATCTTATAAGGCAGTATTACTTAAACAATAAAATTGGTGTGGCAGTAGAGTGGACTTATAATTAAAATCTAAAACACAGTAAAAGGTCTGCATGCCTGTGAAAGAAACCAGATATTTCTTTCCTTTGAGTCCATTTGAGCTTATTACAAATGACTATAACCACATTTCTCTGAACATCTTAACTTCTTCTTACTGTACTTGAATCAAGTTGCTGTCATTAGACAGAAGTTTACTTTCCTTGAGTTCCAGGGAAAAAATAGTATTTGGTAAATCATGTTCTTTGTTAGGTTTTAGGTCCACCTTTGAATCCTCATTTTAAACTTAACTGGTCTAGGCAGTGTCACTACCTTAGGAAATCTAGTCATGAATTCACTAATAGACCTTGAACAGAAACTGGATAAAATCTAGTAAACACCATGAGCCCAAGAAAGCTGTTCCAGGCTTTCAGGACAAATGGCTATTTCAGATAGATGATCATGACT
The DNA here is from genome assembly GCA_033628505.1 of Tringa tobata. Taxonomy (NCBI): domain Eukaryota; kingdom Metazoa; phylum Chordata; class Aves; order Charadriiformes; family Scolopacidae; genus Tringa; species Tringa tobata. The sequence goes on from JAHREE010000279.1 coordinate 29,597,091, forward strand.
GCACAGTGTATTGGGAAGTAAGACAACAGATTGTACCACAAGACAGACTATCAATCAAAGGTACCAGCTCATTGTCTCTACAAGAATGCAGGCAAGTTTTTATAACAAATGTCACACAAAAAGCTAAACTTGCACCTGGAAGCGTGTTGTGACTATGCTCTTTAACCTGAATGAACTATGCCATTCAGTGTTATAGACTGTATCTGATAAGGGATGTTGTTAACTGTCTCTAAGTCAAAGTAGTTAGTCAGTCCTGAATATGTGTTAATGACATGAATGGTCAGTACAATTGCTCTATATAGCTCCAGGTTCTAGACAGTTGGACTGACCCATCAACATCCAGATTTCTTCAATGACAAAAACAGATGGAAGGAGTATACGGAATACTGAACATTTTCAGTGGCCATCACTGAACTAACCAGTCTGCTGCACTCATGATTTAATGTCTGCTCAAAAATATCTTTTCCAAGGATACTTTTAATTTAATATCCAACCATATTTTGGGTGGATACTCGACGATCTTTAAGGTCCCTTCTATGATTCTATGATTTTTCTTCCCAAAAGAACAATGTGTACTACAGCTATTAAACAATAATAAATTTACTGGTTAGTTGGAGCAATAATAATCAGCCTACCATTTTATTATTGCTTTAAGACACACTGGCCTTTACATCCTCTTCAACTCCCCACTGTTACCTCCTCAGAGCAGAACCATGCAGCAGCCTGGGGAAGGGAGGGAAGAGACTTTCAATGAGGGAGCTCTTGATGAGGACAGCGCAAGAACTTCCCAACCAGTTTCTGCATTGACATTTTTCCATCCCTAAATTAAATTTCTGTTCTCCTCAACTGAATTGATGACTATCTTATGCCAAAGCACACTCATTGCAGAGAGAAAATACAGATAATTTTATCTGCTTTGTTGAAATTAAATGATTTTTATTTACAAGGCAAAGCTATCAGTTTAATGTATAACCAATTCAATTTACATGAACATTCACCACCGTTTGGTAAACAGAGAGTTCCGGATTATGAAGTGCTGGATGACAGCTCTACAGAAAAGATTTCTTTTTTTTCTTCTGTCTGACTTACTAAATGGAAAAAAATTACAGGGGTCAAAATTCAGACCTTACAGGAAAGTTATTGAAACAATAAAAGACATTGTTCATATGACAACTTAAAGGTGGAGTTGTCAGCCACTATGAAGATCTCTTTCTAAGGAACCAGTGAATGCAAAAACTTACACATATAAACTCCTGCATACCTATTTCCTCATTCTTTTATTCCTCACTGCCAGTGACTTCCAGAGGATGCTAAACTACTGATATGAAGCCTCAGAACATTTGTCCTGAAAAATCATAAGGAAAATGGAGGCATGGTAAGCTGTGTGGAGACATCATTTGTATAAGCATCCCTGGAAAAAATGCTATCGTAGAAATGCTCATACACACACAACTCAGGACCTTTAAACAGCTAAGAGCAAACGGGTTCAGTCATTTTTTCTACCTATAAAACTGGATTCAGATCTGGCTAGGGTTACAAATGAATTTAACATTAATGAATTTCAGAGGGCATTCATAGACAAAAACACCATGGAGAGGTGCCCAGAAGTGTTTTGTATAGTTCAGCACAAAACAGGTACTGATGAAGGACAAAGGGACATCTGGTGACTTTATAGATATATACATTAATCTTAATAATTTGCATAGCTGTCAAAGAAAATCTCAGCTACAGAGAACTCTCTCTTTCCAGACACAAAATATGCAAATAGAATATGAATAAAATATGCAAAGATTTGTACCATATATTACATAAAAATCAGATAATGAATAAATGACTTTTTAATCAAATTCCATGTCTGTGAGTATATACTGAACAAAACAGCCAGTCACAGCTGCCCTATCCAAAATACATGAAGGACCTATTTCTGTTACTACTTCAACCTGTGCCTCAACACAGACCAGAGCTTATTTGTTATTGTTTTTGTCAATAAAATCTCTTGAATGTCATTTGTAAAAAACTCATTCTTCATCAGTATTGAGAAAAAATGCATTTCAATTGTGTATTACATTCACTTTAATAAGACTGACAGGGCAGTTACAGGATATCTACATTTCCTTTGCTCAGCTTCAGAAAGAATCACAGAACCACAGAATCACAGAATGGTAGGGGTTGGAAGGGACCTTTGGAGTTCATCTAGTCCAACTCCCCTGCCAAAGCAGGTTCACCTAGAGCCAGCCGGACAGGAATGCATCCAGGTGGGTTTTGAATATCTCCAGAGAAGGAGACTCCACAACCTCTCTGGGCAACCTGTTCCAGTGCTCTGTTACCCTGAAAGTAAAGTACTTTTTTCCCATGTTCAGATGGAACTTCTTTTGTTCCAGTTTGCACCTGTTACCCCTTGTCCTGTCAGCAGGTACCACTGAGAAGAGCCTGGCCCCATCTTCTTGACACTCGCCCTTTAGATATTTATAAGCATTTATGAGATCCCCTCCTCAGTTTTCTCCAGCCTAAACAGACCCGTGTTTCTCCGGGTGGACGAGAAGCTCAACATGAGCCGGCAGTGTGCACTGGCAGCCCAGAGAGCCAACCGTGTCCTGGGCTGCATCAGGAGAAGTGTGGCCAGCAGGTCTCGGGAGGTGGTTCTGCCCCTCTACTCTGCACTTGTGAGACCCCACCTGGAGTACTGTGTCCAGCTTTGGAGTCCTCAACACAGAAAGGACATGTACCGGCTGGAACAAGTGCAGCGGAGGGCCACGAAGATGATCAGAGGGATGGAGCACCTCTCCTATGAAGACAGGCTGAGAGAGCTGGGATTGTTCAGCCTGGAGAAGAGAAGGCTCCAGGAAGACCTTATAGCGGCCTTTCAATACCGGAAGGGAGCCTATAGAGGAACTGGAGAAGGACTCTTTGTCAGGAAGTGCAGTGATAGGACAAGGGGAAATGGTTTAAAACTGGAAGAAAAAAGATTCAGATTGGATATAAGGAAGAAATTTTTTACTATGAGGGTGGTGAGACACTGGAATAGGTTGCCCAGGGAAGTTGTAGAAGCAAGCATCATTGGTCCCACATAGGTGCAAAATGTAACATTTCTTCGCAAGCACTAATATGCCCATTTCAGCATTGCATCATATTTTCTGCAGTAGGAAACACAAGATGCTTATAGATTTCAAATTTCTGATGCTGGATATGGTGAAATCCAGCACAGTGAATTCCCCTCTATCTCCATCCTCTTGTAAGCCTTCAACTCATTAATGAATAGCAATGAGAAACTGCAGTTAAATGCAAGAGTGGAGCTGTGATCTCAGCTATTAATATTCATCAGCAGTGATTACACAATGCTAAGTATTGTCATTACAACATGATTTTATGTTGTTAGGTCACAGGATAGGCTGCAGAAAATCTTTAAAAAGTGAAATGATTAAGACTCTACAAGAGTCTGATTTCTTTATTTCTTTTTAACTACTTGAAACAGCAAAATAATTTCTAAAAAACCTAAAATATTAATTTTAGAGAAAGATTATTAATGAAAGCCCTAAACACTGGGAAGGAAATCACTGAAATAATCCCATAGTATTGTTGCAATAACTATGTGAGCTGTGTTAATTAACTGCCTTGAAAAATAGGCTAGAAGAGGAGCTAGAGATGTGCACACACCTGCAGGGCTATGACACTATTGGCATCAAGGAGACATGGTGGGATGACTGGAGTGTTGGAGGTTCTTCATGAAGGAGAAACAAGGGAGAAGAGCTGTGGGTCTTGCCCTCTGTGTAGATGACCAGCTGGAGTGCATGGACCTTCAGCTGGGGATGGATGAAAAGCAGACCGAGACATGATGGGTCAGGATTGAATGGAGGGCAGGGACAGGTGATGCTACAGTAGTGGTCTACTACAGCCAAACTGACCAGGAAGACTGAGTGGATGAGGCCCTCTATAGACAGGAGCAGCTTCATGTTCGCAAGCCCTAGTCTTCATGGGGGACTTTAACCACCCTGATATCTGTTGTAGGGACAACATAGCAGGGCATAATCAATCCAGGAGGTTCCTGGAATGTGTCAATGATAACTTCTTTTTTCATGTGATAGAGGAGACAATGAGGAGAGCTGTTATGCTGAACCATATTCTCACCAACAAGGAGGGGCTGGTGGGGAATGTGAATCTCAAGGGCAGCCTTGGCTGCAGTGATCATGAAACAGTGGAGTTCATGATCCTTAAGGCAGTGAGGAGAGCGCATAGCAAGCTCACTAACATGAACTTCAAGGGAGCATACTGTGGCCTCTCCAGGGATTTGCTTCATAGAGTGCCATGGGATGAAGCCCTGCAGGGAAGAGGGCCGCAAGAAAGCTGGTTAGTGTTCAAGCATCACCTCATCCAAGCTCAGCAGCAATGCATCCCGACTAAGGGAGAGTCAGGCAAAACCATCAGGAGGCCTGCATGGATGATCAAGGAGCTCCTGGATGAACTCAAACAGAAAAAGGAAGCCTACAGAAGGGGGAAGCAAGGACAGGTAGCTTGGGGGGAATGCAGAGAAATTTTCTGAGCAGCCAGGGACCAGGTTAGGAAAGCTAAAGCCCTGATAGAATAAAATCTATTCTATAAAATCTAAAAAAAAGGGACATCAAAGGCAACAAGAAAAAGCTTCTACAGGTACATCAGCTGTAAAAAGAAGACTAGGGAAAACATGAGCTCTCTCTGGAAGAAAACAGGAGACCTGGTTACCTGGGATATCAAGGAGGCTGAGGTACTCAATGACTTTTTTTCTTCAGTCTTCACCAGCAAGTCCTTTAGCCACACTGCCAAGTCACAGAAGGCAAAGGGAGGGACCGAGAGAATGAAGAACCACTCGCTGTAGGAATAGATCAGGTTCGAGACCATATGAAGAACCTGAAGGTACAGAGGTCCATGGGACCTGATGAGATGCGTCCATGGGCACTGAGGGAGCTGATGGATGAAGTTGCCAAGACACTATCCACCGTATTTGAGAAGTCATGGCAGTGCAGTGAAGTTCCTAGTGACAGAAAAAAGGGAAAACATAACCCCCATTTTCAAAATTGAAAAAAAAAGAAGACCTGGGGAACTACAGGCCAGTCAGTCTTTTCTCTGTGCCTGTCAAGATCATGAATCAGATCCTCCTCGAAACTATGCTAAGGCACATGGAAAATAAGGAGGTAGCTGGTAACAACCAACATCGCTTGACGAAGGGCAAATCATGTCTGACGTATATGGTGGCCTTCTATGACAGAGTTACAATGTCCATGAATAAATGAAGAACAACTGACAACATTCACCTGGCCTTCTGCAAAGAATTTGGGACTGTCCCACACAACATCCTTGTCTCTAAATTGGAAAGACATCAACCTGGTGAATGGACCACTCAGTGGATAAGGAATTGGCTGGATGGCTGCACTGACTGGTTCGATGTCCAAGTGGCAACCAGTGATGAGTTAAGTTCTTCAAGAGTTCATATTGGGACTGGTGCTGTTTAACATCTTTGTTGGTGACATGATCAATGGGATTGAGTGCACCCTCACCCTCAGCAAGTTTGGCAATGATGTCAAGCTGTGTGGTGTGGTCAACACACTGGAAGGAAATGATGCCATCCAGAGAGACCCGGACAGGCTTCAGAGGTTGGCCCCAGCACAGTTCATGAATCTCAGCAAGGTCCTGCACATGGTTGAGGTAATCCCAAGTAGAAATGCAGGCTGGGGCAAGAGTGGATTGAGAACAGCCCCGAGGAGAGCGATTTTGGGGGTCTTGGCTAAAGAGAAGCTCAACATGAGCTATCAACGTATGCTTGCAGCCCAGAAAGCCAACTGCATCCTGGGCTGCCTGAAAAGAAACATGGCCAGCAGGTCGAAGGAGAGAATTCTAGCCCTCTACTCCACCCTGGTGAAACCCCACCTGGAGTTTTGGGTCCAGCTTGGGAGTCATCACCCCAGAAAGGACACGGACCTGTTTGAACAGGTCCAGAGGAGGGCCATGAAGAGGGCCAGAGGGCTGGAGCAGCTATTCTATGAAGACAGGCTGAAAGAGTTGGGATTGTTCAGCCTGGAGAAGAAAAGGCTCCAGAGAGACCTTATGGCAGCCTTCCAGTACTGAAAGGGGGCCTACAGCAAAGATGGGGAAGGGTTCTTTATCAGGGAATACAGTGACAGGACGAGGGGTTATGGTTTTAAACTGAAAGAGGGTAGATTTAGTTTAGATATTAGGAAAAGATTCTTTAGTGTGAGGGTGGTGAGGCACTGGAACAGGTTGCCCAGAGAAGTTGTGGATGCCCCATCCCTGAAGACGTTCAAGGCCAGGTTGGATGGGGTTTTGAGCAACCTGGTCTAGTGAGTGATGTCCCTATCCATGGTGGGGGAACTGTAACTAGATAATCTTTAAGGTCTCTTCCAGCTCTAACTATTCTATGATTCTATGAAATGTCATTCAAACATTTTAATTTATCAAAAATTTTAATTAAATGCTCTCTCCAGAGTCCCAAAATTCAACTCATATTTTTCAAGTTTCCTTTCATCTGAGTAAACCATAGTTCTGACCTTCCTTAGTCCTCATTATGTCTCCTCAAAAGTTTAATCAAATGCATTCTTTTTGAAAGAGGACTTTTCAAATTGGGTATCTAGCCCATACTCATAACCATTTTTTTGCCCTACCAGACACGTTTTCATTACTTGCAAATAACTTAATCATATCCTTTTGCAAGTACCCCACTACCCCCCTCACGGATTCTCTAGTTTATAAGCTTATTTAAGGAACTCAGTAAAGGCGGAAAATAAGATGAAGGCTACATAGAAAAATCATTCATTATAATGGTCTAAAAGAAATAAGCATGCATATTAAATAAGGAGTATTCCTATGACATTTTCTTCCTAATCTTTTTTCAGTGATCTTTCTGATTTTCACATGTCCTTTTCTTGAAACTGTCATAGCTTTCATTGCAGAGAAAGGGCTGCTGTAAGCCATTCTGATGCTTTTCCAGTATCCACTCTTATTTCTTATTTGACTTTTCTTGATCAGCCACAAATCCTGTCTCAAGTTCACCTTCTCCTGAGGAGATGCTTTCACTTATCAAACCCAGTTCACTCAGCTCTTTTTATATTGTTTCCTCATTTTGAATAGAAGGTCAGTAGTATTTAGCGGTGCTCTACTTTTACACTTTGACTATTGGTACTGTTTCATGCACTGTTAGTTGGTGACTTGCTTCTGTAAAGGAAGGTCCCACGATCCCCGCCACTTGCCTTATATTCAGTTCCTATGCTGCTGTACTAGCACAGACAGCTATTTTGTCACTTAGTGAAATGAGCCAGGGAGCAGACCCAGCTGCTGAAAAACATTCATACCCCTCCTCCAATGTCAGGACATGAACTGTGCTCTTCAACAGACTCTACAAATTCTGTCAGCATACAACAGTAAGGGTTTAGTGAGAAAGTGCAAGAGAATAGAACTGTTGGGGTTTTGTCTGTGGGGTTTTTTTTTGTTTATTATCTAATATTGTAGTCTTGAATATTTGTCAAATTATAATGTAACTATTCTGTGTTTTAGCCTATCAGATTGGCTACTAAAAAAAAAAAAAAAAAGGAGCATAAAAGGTTGTAAAATCAAATGATCTTCAGGAACAGAAGAGGGGTGATGGATTTATATTAATATTCACAGATACAGATATACTCTATTCACAGTACACAGATATACTCTATCAGATTATTTTGCCTTTTTGTGACTGCAGAACTGTTATCTTAATAAAAAGAAGAATTTCTATGGAAAAAAAAAATCCCTAGTAATTATAGTAATTACAAAAATAATCAATTTATCTCCAAAGAAATTATACTACAGTGATTTGAGGACTTGATAAATAAATGTTTTAAGGGTATTGAATTTGTTTTGTGCCAACACTCATTTTTTTTTGTTTGGTAGCATATTAAGAGGAGAATCATCTGGTATTTTGTTTAGTCTGCAAGATCCCTTTCAGTGGTCATAGAGTAATAAACTGAATATTCAACCATATTCAATTAGTTCAGAACACAAGAAAGATAAGAAAAAAGCTCCTCAAAATGGAAGTAAATAGACTTTCAGAGCATCTAACATACAATCCAATCAGTGCAGATATTATTTTTTTGTCATTAAGTAAAAGGAAAAAAACAAGAAAAGCACTAAATTTCCACCAAAAGATAATAATAAAAAAAACCCCACACCCACACCCACCAAAGCTGTAGTCCAGACTCATTCTGTCTTCATTGAAGAAACTGAATATTTTTTTTAGGTAAAGAAATAGCAAGGACATGAAAAATACTTACAGAAGTTATGAAACAGTGATGTTTTGAAATCTCCACTTGTGATAATGCAGGTAATGGGTTGCTAGAAGAAACAAATTTTGGCTCCTAGACAATATAATATATCAGCCATGGTGAAATACTTCCAAGCAGTGGTTCTGATAACTTTATAAGACTTACTAGTAAGGGCTAAACATCTGAAATGCCCCTGGAAAAGTCCATTTCACAGAGGCAGATGTTAAGAATTAAGGGATTTGAAATGAGAGGATTTTTTTTTATGTGTTCACAAAATCCAAGGATCAGGTTGAAAACATGTGTGAATGTCAAATGCATAATTGCAACACTTTTTAATATGTGGGTAGGACACATGTACCTTTATGGACCCAGTCACATGCACCGAAGATTTAGGAATCTAGAAGTTTGAATAATTTAGATGAAAATCATTTAGAAATAAATTACAGTAAATAAAATAAGAACATTAAAAACCATTCCTTACATAAGTTATTAACTAGAGAATAAATGCATGCTGCCTGCTAGAAAATCAGTCCATATTGTTCAAAAATGTCTTCAAAATTTATTTTTAGGTCATTTTATAAACTATTTCTAATCCCAAGGTCATTATAGTTAGAAAAATCACTCAAAATAATCAGAGTTTAGCAATAACTACCTGCATAATTTAAACAAATAATGATAGTTAGAAATGACAATTAGTACCCTGCATCCCATAGCTAGCACTTCATTTATTATTAATATATTTTCAGAGAGATAAATAATAAAATAAGTCTGTCAAGATGTCAGTTCTTTTTTTTTTTTTTTTTTTCTACTCCTGCTGCAGTTTCTTTTGGACTTCTCCTTCTTGACTCCACTTATTGGCTTTCAATACTGAAGCTTACTCACTGTGCCAGTAGTACTAAATAACATCTATTAACATCAGGCAATTCAAGGACATAGACTGACTAAGGCTAACAGAAATTGGCAAATGACACATCGCCTATCTAAGCAGAAACTACTGAGACAAAACCAGTTTTAAAATAAAAGGTAACTATTGGCTTTTTAAATTCCTTATGCAGCAAATTAATCTGAGATGGAGAATTAAACCATGATGGGTACATAACACTAGAGCAAGAGTATTCTTAAAGAGGAGAATTGGTACCTTATTCTGATTTTATGGCTCTGGTTACAGATAGGAGAGCAAGAAAAGGTTTTTACCAAATACAACTACAAGTTCCTTAAGAATACTTGCCAATTCTTCTACAATTGCTGTCATGATTGTTAACTAATCTCAACTCTACCACTCAGGGTAGGCACAGCTGCAATCTGAATAGGATAGCAGGGGCTGGGGAAAAATAGATGTGCCGCCACATGGCCTCAGGTTTATCATTTAAAGGGGAAACATACATCACCATCTGGTTCTAATGATGGGTCCAAAAAGTACATTTTGCTTCTTCAGCAAACCTCTCACTGTTTCTCCAGATTTGTTATTGACCTTGAAAAAGTTACTTTAATGTCTTTGTGACTCTATTTCCTTGTCAGTAGAAGAGGGATGATAACACCTCCAGTATGTTCCTCTGATACTGTGAGATTTACTTAATACAAGTGAAGCACAAATGTATTTATCAGCAGTCATATGTCTCTCATCACCATGGTGTGAGAGAACTGTTCAATACTGAAGTTAAATTTGAAGCTTACATTACTCTGCACATGCTAAAAATACCAGCAGAGCTAAGGTAAAGGCAAGTGATGATGTATAATGCCCTTACCACCTTGGCAGGCTGCTGTGATCAGTACAGATTGAAGGTTGCATGTATTGCAAACTTGGGCTTGGTTACAAGATTTATTCTACATTTACTTCTTGATAAGCGTCTGTGGTGAAAAATGCTACAGAAGTCCCAGGTATTACTTCAGGTACTGAGTATCTGTATCTTGGCAGTTTGAAACTGAAAAATAGCTTCTGCAAAGATATTGACAATAATTTTTTCGTTCTTTTCCATAAATTTTAAATTTCAGCTCCTCACCTGTCCTCCTCACAAAGTATCGCTTCACATGCAAACAAGTTTCTGTGCAAAACCACCTTCACCTATTTTTCAATGCAGTGTATTGATATAATAGAAGATTTCCTGTTGTAATTAGCAGTGAAAACTAGGGGAGAGTGCTTAATAAGAAAAAAAGTTATCTATAAAAAGGAGACAAAAATCATGTATTCAATAGTATTAATTAATTTCTTTCCCTTTGTACTTGTACATGTAATATGAGCTTCTTCCCTTTAGGTCAATACACTGCCTCTGTGAGCCCACAGTTCAGATTGTATTGTGCCAGTCTTCATATTTTGCACAGGCATTGGACTTTTAGAGGAACTAAATGTTTAACTACATTCAGCTATTAATGCCCCTGAAAAGAGGAGACTTGAGACTATAAATTAACGTCAAGATATATTGGTTACATTCCCTTGTTTACCTTCATACCACAATAAATTAACATGCATATGTGTGAAAATCTAGCTGGTGACCTCTTCAAGTTAATAAAGCTTGACATTTTAATAGGATAAGCAAATGTTTTATTGTACAGTGTGGAGTATTTAACCAGTGATCAGATGTGAGTTTGTTAGATGTTGTTTCTTTATATACTGGAGGTAGAAGTCATGTTTGCTAGATGACCTATTATTCTGCTGATTCATTGAACATGTGTTATAATTTAAAGATCAGGGCTATCCATTAAACTTATCAAGATGGTGCAAGATACTTTAAATCAAAAATGTTCCTGCATGAACTCCTTAATTCTATGGCAAGAATACTAAAACAGTAGCGAGAAAAGTTAATTCTCCAAGCTGAAGAACTGAAGCCAGTGACTCTTATGACTACAAATATTCAATGGAGTGGAGTCACAGGTGGGTAAAAAGAAAAAGAAAGTGGGTAAATTTTTATGGAACTTGTGTTTTATTTCCCACTAAATAATATTATCAAGAAAAATAATTTAAGAGTTGGTTCCAGAAATGTGTGATATATTCCCAGGTTTTTATTTGGATACATAGTGGATGAGAGTAAGACAATTCAGACCTTCTTCAGCTTTCTGTTCGGTTTTGTGAAGTGATTTAACTAAGACGTTTAGGCTGAACTAATAGAGCAATAATTCTGAACACCCAAACCTAATACTAGGGAATTCGTAGACAATAATGGATTAGTTATATATTACTCTGAAGCTCTCAAAGATGCTCTGTTTTTATTTCTTATAAATGGTAAAGAGTAACTAAATAATTAGAGAATATGGCAAATAATATTCTAGGATATACGACAGTATGTAGCAGCTATGTAGTTTAGCTATGTAGAAGAGGATCACAGAATCATAGAATAGTTTGGGTTGGAAGCAAACTTTAAAGATCATCTTGTCTGACCTCCCCTACAGTGAGTAAGGACATCTTCAACTAGATCAGATTGCTAACAGCCCTGTTCAACCTGACCTTGAATGTTTTCAGGGATGGAGCATCTACCACCTCTCTGGGCAACCTGTTCCAGTGTTTCACCACTCTTATTGTAAAAAATTTCTTCTTTATATCTAGCCTCAATCTACTCTCTTTTAGTTTAAAACTATTACCCTTTGTCCTACCACAACACACCCTACTGAAAGGTCTGTCCCCATCTTTCTTATGAGCCTCCTTTAAGTACTGAAAGTCCACTATAAGGTCTCCCTAGAGCCTTCTCTTCTGCAGGCTGAACAACTCCAACTCTCAGCCTGTCCTCATAGGAGAGGTGTTTCATCCCTCTGGTCATTTTTGTGGCTCTCCTCTGGACCTACTCCAACATCTCTATGTCTTTCCTGTGCTGAGGCCGCCAGACCTGGACACAGTATCCAGAGAAGACTGGATATCCTCTTCATTTATACTGTTATATTAATCTGTTCTATCATATTGCTATTTATTGTGATTATTTTAAAAGTCTAAATAGATGTTAAAAGTGTGAAGAGGCTCCTATGAGTTTTATGGGGTTTTTTTGTGTGGAGATTTCAGAAAATGTAGGTGGAGCTCCAAGCAACATGCAAGTGACAAAAATATATTGACAATTGCAACATTTATTTGTGGGTGACCTTGAAAAAATATCTTCTGCCTCCAGGCACACACATGGTATTTACACTAATCCTCTTAAGTTTCCCTTATGGCTCCAGTATGGTGCTTCTTACCTCATCACCTTCTGTCTTTGGACTTCATTCCTCTGTTTCAGATTTATTATTTTTTTACATCTGATAACAGCTGCTAATGGAGCAATCTTTTTATAGAAGCGTGTAGCTGATTTCAAAAGGCTCAGGACTGGCTTTACAGAGTGCAGACTGAGAATTAGAGGAAGGCATCCCAAAGTGGTTTTGCAAATGAGTTGCTTGGAGGTAGAATGCAAACTATAAAGGAGTTAAAACAACCTATCAAAAGTGATTAAGAGGCTAAAAGAACATTTAGGCAAGAATAGATCTTTTTTGCTATTGTTACATCTACTGTCTTATGTTAATGTTATCAGTAAGTATTTTTCTAATAAGAAAATAACTTTTTAAAGTTATATTTTAAACAACAAAGCAGAGGTGATTTTTCATTGGCTCTGCTTTTATTTCCATAGACTGTGTTTTTCCCAGTTTTAATTGCTTGTACAAAGACTAAATCTAATTAGAGTTTATTGGAAATATACACCCAGATAATAATACTAAAAAATAGTACTTGCTCTCAAAAATATTGTAGACGGAAAAATAGTCATGATAATTTAATTGCCAGTTTATAAGAAAATATTTTTATATTTTCTTTGGAATAATTAGGAAATATTGTAATTTTTTAGAGATGAAAAAAGTATGAACTTGCAATTCTTATTGCATGCAGTATCAAGCTTCTTAACCATGTAAATTCCCTGGTTATTTGTATAGTAGATATTGTAAAATATATTAATAACTCACTTATCTGTCATGCTTTGGAGAAATCAAAAATATGCAAATTCAGAATAATGTTCTTAAGACATCTAAATGAAATCTTATAATCCCAAAGTGGTGATAAGGATTTTGTAGAGAAGCAACTGAAGATTATCATGAACAGTCTGCACTCCATGGACAGACATATCACACTAGAGCATAATATCTTTGAAAGGAAAAGATCTGGAGAAGAAAAGGAAATAAATATCTTCAAATCTGGAATAAAAATCTTAGTTGAATTGTATTTCTTGAAATTCTATGTACATCTAAATTATGCTACTAATTTATACTTTATTCCACTTTGACATGGTAAAACAATTTTAATATAACTCTTACTTGTGACATTTTCAACTGCAAATGAGTAGGATACTAAGGTTTGTATTCTTTGGACAAGAATTTTTTCAAATTGTAAATTGTCCTTTCTGGAGGAAAAAAGCTATTCAGTGTGTTTTCCTTGGTTTTGGTATTTTGATCTCTGAGTTACTCTTTTAAGACAGCCTGAACGAGTTCTAGCAAAATTTAGAGGTGCCTAAGAGTGTGATACTGCAGCTCAGGCATTGTCAAGCCCCAGTTAGGAACAGAGAAACTTGGTTGTGTCTAAGCTACACAAACTGTGCAGTGGAAAAGCTGGGTACCTCAGAGGGCTTCTTAATATATCGGCACCAAGTAAAGTCATATTCAGTGTGCAGCAACATAGTACTAGCCATTAGGAAATGCCAAGGACAGGGTCCAATCTTAAATATCAATCTTCTATTGTTTTAATGAGACTCTCATAATACCTTAAAATCATTAAAATAGTTGCCTGTGTTTTTAAAATATATAGAGAAACAAAAGTAATTTATTTTCAAATAGAGAGAGATGTATAAATATGACCGAGTAAAAGTCTAAATTACTAACTAAAAGAAAAGTACAGATTAATTAACTTCCTTACTAGGTCAGGTTGCTTTCCTTTGTGTCTCACCAGTTCAAGGATTGGCTGTAGCGAAGTCTTGTTCCTACATACGTCTGTCTTTTCAGATATTAATTAATTTAATTTTAATAAACTAAATTTTCAGTAACTTTATATTCAGTACAATAAATTCCATAATTTTATTATGTATTTTTCCACAGAGAAATATGACAGCTTTGTGAATGCTGTTGTGTAACAGCTTGAAAATAATTAGACCTCAATCCCAGCACTAGCCACCCACTTATTTGTGAGAGCAGCAGGAATTTGCTCTCCTTTAAGGCTTCTACTTCTCTGTTAAGTCTGCTTTAAATTACTCAGAGGGTTCAAGAAATTCTTAGAAGGGAACTCACAGACAGAAATATCAGTGAAATAATCCCCTTTGCTGTTATTAAAAACCTCAATGACACTTAGGTACTTAGCCTACCACCAAGATTGGTCTCCCACATGGCATAGGTAAACATCACTATTGTGTTCAATTGAAGCTTTTCTACAGTGGTCAAATGATGTCACGAAAGGGCTAGTCGCACTTCTCTGTGTGAAAGAGTTTCAACTCATAAGATTTGTAGAATGCCCTGGAAACTAGTATATGCCTTATCTCATTCTCATTTCTTTCCCTGTGAATACTGGATGCTTGGGTTATGGCAATGACCTGCATCTGAGAGCTTTAAGTCTGAGGGTTTAAATGTCAGGAGTAAAAGAGTAAAGATTCCTGAAACTGGGAGTGCAAGGTGCCACCTGTCTAACAACATGCAAGAAGGTGATAAAGGCAATGAAACTTCATGAAATCTACAAGGATATCATTGTAGATGCTTGGAAAGCTATATCATCAAGTTAGAGAGACGTGGAAAGTAGAGGGTATGGAGAAGAGAAAGGAAAAACTTGCAAGAAATATGAGACATATAACTGTGATCTTATTCTGGGGAGGTGGGAGAACCAGGAATCAAGGTAGAAAGCATGACACTTGAAGGTAGGAAGGTATAGATCAGGAAACATGAAAACAAAAGAATGTGGGTCATCAGAAGTTCAGCCACTTCTAGTTTAAAAGTTCCCTTTCCTAAATTAATTCTCTAGTGCTTTGTAAACTGAACTTGCATGAGTGTTTTTCCCAGTTGCAAGGGCCTCACTTTTTTAACCTGTGAAGCTTTGTGAAACTTGAGAGAAGAAATGAACTTATGGTTGACATGAAAAGTTTAAATGTTTTTTAAACATGAAGTTTGAAAAAAATGTTTATGATCAAATAAACCATGTATTTCTGTCAAAACAGGCTGAACAAATAACCCAGAAAATCCAGAGTTCCCCTCTTTGAAGTAGATGTTCCAGCTGTAAAGATATTTAGCTTAACTCACTTCTCAGCATTCTTTCAAACCTCATAAATCTTGAATTCTTTCCTGCATAGTGACATAGCTTGAACAGGAGAAATGAAGAGTACTCCAAAAAGAAATTAATAACTTATAGCTTGATGGTTATGGCACTTAAAAGTAAGTGATAGTTTGTAAAGGGTCAGATCCTGTCAGTGTATATTAGTCATGCTATTAGAACACCTATCTGATTGAGTCTTTGCCTTTGTGAAAGATTCCTGGGTTCAATGCCCTTTCCAGATGAAGGGAATTAAAATCTTTAACTTTTACCATCCTAGGAGTGTTTTTACTTGGAAAGTAGTACACAGGCTGAATGTAAAGTTGTGGACATCTAGTTACTAATTTTGACAGACAAGAAATAATAAGACCAAAAAAATGCCAAAAAATAGGACATAAAAGG
The DNA here is from genome assembly GCA_033628505.1 of Tringa tobata. Lineage (NCBI taxonomy): Eukaryota > Metazoa > Chordata > Aves > Charadriiformes > Scolopacidae > Tringa > Tringa tobata. Next base: position 29,612,997 of record JAHREE010000279.1, read on the forward strand.
AGGGGACATAATGTTTCTGTTGAAGTCAGTGAAGAGGCATGGTTTTGAACTAGGTTTGGCTAAGGGAAAAAAAGAACCTAAATGTCACACTTTCTTTCTAAATTCTCTAATTATGATGTTTTACACAAAAGGTAGTTGAGAGATCAGTGTTTAGTGAAGAAATCTGAACCCTGGATCAATAGCTGAGAAAAGGGCATACACATGGCTGAGGAAGGTACTTGCAATCTGAAAGTCTCTAGCCTCTAGCTGCAGCTTTCTCCACTGACTAGCTTCCACCATGTTTTTCCTTAGAGTGTGGTTTTTAAAAAAAACAAGGCTTAAACTGTCTTTGCCCTATCTTTCCTCATCTCCCCATGAAAAACTTTGAAAATCAGTAATTTCAATCAAATAGAGCAGTGGATGAAGGCTCAACATTGAAAAAGTTCTTCATTAGGCTGGCCAATCAGCACACATAGTCAGGCTGCCAGTCAGAGCAAGCAGAGTTCTGAACTCACTGAAACACAAGTAATATCTGTAACTAGGATAAAGAAAATCTGTAAGTCAGCATTTCTGTGAAAGGGCTGGAAAGAACAAGGGAAAGGGTGGAAAGGGGCAGTTCTGAGGTCAAGCTGTCATGGACAGTGTATTATGTGGGAACATAGAACACCTATGCACAAGTTAAACTCTGTTGCAACAGTTCATCATGGAAGATGTTGTTTTGCAGTGTCAAGGGCAAACTTACACAGACAGAAATAGATAAAGTTTTTAGACCCCAAGCTTCTCAGATGCAGTCCATTCAGCTAACACAGCTTTCCGGACTACAGCTGCCTCAGAATGTAAGCGGGATGTGATGGATTGGCCTTGGCTAAGGGCCAGGTTCCATCCCAGCTGCTCAGTCAATCCCCTTCCTCAATAATTCACAATTCATAAAAGTAAATCATTAGTGTTTTTATTTTAATATTCAGCTGTTCGTAAAATTGTTCATGAGCATTATGTCCCATAGGTGTTGAGGGCGACATTGCCTTACAGAGCTGGTTGCTTTTGTTAATAAATAAATAAATAAAACTTATCATAATTTTGGGTGTTTAAAATGTTTGGAGCTGATTCGAACCTTTTATTAACCAGGGAAAATTTGTTGAAACCACATTTGTGCTTTTCCCAGTGTGTTCATCACTCAAAACCCATTTACTAGTTAAGCCAATTAAAACACTACCTGCCCAAAAAAGGTCTTTGAAAGGGCTTTTCTCCTTGTTCTGAGCCTCTCCATTAAAGAGCATTTTCCTCACTCCCCAGAGTTTTAAATGTAGGCACCTGACTTAGACAAAATTAATTTAGTCACTTAGTACCTGTATTTATTTTTTTTTCCTTGTTTTAAAGTTTCTGTTAAAAAGGCATTTTCACTCTGTTCAGAAGAAAATGCTACACTTCTTAATGTATCTACCTTTTGAGCAAACATTTAAAACAAGAGGTGAAATGGAGTTGTGGAATTTTTGTTGTGGAATTTTGCTTAAACTAAAAACGCATAGAAAATCTGAGATCCATGAATACCTGTGTTGATTCCATTCCTTAACTCTGTTACCATTGCTTTGTCTTGATGTATGGTTGCAAAACTCTGGTAACACTAATTCTTTGGTGCTTTGCCTCAGATATTCTTCTTCAGAGAGATACAGTACGGTGACCATAATCAATACTGTCTCAGTATTAAGTTAATGCAAAATTCTTGTAAGGTTCATTGTACAACAGTGCTTGCAACCTATCTTCCTCGGTTCACTGAGGAGCTATGAAGTGATCTGGGAGAAATGATGGTGCAGAGGTGTCCGAGAATTGGCAATTTTTCTTTTCAGGAGAATGTCATTGGTTTGAAAAACTGTCTCTCAGGTCTGAAAAAGAATTCTAAAGAGAGAAAAAGATCATCAGAACTTTAGATATTATTGACCTACCTGCTTCAGAGCAGAAATGTGAACCCTGCAGACATGCAAAGCTCAGTGATCCCTGCTTATCTGTTATATTCTGTGTTTCAGAAGTCTGTAATGTCTCTTTTCTTTTCTTTTTTTTCTTCCAATAAGGAATGACAACGTCTTAAAATACTCTGTGAGATTAATTTCTTCCTTTCTACGCAGCTATGGATAGTAATCCCTAATCTATGCCCTAAAAACTTGAATGACTGATATAACACTATTTGGATCAAAATGCAGATCTTTTGGAGACTGTTCAGACATTCAAATTGGTAGCAGTATTAGAGCAATCTTATACTAAAAATCAAGAAACTATAGCTCTTTTAGTATTTTTTCTAGGTGTGTAAGCCATTCCAAACCTCAGTTTAGGAAAAGAGAGGAAACATATGAAAAAACACTGTAGCTTTTCTGCTTTGCAATATTTTTGAAAGAATCTGACTTCTTCTCTCTTTCTTCCAGCCCTCACGGTTATATATGCTATTATTCAGCAACTGAGATGTTAAACCAAAGTGGCTAAAGAACAAACTGGTATCTATTAAAAAGAAACAAACAAAACCTCCTGATTTTATTGTCATTTTATTATTAAATAAGTGTTACACAATAATTCAGTATACATATGAAACATATGGGTGAAAGTGAAGTCAGCTAAATCCTTATTCATACATGTCAATACAAAGCACAGTCTGAACGCTGATGCGTATGCTTCTGAAAAAAAAACTTACCTTGATCCTTCTTAACTTATCAAATGATTGTGTAAGATTTTGTAGTACTGAAAATTGGATTACCTGAAATGAACATGAATTTATAGAAGCTAAGGATTAGCTCATGATTCTCCGTGAATTTAAAACCATATTGCATTGATAATATCCTTTGAGAAAGAAAAAAATTGTGTTCCTCAGCAAGTCAGAATGCTATTGACAACATTTAGGAGGGTGAATAACATTTTAACTGTATTGAAAATACTTGTGGTCCTGTGGTAGGTTGACTTCAGCTGGCCACCAAGTGCCCACCAAGGCACTGTATCTCTTCTCCTCAACAGAACAGGGGAAGAAAATGCAATGAAAAAGTTCATAAGTTGAGATAAGGACAGGAAGATCACTCACCAATTACAATATCTAACCTATAGGGTTATCGAACATTGGAATAGGCTGCCAAGGGAATTGGTTGAGGCACCATCCCTGGAGGTGTTCAAAAGATGGGTTGACATGGTCCTTAGGAATATGGTTTAGTGATTTTTATTGCTTCTTTCTTTTTTATTTTTTTTTGTCAGACTTAGGTTGATGGTTGGACTAGATGATCTTTAAGGTCCCTTCCAACCTAGACGATTCTATGATTCTATGATTCTATAATAATGGGCAAAACAGACTTGACTTGACTTAATTTAATATATTTCCAGTTGATAAGAACAAATCTTAAGCTACCTTCCCCCCACAATTCTCTTCTTTCCACGTTAAACTTTTCTCCTGACTCCTCTACCTTCTTCCCTTGAGTGGCTCAGGGGGATAGGGAATGAGGGTTATGGTCAGTTCATAGGGCTTCATGTCTGCTGCTCCTTCCTTCTCATACTAAAAATACTCCTGCTCCAGTGCTGTCTTCCTTTGGTGGGATACAGTCCTTCAAAAACTGCTTCAGTGTGGTTCCTTCCCCTGGACTGTAGTGCTTCAAGAACTGTTCCAACATGGGTTCTCTTCACAAGGTAGAGCCTTTCAGGACAGATTGCTCCACTGTGGGTCCCTTACAGGTCACAGGTCCTGCCAGAAAATCTGCTCCAACATGGGCTCCTCTCCATGGGCCACAGGTCCTGCCAGAAAATCTGCTCCAGAATGGGCTCCTCTCCACAGGCCTCAGCTCCTGCCAGGAACCTGTTCCCTTTTGGGCTCTCCATGGTCTGCAGCTTCCTTCAGGGCACATCCACCTGGTCAGCTGTAGGGTCCTCCACAGGCTGCAGGGTGGATGTCTGCACAACTGTGGTCCTCTATCAACTGCAGCTGGACAACTTGTGTAACCATGGCCTCCTCCATGGGCTGCAGCAGAATCTCTGTTCCAGTACCCAGAGCGCCTCCTCCTCCTTCTTCTCTGATATTGGTGCCGGCATAGTTTTTTCTTTCAAATTTTATTGATCCTCTCTCAAAGATGCTGAACAGCATTTTTTACTTCTCTTTCAAATGTTATCACAAATGTGCCACCAGCATTGCTGATTACCCTAGCTTTGGCCAGCGGCAGGTCTGTCTTGGAGACAGCTGGAACTGACTCTATCTGACAAAGGGACAGCTCCTGGTGTCTTCTTGCAGAATTCACCCCTGCAGCCTCCCTGCTACCAAAACTTTGCTCATAAACGCAATACGCATTCTAAGGGCTTACGTATTAAAGTTGGTATTCTTTTGCAATACCTAAGGCCTTCGGATATAGCTGCTTAGAACAGAGTCAAACCACTGTGAAGTCTGGCTCATTTTCATAGAGATATGACCAACTATTTTATCTCTTGTTCACATACCAGTCAAATATGTTGACCTCTGTTCTTTTGAACACTTGCATGACTTTTCAGCAATATCTCATAAATCTATCGAATAACTTTTCTGCAAGGGGTATCATGGAAGAAATACTGTGATGGGTATCTGTTTTCCAAGAAAAAAGATACTGAGAACTGTACACAACACAAACATCAATTCATATATTACTTCTGACACATTCCACTTTTGATGATATATTTGGCTGATTTGGATTGTATTTGGTTTTCAAGGCCAACCTTTGAGAGAGGTAGCTATATTTGAGAGAAAAAATGGTCGTATCAAAATAATTTGTTGCAATATTTTTCTCTTCTTCGAATTCTTTTGCGGATCACAGGAAGATGAATATTCATTTTCAGACCAAATAAACTACTCTGTTTGGCTCAGTTCTAGAAAATAAATGAATTAAAGCATTTCTCATCCAACTGAGAGCAATACACACAAAATAAACTTCAGAAGTCTTCTGTTTTCCAAGAATCAAGGACTATAGGAGGATGCCAGAAACATATAGGATATTTCATACTGTGTCCCGGGTAAGTCCTTTAGGACTCCCCTCTGGTGGTGCAGGGCATCTGGAAATTTGAGAGTAAAAGCTTTGCTTCTCTTTGCTTACCACGAAAAATGTTGTATGCTAAAGCACTTAATTTAGAGATTAAAATATTTAAAAGCTATGGAATCAAAGCAAGCAAACAAGCAAATGAAAAAAAACCACCAACAAACCGCCAGGTGAACCAACAAACAGAAAGAGACAAAAGCCTTAGATAACACTCTCACGTCTCCTTCTAGAAGAGGATGTGTGAAAAGACATCAGTGATTCTTCATGTCTAAATTTATATTTGATTTAACTGGAACAAGATAATTAAAAAAATAGAACTGAATTGCTGCATGAGGAAGAAAAAAAAGGCCTGGAGAAAAGTCTTTTTCCTTCCCACTGCATTTCTATAGTTTGAAAGTATTACTTCCACCCCTTTGCATACAAATTTCCTCTTTCTCTTCTGGTCTGTTTTTCAGCTGCAGACTCCCTGATTACTGTCTTTCTTCACCCATCTGTCCTTAGCCTCTGGTCCAAAAAGTCCTCATCTAATCATGTTCAATTTTTGCTGTTTAAACAGCAAGCTCCTTGTCCTTCCTTATTTCCTGAGAATTTAACCTGATAAAATGTGCTGTAGTAAAGATTATACATAACAATAACCATCCCCTCTCTGCCTGGATAACTGAACACTATATGCTTGATCTACACAACAACTATGAAGGGACTGCATATTTTTACTATTTGTCATAGACTAAGATTTATGTATTTTAATACATCTATTTTTTTTCCTTAGCCCTGATTATCAACAATATTATCTAGTAGGTTCAATAGAAAGGAAAATTTTATTAAGGGTTCTGTTTTGTGACCTTGAAACAGAAGCCATTTGAATTTTTGCAGCACTATCAAAATAAAGTGTTCTATTTTTTGCATTCTCCTTTGGGATCCTTCGTTTCAGTAATATTCCCCATGAACTTGCAGTGTTGTGAGAGATTTTTTCTGGTTATCACTGATCACTGAAGACGCTTTCTCTCCTGACCCCTGTAACACTAGCTCTCAAATTGATTTATGAAGCTTTAGTGGATGTACATTTTGTTATCCTTTAGCCTCCTTGTGGAAATTGGTAGGAGTGCCAGGCTCTGTGTACAAATGCTGCAGTGACCTAGTTACATGGATCAGTGCCACTTTGTTAAGGCACACCCTAGGTAGTTTTTTTGAAACTACCTTTAACTTACAAGGTTATAGTAAAATGCAAATAAAGTGTTTATTTACAGCATCTGATAAAGACAGCATAGAGATGCTTAGAAAAGACAAGTGAAGGAAAATCAATTCTTAATTTACTAGCATGAAATATAAAAGATCTGTTTGTCTGCTCAGTACCTCACATTTCGAGATGCATTTGCCAAATCACGTCTTTACAAATCCTCCTGGCTTTATCAGACTGTTTTGTTCTTGAAGTCTTCCCAGTGTCACTTTCAGATTCAAATCTTTTCCTCCATCCCTATCTTTATTCACCTGACTCAGTCCAACCAGCAGTCTGTTTTTTTATGCTATTTCCACACAAGGTAAGAGCTGTGAAAATATAAGCACAATAAATATAAGCACATATATAAATAAATATAAGCACAATAAGAATAACATGGTGAACTTAACTGCAGGGGAAAAGAGGGGAATCCATAGAATACAGTTTGAACCTTTCCCTCTGCACAGAGATTACTCATACTTCTGTCTCTAGTATCTGTATTATAAATCTTAAAGGATCAGAGAGTTGTATCTTTCTAATTAGAATGAGACACAAAGTCCACTTGTGAAATACTAATAATTAAAAAATTGGTAGATGAACAACACCTTCTAAAGCTAATACTTCTGAAAATCAGACTATATTTTTAGATTATGGGGCTTTTAAAGAGCATAGTATATAAATATTCTCATTGAACAAATAAACCAAATTATGATATTATCTACATAGCAAATGATTACACTGACATCAGACAGAAAATCATCATCTCCCTAAGAAAAGGATGGAATTGCACCAAATTTATGCTAAGGAGGTTATTCAGAATTATTTCTCAGAAGAATAGAATCATAGAATCATAGAATCATTCAGGTTGGAAGGGACCTTAAAGATCATCAAGTTCCAACCCCCCTGCCATGGGCAGGGACACCTCCCACTAGACCAGGTTGCTCAAAACCCCATCCAACCTGGCCTTGAACGTCTTCAGGGATGGGGCATCCACAACTTCTCTGGGCAACCTGTTCCAGTGCCTCACCACCCTCACACTAAAGAATCTCTTCCTAATATCTAAACTAAATCTACCCTCTTTCAGTTTAAAACCGTTACACCTCCTCCTGTCACTGTAATCCCTGAGAAAGAGTCCCTCCCCGTCTTTCGTGTAGACCCTCTCATTGTACTGGAAGGCCATTATAAGGTCTCCCTGGAGCCTTCTCTTCTCCAGGCTAAACAATCCCAACTCTCTCAGCCTGTCGAAAGAGTAAGTAATTACCCCCCATCCCCACATGTTGACCGCACCACACAGCTTGGTGTCATAGGCAAACTTGTTGTGGGTGCACTCAATCTCACTGTCCATGTCACCAACAAAGATATTAAACAACACTGGTCCCAGAAATGACCCCCGAGGAACTCCACTCATCACCGGTTGCCACTTGGACATTGAACCATTGACTGCAACCCTTTAAGTACAGCCACCCAGCCAATTCTTTATTCACCGTCAAACCTGTGTTTCTCAAATTTAGAGAGAACATGTTGTGTGGGACAGTGTCAAAAGCTTTGCACAAGTCCACAAGTCTGACATCAGTTGCTTATGCACCAATTCTGTACACCCATCATAGAAGGCCACCAAATATGTCAGGTATGACTTGCCCTCAGTGAGGCCATGTTGGCTGTTACCAATCACCTCCTTATTTTCCATGTGCCTGAGTAGAGATTCCAGAAAAGTCTGCTCCATTATCTTGCCAGGCACAGAGATAAGACTGACTGGCCTGTAGTTCCCCAAGTCTTCCTTTTTTCTCATTTTAAATACGGGGGTTATGATTCCCCTTTTCCAGTCTGCAAGAACTTCACCGGACTGCCACAACTTCTCAAATATGATGGACAGCATCTTGGCAACTTCATCTGCCAGTTCCCTCAGAACCCACAGATGCATCTCGTGAGGTCCCAGGGACTTGTGCATCTTCATGTTCCTTTGATTGTCTCAAACATGATCTTCTTTTACAGTGCATAGTTCTTCCTTCTCCCAGTCCCTGCCTTTGCCTTCTGTGACTTGGGCGGTGTGGCTAGAGTGCTTGCCAGTGAAGACTGAGGCAAGTCGTTGAGTAGCTCAGCCTTCTTGATATCCCAGGTGACCATGTCTCCTGTTTCCTTCCACAGAGACCCCACATCTTCCTAGTATTCTTTTGATCACTGATGGACCTGTAGAAGTTATTCTTGTTGCCCTTTACATCCCTGGCAAGATTTAATAGGTTTATCTTTCTTTATGCTTTTATATAAATTTACCTAAAGAAATTCACTTTGTTTTTTCCAGTGGAAACATGTTTGAAAACATGTTAGATTGATACCTAATGTCAATATAACTAAATATAGGATTTGTGCTTTCTTGATGTTGTTAGCTGAAACATCGCTATCTTAAAAGTATACACAAAATGTAATGCATTTTATGTAGACTGGTGTCATTACCTATCATTGAGATTACTTACATTTCAGTTGTTTATAACTTTGCCAGACATTAGCCATTCCAGCTCTCATTGCTCATGCTAAATGGCTAACTTTGACGAAATAAAAGGTTTAGAATATAATCAGTTTGTGCACTGGGCTGTTGTGGAAAAAATGGGGTTTTGTATAATTCTCTTTGTGCTTGTATAATAACACATTGACAAAAAAGAAATGCATCTATAATGCATCAGCACTTTATCTCCTGGAATTTCTTGATTTCTGATCATATCTTAAAAAATATAATTTATGTGGGCTTTTAGGTAAGTATGTAGAAAATATTTGATTTAGATGTACAAATATGCCTATCTAGTTTTATATGCAGTGCTGGGATATCACATACCCCCCAGATAAACTGGTTGTTCAAATGCTATCAAGTTTTCAGTCTCAAGGCAAAGCCTGTGTTAGTGGTCTTCATGAGGGAAACTGTGTCTATGTTGAATTCTGATGGAATAAACTTTCACATAGTCAAAACGTGTTTATTCTTATAGACAGCTGGTCCTTTGTGTAAAACCTAAATGTAAAACTTAGGTCATGGATCCAGAACTGATCTCAGTAGAAATACTCTGAGGATAAAAAAAGGAATTTCCCTTAGAGTGCCTTTGTTCTTCTTTGCCTTTTTTTTCTCTGGAAGTTTTGACTGTTACTCAACAAAGTAACCCTTAAGTGAATCAATAATTTTCTTAACATTTCTTTTTCTTGCAGTCACTAGGGAAATGCAAGTAGATATTTCTAACAAAATTACGTGTTTTTTTTTTTTCTTTCCAAGTATACTACCCCCTTTAGTGCAAAAAATCATTCAAAAGTGCTTTTAAATACAGTAGTCTATTATTGTGTCACATATTTTTGAGGTCATTATTGATGTATAGTACACAGGATTTTCCAGTACACAGGAAAATTGCAAGAATAGGCTATGCTTTCAAAATAACATCAAGAATAAATGATAGAATGATAAAAAGATTCTACTTCGCAATAATCAATAGAACTGTACACCTTATATTAAACTAGCCTGTTGGGAGTAGCAGAATACAACACACACAAAAAATGGATGAATTAGTAGTAAATGACATATCCATATTGCTGTATAAACCAGGCCAAAAGTGAACTCTATCACTGGACTACTGATTGTCCATACAGCTTGGTAAAATGTTCTCTGGCACAGGTTTCACCCATATCTTCAAGAAGCCAGAAAATAACTGAACATGGTTCACAGGACAGCATGTACCAAGAAATGCTCACAATAGGTAGTGCAGACAAAATTGGCCCAGCCATCTGTTCTGGTTTCAGCTGGGATAGTGTTAATTTTATTTCTAGTGTCTGCTATGTTTCAAATTTAGTATGAAATGAATGTCAATAATGTATATTTTTCAGTTGTTGTTAGGTGATATATATAGTATTCAAGGACATCTTTCAGCTTCCTCTAAAAGCTGAGGAGCATAGACGGAACAATGGAATGGTGAATGATATATTTCATACTGTAGACATCATGCTCAGTATATAAATCGGGGTTGGCCAGGAGGTGGGAATCACTGCTCTGGAGGGAGCTTCCTCAGGCATCTTTACATGCTTTCACTCCATCCCAAGCCATAGCTTTTGTGTTGTGCTATGAAATATCAGTCTGTCAAGATCCCACACAGATCTTAAGACATTTCAAACATTTTAAACTGGAAAATAATATATGTATGTGTGCGTATGTATGTGTATGTATATACAGGGATGTCATATGAGAACCAGAGAAGACCCGGAACCAATCCTATATCATGTGACTGGAGTCAAACCATTTCTCTTGGCCTCAAAGCTAAAAAAACAGTGCTGTCCCTCTTTTAATTAGCAGTGTTAACATAATTAATTGTACTGCAAGCATTATTTGACTAAGGAGACTCATTGAAGTCAGTTGATCTGTTTGTATACTAACTGCCTGTGTGAGAATAGATACAGAAAATTCCCTGAACCATTTCTAAATTTAGAACTGGTGAAAGCCTATGCCAGAAATAGACTCATTTCCTTAATGTATTTCCAAGAATGTTTTTCTGAATCCTTTCATATTTAATGGATTCAAAATTATTTTACTACATTGATGAAACTTTCTATAAACAAGAGGGAAAAGGTAACTATCAAGCCAAAGTAAACTCTGCACTATCTTTATTTTATTCTTTTGCTTTGAAAGAAATTTCATATTATTCAGTCTACACAGGTTTAAATGACATCAAAGGCATGAGACAATGCCAAGAACAGTGAGCATAAGAGAGGAATTCACTTTAAAAAAGTGAAATAGCATTCCTGTTTTCAGAAGCCCGGAGGGAAACATCCTACTACAAAAATAAAAAAAAAAAAAGGCAGTGGAGGAAAACCAGTGCCCGGGAGGAGCGTCTTGCTAATAAACATTTATTGTTTTTGAATTCTGACTTTGAAAAGAGGGCAGTAAAGAGAGAGAGAAGTGTGTTCTTGTAGAAAAGGGATGGGGTATGGATTGTTTTCTCGAAGTGTAATGATCTCTATTCTCATCCACATGCTGAACTGAATTTACTGTAGACACAACTGTATATCATGTTTATCATGTCCACATATATCAAAAAGCAAGGTGTCTGCTCCTTTCTATTTCATACAAAAAAATAACTCATATGAGACAATACATTAAAACTAACATGTACATATACATTCCAGCTACTGCAAAAGTTTATGAAGAAGTATGACAAATTAGACCACAAACATATTAGTGTTTTTTTAATGAGTGATATTCTGGATTTTTTTTCTGCTTTATATGTGTTATGGAAATTATGCATGCCAGCCACCATAACAGGGTTCTACTCCATGTTTCCCCTCAATCTATAAAATGGATTCCTCTATCAAAGTACTTTTTATTAATAGTGCTACAGCTCCAGCTGGGTGCCTCCAAAGAGGGACCGTGAACAAAGCAATCCCTGGGCAATTATACCTTTACCTCACACGTCAGTTGGGACCAAGACTAATATTAGGGCTCGATGTCTTCCCATTTTTCATTGGGTCCTTTTAGGAGAGCTCTTTTTTTTCATATCTCTAAGGCTGCAGTGTCTGCTGATGATTGTAGCTTCCTTATCTTCTGGTTTGAACTGGCTCTGGGGTTCAACAACAGGTGAAAGCTTACAGCTTGAGGCCTAAGGCTTCAGTAAATTTAGCTACTATTAGTAAGCAAGTTATGCTAAACAAGTTTGTCCTCGTTTGAGGTAGAACAGAACCAATTTTCTTTTTAGTAATTTTACTTTTCTGTTAAGCCTCTTTTAATTGACTGTACTCTCTGAAATTAATGTTATGTTTTTCAGACAATGATTTTCTGGCAATGATGAGGCCTGATGTTTATAGTTAATACTAAGAAATGGTAGTTAGAGAAGCTCTTGCTTATACTTATTGCTGTAACAACCAAGCTCAGGTAACTTTGTTACGTGCCACATTGGAGGGTCAGAAGCAGAAGGGTGTAAAGGGGTCGCACCTGTGGGGAGGAGTGGATAGGACAGGTGACTCAAAATTGACAAGAGGGTATTCCATCCCATCGGTATCATGCTTAGTATAAAAGCTGAGGGATCAAAGTTCTTTTCTTTAATGGCTGGCATCCAAGGAGGACTCTGTCTGTTCTTCTGCCTTTGACTCCAATCCGTGTGTTCCTGAATCCATTTCCCATCTGTTGCTGAATCCAGTCTGATATTTTGTAGTGCCTGCCAGTGACTTGATCATCATCCTGCAACCTCAATTTTGGTTTTGTATATATTAGTATGTATTCAAATTTTTTATTAATATTTTTTCTTTTTATTGTTAATATCCCATTTAAGCTGCTTCAGGAATTTTCTTTCAACACATAAGTTTCTCTCCCTTATTCTCTGTTGCTTCCCTTTTTCTCTCCCTTTTGGGAAGAAAGAGGGGCTAATAGAGATCATCTATCATTATTTAGTGGCCAGGCAAACCTAACGCTCAACAAAGTTCTATATAAGTAATAAAGCATATGTCAAAAGGCTTTCTCTTTATTGTGAATATACAACTTATCAATTGAAAGAAATATAAATAATATCTCATTTAATTTAATAAGTGACTAATATTTTGACTAATATTTTGACAAACACCTGATTATAGACCTTTGGACTGAGATGAGTCAGTTCAGTCGTCTAATTAAGAACTTCACTGTATTTCTAAACCATTCCTTAACCTGAATAAATGGGTTTCTGCAGAAAATATAACACAGTTTTTGAAACTATAAGAAATCCTCAAAGCTCTTGAAATTATGTATGATTTACATTGCTGTTGTCCATTTTTCTTATGAAAACCTTGTACTCAGTAAAAAATGCAATATTAAATAAGGCATTGCTTGATCTAAAATAATAATAAAAAATCATAGTTTACAAAAACATCCATTTGCACTAATTAATCCACCAGGGAAAAGACCTCATCTCCTACACATAAATAATACAATAATTTAATGAAAGTACAGGTCACTGGAGAGAAAGAATTGCTTGTTTCTTTGTTTTGAGCACTTAGATAATATATTGAATCTTGATATTTATTTTTAAAATAGGTTCTCTTATTCAGGAAATGTATTTTTCTTTTTTTATCTGAAAAGAGAACAAAAAACATAAAATTTCAACTGGCAGACAATTCCCATTGAAACCCAACAGGATCTGATATTTAATGGCAAGAAAAATAAAAATGAGTTCATAAAAACACTATATGTGGTGAAATGAAAACAAAAAAGAGCTAAAATACATTGTCAGGTGTTTTCCTGACACTTCCCTGTGTATCTTGACATGACTGAACATAATTTTGTTCTATTACTTGTTTAGATTGGAGCATGAAGACAGAGGACACATTTAAATCAATGCTATTTAACAGAAAGTATTATAATGATGTGAATTGATTAGGTAAGAACAGACAAGATAAGAATCTTTCTGATCTGCACTTTGCTTTGGATGACTTTATTAGACTTGAATAAGTAAATGAGTGACTTTTACACAAATATTAGCTGCACACATTGGACAGTCAATTTCAGCTGCTGAAGAGGCTCCTGAGATGACTTGCTCTTATCCCTCTGAGTGCTTTGAAGTTAAGAAGTTGCATTGGGTCTTAACTAGATATAAGAGTTCATCAGAATGAGAATATTGGAATGATATGCAGTGAGATATATTATTATACTAAAAATTGCAAAATAATGTATGAGTTGACAACTCTTCAAAACCTAATGATTATCCATGTTACTACATTCCATATTACTAAATTTCCATCAGCATTCCCTTCCCTTCCCTTCCCTTCCCTTCCCTTCCCTTCCCTTCCCTTCCCGTATTTGCAGTTTGAAGTAAAGAGAAAATCCTCTTATTAACAACAGAAAGAAAAAAGCCATTGTCCAAGAGAAGGAAAAATCTCTTTTTCTGTATCTCTTTCCATATAATCCTCTAATGTTGATTGAAAAATTTTTTTCTGGAGTAGGAGCAGTTTCAGGACTTGTGCTTACAAGCAACCTTTTCAATATTTGCTTAAATTGTCTGGAGCACAGTACAGACACTTCTATATCACTTACTTTAAAATTGTATGACTCTAAATAAATAAATAAGTAAATAAATAAAGTGTAAAATAATCCATAGTTTTTGCTTCAAAGTCACTCATTGAAGCAGATAAAAATACATTTTTTTAAGTAGGCAATCAAAAAACAAGTACACATATTTTTACTGGTGGTATATTTATTGGACAGTCTGGAGGATATGTAGAATTTTAAAGGCTATTTATACCACTGTCAATTTCTCTTAGCAATAGAGCTAACTGATTTATCACAGCTATGTCAGCATTCATCTACTTCCAGTTTTTCTAACAGAGTCTGGAAAGACATACAAGGCTGAGTGAATCTTTATAACAAAAGTCAGAGTACATATATTTTGCAGCACCAGTGATTAATGTTCTCAGCTTCACATTCACAGCACCATTCTATGTATGCAAACATTCAAAATACAGTAAAATAGGTTGGATGTTTAGCAGACTTACATTTATAAACTAACAAATTTCTAAAGACTCACAGCCCTGGCCTTTTAATCCATTTACTGCCTGTGAGTATGTGCCATCTTTATGTGCATTTTCCTGAATTAAATTTTCCATGCTGTGAATAGGGTTAGAAGGTTAAAAAGAAGAATAAGGAAATGAAAATGCAGCATTTAAGGACAAAAAAGCCCATGAAACAATAGATCTTCTCTGAAAGTAAGAAATTAAAACAATAAACCAATAACCTTATGAAGAAAATAAAATCAGATCTCAAACTGTACCTGGAAATATTATATGAATTTTTTTTTCAGCAACAAACTCTAACTAGTTGATAGTCTAGAATTAGTGACACTTGCAGGAAACACTATCCAGTCTCCATTCTGCCAGAATTACTTTGAGTATCAGCTGACATCTGGCAGGCTTCACTGAAGTAGGCAGGAATAAATTTTATTTTAAAAGTGTAATAGTCCCAACAAAACTCTCAGAAAAGGTGAAACTTGGAAACATCTTCTTCACTAAGTATTCTAAATATTTGGAGGTCTACTCCTCTTTATTTGAATCTAAAACTTGAGATTGACTGGATAAATCTTCTAAATAAACATTTAAATGAGGGAAAACTATTTAAATTCCAACAGGACCTAACCAAGCAGACAGCCATTTGTGTTTTCTGCATTGAGTGCTATACTATGATATTGGAAAAAGGAATATGTATAAATGCAGACACAGCAACTGTATGTTCTGATGTTTTCAGTAAAAACATGGGTAGAAAAAGCTATCAAAAATGGAGGAAAAAAGAAGGATGAGCACATTTTTATTGACTTTTTGATATTTTCCAAAGTATGTTTGAAGTTAATTGTTTTGATTTAATATTGTACATGTGTGTGTGTGTGTGTATAAATAAGCTTGTAGTATCTATAATAAGTATGTATAAAAAAATCCTACAGTCTGGATCCAGATTTGTTATAAATTCATCTACTTGTCATGTTGTATTTTTAGTCCCTGAATGAATTCTTATTCTAAGAGTTATTATTAAACAATCAGCACTCGTACTAGTGAGGGAATCATTCAGTACAGATGAACACATCTATTTCAAATTTTCCTTATATTCTAATAAACAGTGGCTTTGTATCTCAAGTCAATAACAACTATAACTGATAGGGTGCTCGAGCAAGTATTTGCTTCGGAAGTGAAAATTATTTCTTAATTTACTTCATTCACAGTGTCTTACATAGTACAGAAATATACTATTTTTTACTTTATTGAGTAAAGCTTTTCACTCAAGTTCATTTCCATAATTTTAATTTGTTTCCCTGAACCTCAGTTATATGGGAAAAAGCTTTTCATTATTCAAAATAAGATCTTAAATCATGAAAGGAGCTTTTAATGAGTTTTCTTTTAAGTATGTTTGGAGTTAATATCAGTTCAGATGAAAACCAGCAAAATATCTTTAAACACATTCTATGTGTTGCTGTAGTACCACTTCTGTCTTTAAAATTAAAGGTATAGATAAGTGTCAATAGGCTACCAACTTTACAGATAGATTTTTAAAAGTATTTTGAGCACATATAGTTTTTTTCAAATTTATTTTATCTCTAAGGATATCTTCAGCTCCATAAATACCTTTAAAATCTGACTTTAGTGGCTAAATCTTACCAGGTAAGTGGTATTTCTTTGCTTTTTTTATTATAAAAAAATAAATTTAGGGTTTTTTCTGATTTTAAACCTGATTTTGTGTTTAAAGGAATTATTTCATAGACAAGAATTTTCAATTTGACACAGAAGCTATTAATGTACTAATTCCATTCTCTGAACTGATTTAACTGAGGAGCTTGGTTAGGTGATTGTGTCCTTTTGTTTCTCCTCTTACTATACATTTGTTTTATTTGTACAAATATAAAGCGATAGGGGCTTTTTTTCTCAGGTAAAAATTGTCTGTTCTTACATTTCCTATCAGAATGCAGTCTGTAAAAATTATCATGAAGAACAATAATTATTCATTTCCCCATTATTTTTAATTGGAATCTATATAATAGGAAAATATTTCCCAATT
The DNA here is from genome assembly GCA_033628505.1 of Tringa tobata. NCBI lineage: Eukaryota > Metazoa > Chordata > Aves > Charadriiformes > Scolopacidae > Tringa > Tringa tobata. Next base: position 29,629,732 of record JAHREE010000279.1, read on the forward strand.
ATTCTGTAATTTTAAGCACCTTGTCAATAAATGGTCAGTATAAGACAGACTTTGGTCTCTTCAGGGATTGCCTTGTAAGACTTCCACAGAAAACAGGACAGAACAGGGTTATAGTGAAGCTGGGTGAGTCTCAAGATCAGTTCCCCCAGGCTCAAAGATGGCCCTACTGATGAGGAAAAAATAAAGCAAAGATCACAGGAGACCTTTATGGATGAACAAGGAGCTCCTGACAAAGCTCAGACTTAAAATGGAAGCACACAGGAGGTGGAAGTAGAAACAGCTGTCCTGATAGGAACATAGAGAGATTGTTGAAGCATGCAGGGATAGGAAAGTTAGGAAAAGCCCATCTGGTAGGAAAGCCAAAGCCCATCTGGTATTCAGTCTGACAAGGGATATGAAGAACAGCAGAAAGGGTTATACAAGTACAGCAGCAACTAAAGAAAGATGAAAGAAAAAAGGAATGCTGAATGGTGTAGTGCATATGGTGACAAAGGACGTGGAAATAGATGAGTTACTCTACTCAATGCCTTTTTTGCATCAGTTTTTAACGGCAAAGGTAGCTAGCTTCAGGTACCACAGGGCCCTGAGACCAGAGGCAAAATCAAGAGTAAGAAAGACTCATGCCTCTGTGAGGAGGAGCAGGTTAGAAGACATTTAAACAACCTGAATATATACAAATGCAGGATCCCTGATGGGATGTATCCAGAATTGTTAAGGGAGATGACTGATGCCTTTTGCAAGGCCATCCTTGATCATCTTTGAAAGACCACAATGACTGGAGGAGCAAGAATGACTGGAAGACTGTAAGAAAGAAGAGGTAACTCCTATCTTCAAGAAAGGCAAGAAAGAAGATCCAGAGTACCTCGTTCCGTAGAGAGGTGATGAAGACGATAAACCTAGAAAACATTGCCAAGCATGGGAAGGGAAAGAAGGTGATTGGAAGTATTTAGTGGGTATTTCTGAAGAGGAAATTATGCTTAACCAACCCAAAAACCTTCTACAATGAGATGATTGGTTTGGTGGATGAGGGGAGAGCAGTGGATGTTTATCTTGACTTCAGTAATGCTTTTGACACTGTCTGCCATTACATCTTCAGAGAGAAACTGATGAAGTAAGGATTAGGTCTGTGAAGTGTATTGTGAATTGGTTCAACTGCTGGACTCAGACAGTCATGATCAGTGTCTCAAAGTCTACTTGGAGTCTCTCACCAGTAGTGTACCCCAGGGATCAATATCGTGGCCAATGTGGTGCCAGTGTGGTTTGACATCTTCATTCTTAACCTGGGTAATGAGTCAGAGTGCACACTCAGTAAATTCAAAGATCATAGAAAACTGGGAGGAGTGGCTGATACACTTGATGTTTGTGTTGCCCTTCAGAGGTAACTTGACAGGCCGGAGAAATAGGCTGAGAGGCTGAAGTTCAAATTAGGGAAAAGTCCTTTACCTGGGGAGGAAAAATCCCATGCACCAGTATGCACTTGGGCTGACCAGCTAGAAAGCAGCTCTGCACAGCAGGGCATGGGTTTTCTGGTGGACAAGAAAGTGAACATGAACAAACAATACAGCCGTGAAGCAAAGGCCAACAGCATCCTTGGTGCAATTAGGAGCATTGCCAGCTGGTAGGAGGTGATCCTTCCCCTCTGCTCCGCCCTGGCGAGACCACACCTGGAGTCTTACATCAAATACTGGGCTTCCCATTACAAGAAAGACATGAAAAATCCTGTAGTGATTCCAGCAGAAGGATACAAAGATGATTAAGGGATTAGAACATTTGACATAGAGGGCTCTGAGATTGCTGGGACTGTTAAGCCTGAAGAAGAGAAGGCGAAGGGAAATTTTATCAATGTGTACAAATGCCTGATGTGGGGCAGGTGGGGTCAGGCGGGATGAAGCAGAAGGAGCCTGACTTTTCTCAGTGGTGCCCAGTGAAAAGACAAGAGGCAGTGGGCAGAAATGGAAATACAAGGATTTCCATTTGAACATGAGAAAACACTTTTTTACTATGAGAACGACTGAACATTGGAAGAGGTTAAGCAGAGATGTGGCGTCTCTCTCCTTAGAGATAAACAAAAGCGGCCTTGCCATTGCACTAAACAGCCTGGTCTAGATGGCTCTTCTCTGAGCAGGGAGGAACAAACTAAGTGAATTGCAGCAGTCCCTTCTGACCTCACTGATTCTGTGAAAACTGAAATGCTCTTCTGCCAATAGTCCACTTCAAAAGCATAATACGAACCAGATTGAAACAGGCTTGGGTCCCTTTGCCCTTTTCAGTCTTCCAGCATTATTCCAGCAGGCCTTGTACTCTTAAACACATTTGCATGCCCTTGTACCACCAAGGACATGCTTACATGTGTTACCACGGAAAAAAAACCAAACCAACCCACATTATTTTCTTGCTTGCAATACAATCTTCATGTAATTTCAATCACTGTCAAATGAAAAACTTCTCACAAGTAGATTTGAGTCTCCTGGAACTCGTCATTAGACCCCTGATTGCTGATACTACATTTTTGCATAATACGGTTTTTGACGGTTTTAGCTGTTAAGCTTCAAGACAAGACCAAGATTGAAAGCAAAGATCAACCAAAGACCCATCTAAGAAGGGAGTAGGGTTAATACATTGGGTTTGGCTCTTTTCACCTCCGCAATCCTCCATGTCAATACATTCAAGGTATACAACACATTTTCTCACACTGACCAGTTCCAACACCTACACGTATTTCAGACACACAGTGGCACAGTTCATGGTGACACTGCACGGTACCCCATAGAGATCCACAGACAAGTGCTTTGCACCAGCATGCATATAATTAATCTTAAAAAGGGATTGTCCTGAGCAATGTGTACCAGTCAGTACCACAGGTAAGGAAGTGTCTCTTGGGCTGATGAGTGTAGAAGCCTTTGTGAAGGAGAAAAGCATAATTTTAGAGCTCAGTTTCTCACTCAGAAAAACCATATTTACCATTAGTTGGAGACATTTCTTAGATAGATTTGCCAAGCAAACCACTAGCTAGGTTTCTACCAGCCATAACATTTTCCATACTGACATTTGAGTAGATTTAAACAAAAAGTCATATTCTTCCACACCTTTATTAGAGAAGCAAATTTAACCCTTGCACAAAGGACCAAATATTAGTAAATTAGCAATTAGTAAAAAGCTCCGCTTTCTTTTCTGCAGTAGTCCATTCTACTTTTCTCATCTGTTAGAATAAATACATTTTTTCGCTGTCTACTAAATGCACCTTCACTACCTTTACAGAGACTGATGATCCATTTGGAATTCAGAATGTGTGTTATGAGCACAGAGTGATATATATAGGTATGAAGGTTACACGTTATGCCCTGAGGCACAAATGCCCAGTGAGATCGCTTAAAAAGGGACAGCCTATCTCTAACCTTATCTAACAGTGAACAGAGACCACTTTCTTTTTCTCAGATATGATCTTTAATAATTTTCAACAATTTTTGAGAAGCAGACAAGACACGGCAACCATAACAAATAAAAAATCATGCGAAGGTGACTTTGCAAACTGCATCAATCTTTCCTGCACTAGAAACTGCAAGAAACTTGATTTTGTGCCATTCCGTTTTCAGTGCTTTCTCTTTTTGTACCTGTTCTTGAAAGGAGGAGGAGGAGTGAGGGTGAGCAGTGCAACTTCATCAAATTAAGCAAAAGAAAAAGCTGTTATGTATTTACAATTGTGTTTTCATATACTTCATTTAAAATCTAAAATTGCAAACCACACAGATTTAATATTTCATGTCGCTGTCACCTTGGCTATAGATTCATCTATATTGATCTTCAGGGCAATCAGAATTCGTATTGAATATACTGTTCTGACTAGGTTAACAATTGACTTTGCTATCAATAGCAGAAGCATATTATCTGTGTGCAACATGACAAGTTACCATTTACTGCCTCAATCTATTTTTGGAATTTCTTGACCATTTTGATCAAGGGTTCCATTATTACATTAAAGAAAATAGGTAAGAGTCAATTAATCATTTTCTATTTTCTAGTGGCTGGAAAAAAATAGAGAGGGGTCTGAAGAAGTAGAATTTATGGGAATTATTAGCCTTGCACTAATGCTGCATGTATGCTATGTACAATCTCATCATGTACATAGCACCACTTCCCTCTCCCTCCTCCCTGCTTCTCCATGGACATGTGATATTTTAATGGAATTAATAACTTCCATTATAAAATAAAAATAAGCTAACACTACTACTGTAGCTCCCATCAAGTCATAGTATGTGGATCCTAGTTTCTAATAAGACAACCTGCTCCATTTCTTTCTGCTACTGGAAGAACATTGAGCTAAATGAGGGGCTATATATTTAAAGGTAACTAAGGATAAACTACAAAAATACCAGAAGGGAAATCAGGAGACAAGAAAAATGCATATTTTTGCCTCCAGGGCTTAGTGCTTCAGGGGAGATGTAGACATCTTTTGATGTTTAAATTTGAAGTGATTCATTTATCAAACATGGAAAATGTACCCATGAAACTTAGCGGCATGTGATTACTTACATGAAGTTACTTATCATAAAAAAAGTTTACTTAAAGATACTTCAATCTGATACCTTCTATTGTCCTTGAGGTGCCTGGAAATGCTTTTATACTAGGCAGTCTAAGAGATAATATTTTAAAGAGACTGAAATGAAATTATTTATTGAAATTTAATAAAGTATCATTCAAAGTTTTATATCATAAGTTAAACATCATGCATGGGTGTATGCCTTCATTTACCATACAAAGTTTTATTTGGGAAGCATTGTACCCAAAAAACAGTACAAAGATAGAGGTGTTTATATTTTCAACTCTGCCATTATAAATACAATGTTCATATACTTTGAAAACTTTTAAATGTATGTATCTGTATATGTATAAGTGCATGTGTATATATATTCATATATATGCTTTTTATCATGTTTCAGTAAATTTTAAAAATCATTCATATCACATATGAGTATGATCATATTGTTTTCTTATCATGTAAATTAAAAAAAAAAACAAGTGAAAATGAAAAGAAAACCAATTTTCTTCCTTCGTTTTTCTTGCTTTTCTCTCATTCTGTGCTACCAGTAAACACTAGAGAAGCAACGTTGAAGTTGTGGATTCCTCATCCCTGTTCAAGACCAGGCTGGGTGGAGCTTAGAGTAACCTGGTCTAGTGGGAGGTGTCCCTGCCCAGGGTAGGCGGGTTGGAACTCGATGATTTTTAAGGTCTCTTCCAACTCTAAGTGTTCTATGATTCTATGATGAACTTGGGAGACAGAGAAAAAGAATAAGAGAAATCAAACTGCAAAGGCTGAACTTGGGGAAAAACATGTTTGTTGTTCTGAAGTACACAAAAACAAAGGACAGGAAGTTGGGACAAAAATGAATATGAAAAAGGGTTAAAGAAACAGTCAAGAGAGGAAGAGTAGATAACAATTTCAGAGGAAATATCAGGCCAGCTGGGTGAAAAGAGAGACATTTCAGATGAGATGGGGTGTTTTGAAAGATTAAGAAAGAGTAAGGTTTGAACTGGTCTTTTGCTTAACAAAGAGACTTATTCCTCTATAGTCTGTTCTTGATTTTGGAGGAGGGTATTACTTAATTGTTCATGCAATCAGTATCAGTTATCTCTGATTCTTGTGAGTAAAAATGATAACAGAAAATGTTAGAAAGCTATCGTATTACCCTGTTCTGCAGTGAGAATTTGGAAGGCATTATTTTCATACTGTTCAGGTTCTCAGTAGGCTTTTTAGCTTTTTTTTTTGCATACAGATACTTTTATTATTATAAACAACAGCACTCTCCTTCCCTCCCCCTTTCCCCCCAGCCCTTTCTAGAGATACAAGAGACCAAACAGCATCATAATTGTGTGCTGTTGTGGGGTCAGACTTCTGTGACAGCCTTCTTTAAATAAAGTTTATTTCATAAGCAGTATTTTGACTTCTGGCAGATAACATGTTATTGCTTCTGTTTTCAGTGTCTGTTATACAAAATATGTATTCAAAGGTAGTGTAAATTATCACCTTCCATGAATAAGGAATTATTTCTACTTATTGTATATTTGTCTCAAAGGAAATAACAAAATTCTTGATGAAATTAAATGACTGAAAATGTTAGAAGGAAAGACACCAATCTGGAAAATACTGTTGTCCTTATATTTTCCTTTCAACACAACAAAATCATTTTCAAAATCATCTTGTCTTGAAGTACATACTTAGGAAAGTTAGTGAGAGACTAAGGCTATCCTGATCCTTTACATTCTTTAGTCAGTTCTGCTTAACGTTGATCATATCCAACCTTTGCTAGCAATTTTCTTCTGTCATCTTATAAGAACATCTTGATATGAAACTGAGAAACCTGAGGAATATTATTAGCCCTTAATAATCAATCAGATTTATTTCCAAGCATTTTTTTTCTTATTAAAATCAGTGACAAAGTTTAGAGTATTTTGGCTTTTCTTTTTCCTTTATCTTATTTTAGTCTGAATAACAACGATGTGACCTATCCAATAAATGTTTACTCTCAACTACTAATCTGGTTGTGAACATCACACTTAGATACTTTGGGCTGAACTCAGTTGCCCACAGCTGTAAAATGCCTTTCCAAATCCCCCATGTTATCCTGGCTTAAACTATGGACTTGGAGTTCTTAAATGCTCCATCACAGCTCTCAGCCCAACAGAGTCGTCTTGATTGTTCCAGGACATAGCCAGTGGCAGCATACTCATCAGCATCTAACTCTGGTCCTTTTACTACTCTAATAGAAAAATATCATTCTAATGAAATAAAAACAAAATAGCAATGATTACCTGTGCACAGGCAATTCTTTGCCAGTCCAGTAGAAACCTATATAGTCCAGGATGAGAAAAGGCAGTGAAATGTCTTCTGTTACATTTTTACACAATTTCCTATGCTAATGGATAATCTGTCAGAGCCCTGAATGTGCCAACAGGGTCTGATTGCCCTGATCAGTCTGTAAAGGTCTTTGTTATCTTGGTCTGCAAATCTTGCCCCTGCCAGAGTTTTGGCTACCACTGCTCACTGTCAGCTCTGATGCAGTACAACTCTGTAAATCTGTATCAGACTGCTGGGAGAATCATGTCATTGTAAAAAAGGGCAATGAGAAACCACACCTGGGATCTCTAGCCACAAGCCTTCGGCCCATTGCCACAGGGGCTGCCTTTAACTCCAGGTCCATAGTCCTTTCCTGACCTTTGTCACCAGAAGGTTATATATGACTTGGCATCTTGCTGATCCTGAAGCTATATCACGTTATTACATATGATGGTGTGTGCTGGAACACAGTTGTTGCTACAAGGCTTAAGGATGAACTTCTATAACTTCCCCAGCTGATTCTGATTTCTGAACAATGATTTTGATTGACAAAAAGTAGCTATTATAGAGGTCTTTATAGGTCTTAATATTTCTTTTCTTTCTTTCCTTTTTTTCTTTTTTGTTTTTTTTTTTTTTTTGTCTCTGGAAGGTTATGTTTTTCTCCACTTGGCAAATATACACAAGGAGTGAACTTTATACTAATGAATAAAAGCTATGCTTTCTAGATATAGGTCACCTGCTCACATGCAAATATGCAAATTAACTATTTATTTCTGTTAACATATACCAGGAATGCAATGGTTAGCGAAGTGTCATTTTGGAAAAATAAAATGATATAAAAACTAAAGTCAAACCAATCAATTATTTTCACCCTACTTACAGAGAAAAATGTGCTTTTCCCAACATATAGTCCACTCAGCAAGAAAGTATAGATTTAGTTCATGTGTGTAAATTGTCCAAACAAAAAAAAGCTATTCAAAATTTTATTTATCTGCCAAGGGGAACAGTAATTTATATGGTGCCTGATGGAATTTAAGAAGTTATAAAAGAGATTTTACAGAAAATCCTGGCACTGAAATATTTCATCTGACTGAGTCTTAGGGAGAAAAAAAGAAAGAAAAAAAAAAAAAGAAAGAAAAAAAAGCAGATTCTGTAGTGGAAAAAAAAAAATCTACTCTAACTTTCATCAGAAACAGTCACTGAAATGTAGTGAATATATTAATAAGTAATAAAAATAAGGATCTCCCAAAGTGAATAACCCAATTGTGAGGAACATCATGATTCCCCCTTTTCATTCCTTTCATGTATTATACGCTTAATAGAGAGAATAATAGCAACTTCCTATTTTAGGCTGTACTTCAGTGTTCTCATAAAACAAGATGACTCCCTATTCCACTCCCCTTTCATCCAGTTAATAATTTGCATACTCAATTTAGTTCAAAATTTGTATAAGCCACTACTTTTTCAGATTTTTCTATGAGAGATTATTAGAAGATGATTCTGCAACTACTACAGATGAAAACTTTAAACATAATGCTCTCCAAAAATTAGGTTTCTTTTTTGAAAAAAAAAAAAAGGGCATTTACACCGAAGGATATTGATTTTCAAATTCTAGATGTTTTTATATCTTTAAACTCTGACATCAGGGAAAAGGTGTTACTAGTGGAATATCTACTAAACATCATTATTTATAAGTAACATTATTTACAAAAAAGTCTCTGTGTGTTTGTATGAACGGAGCCTTACCCTACTCTATACTCCACCTATAAACCTGTGAGACTTCTCTGCCAAGGCTTTTACTATCCAAAAAGACAAGAATAATAATTTTTTTGTCAAAGAATATGTCTGCATACAGCAGGCAAACTTCTTTAAATGTTCTGAACAGTAATTCTACATGAATGTTTTCTAGGTGAAAAGTCTAGTGATTTGCCTGATCTAACCAGAAAGTTGGAGTCTTCCAGTCCTGATTCTTCACCTTATGTTTTTTGTAGTGTCTGGTTTTAGCTTTTGGCCGAAGCTTCATTCTGCCTAAACAAGAAGCTTAATTATAAATATATTCAACATTTTTTCCTGTAGCATGTTCTGCTGCTTAGTAACTACTAGATTACTTTCTTTTGGCCTTGTAGTACTACTAGGCTGGAATCATGCAATATATATATAGATAATGCATACCATGAGTAAAAAAGAAAAAAAATAACTAAAAATCTTGCCCAGGAAGCAGCATTCAGAATATAGAAAGAAAAACAAACAGGAAAACAGGAACAAAATTTAAACAGTCTTTCTTTTTGTATACTCATCCTTTCCATGTTAAATAAAAACCATGTCTGTTATAGACCCCCAAACCAGGATGCGAAGACCGATGAGGAATTCTACAAGCAGCTGGCTGAGGCCTCGAGATCACTCTCCCTTGTACTCATGGGGGACTTCAACTTCCCTGACATCTGCTGGAAATACAGCACAGCAGAGAGACAACAATCCTGGAGATTCTTGGAATGCATGGAAGACAACTTCCTAATGCAGCTGGTGAGGGAACCAACTAGGGAAGGTGCCCTACTGGACCTGCTGATAGTGAACTCAGAGGGTCTTGTGGGGGACGTAAACATTGGGGGTCGACTTGGGCAGAGTGATCACGAAATGATAAAATTTTCAATTCTTGCTGAAGCAAGGAGGGGGGCCAGCAATACCGCCACGTTGGATTTCAGAAGAGCCGACTTTGGTCTCCTCAGGAGCATGGTTGAAAGTGTCCCTTGGGAGGCAGTTCTGAGGGCCAAAGGTGCCCAGGAGGGCTGGTTGTACTTCAAGGAGGCACTCTTAAAAACACAGGAAAGAGCCATACCTATGACTCGGAAAAAAAGCAGGAATAGAAGAAGACCAGCCTGGCTAAATAGAGAGCTTTGGCTGGAACTCAAGAACAAAAAGAAAGTTTATGATCTTTGGAAGAGGGGCCTGATAAGCAAGGAGGGATACCAGGAAACGGTGAGGATGTGCAGGGAGAAAATCAGGAGGGCCAAGGCTCAAGCCGAGCTCATCTTGGCCACTACAGTTAACAATAATAAAAAGGGTTTTTTTCGGTATGTAAACAGTAAAAGAAAGATTAGGGATAATGTGGGTCCACTGATGAATGAGGTGGGCACCCTTGTAGTGGAAGACATGGAGAAGGCAGAGTTGCTGAATGCCTTCTTCTCTTCAGTCTTTACTGCCAGGAGTGCCCCCCATGAATCTCTGGCCTTGGAGGCAAGGGAGATGGTATGGAGAGAGGAGGATTTTCCTCTAGTAGATGAGGACCAGGTCCGGGACCATTTGACAAAACTGGACATTCATAAGTCTATGGGCCCTGATGGGATGCACCCACGAGTGCTGAGAGAGCTGGCAGGTGTTATCGCTGGGCCACTCTCTATTATCTTTGAAAAGTCATGGAGAACAGGAGAGGTGCCTGAGGACTGGAGGAAGGCCAACATCACTCCAGTCTTCAAAAAGGGCAAGAAGAAGGATCCTGGTAACTACAGACCAGTTAGTCTCACCTCTGTCCCTGGGAAGATAATGGAGAGACTCATTCTTGAGGTCATCTCCAAACAAATTGAAGAACGGGGGGTTATTGGAAGTGGGCAACATGGGTTTACCAAGGGTAAATCATGTATGACCAATCTGATAGCCTTTTACGATGTTATAACTGGTTGGTTGGATGAGGGGAGGGCAGCAGATGTCATCTACCTTGACTTCAGCAAGGCTTTTGACACTGTCTCCCATAACATCCTCATTGGGAAACTGAGGAAGTGCGGGCTGGAAGAGGGGACAGTGAGGTGGATTGAAAACTGGCTGTGCGACAGGACCCAAAGGGTGATGATTAATGGAGCAGGTTCAAGCTGGATGCCTGTAACTAGTGGTGTCCCCCAGGGGTCAATACTTGGTCCAGTATTGTTCAATATATTCATCAGTGACCTGGATGAGGGGACAGAGTGTATCCTCAGCAAGTTTGCTGATGATACCAAACTGGGAGGGGTGGCTGACACCCCAGAGGGCCGTGCTGCCATCCAGCGGGATCTGGACAGGCTGGAGAGCTGGGCAAGGAAGAACCTCATGAGGTTCAACAGGGATAAGTGTAGGGTCTTGCACCTGGGAAAGAAGAATGTTAGGCATCAATACAGGTTAGGCAGGGACCTGCTGGCGACAAGCTCCGAAGAAAAGGATTTGGGGGTCCTGGTGGACAATAAAATGACAATGAGCAAACAGTGTGCTCTTGTAGCCAAAAGGGCCAACGGAATCCTGGGCTGCATAGGAAAGAGTGTGGCCAGCAGCTCGAGGGAGGTCATTCTCCCCCTCTACTCTGCGCTGGTGAGGCCACAACTGGAGTACTGTGTCCAGTTCTGGGCTCCCCAGTTCAAGAGGGATAGGGAACTACTGGAAAGAGTCCAGCGTAGGGCCACAAAGATGATTCGAGGACTGGAGCATCTCCCTTATGAGGAGAGGCTGAGAGAGCTGGGACTCTTTAGTCTGGAGAAGAGAAGGCTGAGGGGAGACCTTATTAATACCTATAAGTATCTCAAGGGCGGACTGAAGGAGGAGGGAACCAGACTCTTTTCAGTAGTTGCCAGTGAGAGGACAAGGGGTAATGGGCACAAGTTGGAACATAAGACGTTCCACTTGAATATGAGGAAAAACTTTTTCACAGTGAGGGTGACAGAGCCCTGGAACAGGCTGCCCAGGGAGGTCGTGGAGTCCCCTTCTTTGGAGATTTTCAAGACCCGCCTGGATGCCGTCCTGAGTAGCATGATCTGACATGCTCTGGGTGGTCCTGCTTTGGCAGGAGAGTTGGACTAGATGATCTCTATGGTCCCTTCCAACTCTAAAAATCAGTGAAATTCAGTGAAATGTTTAAGCCCTTATGCACTGTTAGATAGCCACATGACATACAAGTCTTGGTGTCAGTGCATTTTTCTTACAAATGTTTCAATAAATACCTTTTCCTTTCTTACCATGTAATTCACTTTCAGATGACAAAAGAATTGGGAAGTTCTCCACAGTATTTCACAGTATGTAAATGGTGTAATTATCACTTCAACCACATATTGTGGCTTTTATTTTACAGGGACAAAAATATTTTAATGATTGTAATGGTTAACCATTTGTGTGTTGTGACATTTTAAAATAAATGGTAAAAAAGTTGGAAAATCTTGAGTTTTATATATCTGTTTTTTCCAAAGTCAGAAAAATATGTCCCTTTCCAAGGACATTTAATCTGTTGTCCTTTAGCTTGACACAGGCGAAGTAAATACAAAAAGAGTGCATTCCAGTAGTCACCCATGTTTTCAGTCTATGTATGAACAGAAGGACAATGGCTAGTACTCATTCTGCTAGTTAGCTTAGTGTTCAGCTGGTTTTGTCAGACAGTAGGGTTTTCTCAGGGTGAGCTGGTCTTACTGGGAAAAAAAAAAACAACAAAAAAAGCCAAGCCAAAACACAACTCTGCTGTTGCTTTAGGATGAATGTGCTCATGAAAGAATCAGTTTTTTCAGTGAGTCTGAAAATGTAGTGTAGATATATATTAATGCATAAAGCTTTAGTCCTTTCATAGCAAGATTTTCACTTGATGCAAATCAACATAAATCTATCGACTCCTGTGGAATTTTACAGACTTTCTATAGTTTAGAATGTGTATCATATAAATTTAAACATTACCTGTTTACATTGAAATGGAGAGAGTTTAGCTAGCTGCACAACATATTTATTCTGTTGGTTACACTAATACAGTACTGCATATTATTTTATTGTTACAGGTTTTAGATTTCAAGATGTATAATATTCAGATGCAATGCTTCATCTACAAGCAATATGCAAGCACTTCTGGCATGGGTTGTAGGACCTCTACAGACTCCAAGTGAGGAAAAAGGAACCTGTCTGCCCTGACCTGATCCAACATTCCAGATGTGGCCTCACCAGGGCAGAGTTGAAGGAAAAGCGATCACCTCCCTCAACCTGCTGGCAATACTCTTCCTCCTAATGCAGCCCAGGAGGTTCTTGGTATTCTTTCACTCAAGGCTGTAATGCTGAACACATAGTCAGCTTGTTGTGCACAAGGACTCCCATGTCCTCTGTAAAGCTGCTGTCCATCTTGGACTGCCCAAGTGTGTACTGGTCTGGGGATTTTTCCTCCCCAGCTACAGGACTTTGCTTTTCCTCTTGTTGAACTTCATGAGATTTCTATCAGATCATTTGTCCAGCCTCTTGGGGTTCCTTTGAATGGCAGCACAACTGTCTGGTTTATCAGTGATTCCTCCCGGTTTTATATTGTCTGAAAATCAGTTGAGGTTGTAGTCTGTCCCATTCTACAGGTGGTCAGCAAAGATGTTAAAAAGCGTTGGCCCCCGTATTGACCCCTGGGGTACACCACCAGTGACTGACCTCCAACTAGAATCTGTGATACTGATCACAACCCTCTGCTCTCAGCCTTTCAGTCAGTTTTCAGTCCACCTCGGTCCACTTGTCTAACTCATTCTTTCCTAGTTTGTCTGTGAAGATGTTGTGGAAGAACAGTCAAAAGCCTTACTAAAGTCATGGTAAACAAAAAATGCTGCTCTCCCCTCATTGACCAAGGTAGTCATCACATTGTAGAAGGTTACCAAGTTGGTTAAGCATGATTTTCTCCTCATAAATCCATGCTGACTACTCTTAATCACTTCGCTATCTTTCACGTATTTGGAAATGTTTTCCAGGGTTAACTGTTCTATCACTCTTCTTGGGATTGACGTGAGGCTGACTGCCCTGTTGTTGTCTGGATATTTCTTTTTTGCCCTTCATGAAGACAAGAGAGACATTTTCTTTCTTCCAGTCTTCAGGAACTTCTCCCTTTTGCCATGAGATTTCAAAGATAATTGAGTGGTCTTGCAATGACATCAATTATCAACTATCTCCCTCAATACTTCTAGGTTTTCTTTAAGGAATTCATCCTTATCTATAAAAGGTAAGTTTTCCTTGTTCTGGGCTTTTCCTCTTGTCTCAGGGGCCTGAGATTCCTGATTGTCCTAATATTGTCAAAAGATTGAGTCAGAGAAAGCATTTAGTGCCTTGGCCTTTTCCACATCCTTTGCCATTAGGTTCCCTGCTCTATTCAGCAGTGGGCCCATATTTCCCCTAGTCTTTCTTTTGCTGTTTAAGTATCTGTGGAATTCTTTCTTGTTTCCCTTCAGATCCCTTGCCAGGTTCAATTCTAGACGGGCCTTGACTTTGCTAACCTAATTGCAGCACAATCGGGCAGCGGATCTATATTCTTCCCAGGTTAACTCTCCCTGTTTATGCCTCCTGTGTGCTTTCTTTTTATGATGGAGTTGTCAGGAACTCCTTGTTCATCCATGCAGGACTTCTGCCATCTTTGCTCTATTTCCTACTTGCTGGGATGGAACTTGAGATTGGAGAAGGTCATCCTTGAGTATCAATCAGCTCTCCAGAACAACTCTCCTCTCCAGCACCGTATTTAATGGGAATCTTCTAGAAGATCTCTGAAGACATTAGTGTCTGATCTCCTGAAATCCAGGGTTGTGGTCCTTCTTTTTGCACTGCTCCCTCCTCTCAGGATTATCAGCTTCACCATCTCATGGTCACTGTAGCCAAGGCTGCCCCTGGATTTCAATCTATGTCCAATTCTTCCTCATTTGTAAGTACCAGGTTCAGCAGAGAACCTTTCCTTGTCATCTCGTTAAAAAGACTTAGGCTTGATAAGTTTTAGTAATTTATGACAATTCTGCTTAGGTGAAAGAGTGTACAAAATTCAAATTTTGTCAAAACTAACTGCAAATTATGGGGGGAAAGGATGACGATAACTAAGAATCTTATCGCTTATGATGGTTTTTTTGTTATTTGAAAGTATCTCACTGCCCAAAAGACTGTAGGGTTTTCTTAATCTTATATTATTCTATTATTGCTCATTAGGGCAAAAACCACTGAAGTAAAAATAAAAGAGCTATTGGCATATTTTGGAACTCAATACTTTCTCTATCTCCAGTTTAGAAAAGAGAAAACATTCTAGAGTTTTAGAAAAGCTGGAATCACAAATGATTAGGAAACATTCCTTTATTATTCAGTCTTAGAGTTTGCATTTCTTCAGTACAACTGGATAAAATAAAGAACTAGAAAAGTTAGATATATAGACACAAATTTCTAATATGCTTATAAGCATATCAGATATGTTTACTAATTGCAAAATTTAATTATAGTATCCATCTTTCATTTTATACCTGGAGATTTAAGTGACAACGTTACATAAGCTCATCCATCATGTCATTCTGGCTCATCCTTCTTCCTGGTTTTTGTAGATGAGATGAAATTTTAGGTAGAACTAAAAAAATAAAAAAATCTTTGACTTGCTACATTTTATGCACAACTGGAACAACTGTTAGAAAGCTTCTTGCTGAGCAAATTCCTACTAGGACAGGGACGAACACCAGGAAAGAGTACAAGAGAAACAAGTAAACTGTAATCATGCTTTTTGGTACAGGGAATCACTTATTCAAGACAAAATTTGCCAAATGGCAATAATGACTGAAAAAGACTATTTAGGCATTTGAAGGATCTCCATAAAACACATTAATGATACGAATTCTTAAATATTAAGATAACAGCACCTTTTTATTTAAAGCACAACTAGGAAACTCTTGGTTTGATTTTTGGTCTGAAACATAATTTATAAGTAGTCAAAGTGATAGCTGAAGAGCCCACAGTAATAGCAATGTAGAAGTTAAAATTGCATAAGAGAAACCTCAAAAGCATTAGAATATTTGCTGTTAAAAAAATCCTTGCTGTCTAAACACTGAAACTTTAATGCTACTATGAATCATTCCTATGCCTATAGTAGCTTGCATTGATAGTGATGAAAGTAAATAGTTTGAACTTTGTATTTCAATCTAATAGGTTAGTGAAGACAGACAGACTGCAGAAAATTAATTCCTGGAGATATTCAAAACAAGACCTTAAGCATCTTGACCAAATCTTAAAGTTGATGTTGCTTTGAGTGGACAGTTGGAACAGATGACTTCCTGAGGTCCCTTCCAAAATAAATTATTATATGATTCCATGACAGCTGACATTATTATTATATATAGGTATCATTTAATAAACATGCAAAGAGTACATTTAAAAGGTTAAGAATCTCCACATATTTTACGTACTGTCATACATATGTTCTTATTGTGCTTTCACTTATTTTAGGGTTCTATTTAGAACATCATTTATGACAGTGGAAAGACTTTCGGCACTTATTTACAGCTTTAAAGACAGCAGTGTATTTAGACTGCAGAGATAATGCCAAACAAGATAGTGCAGTACTGCATGAAGCAGAAATACTAGCTCAGGTCCTGCAAGATATCTTATGATGTGCTATGCCCAGAAAAATTGATCTTCACCGCTTTGATGTATCTATCCTGTTTCTCGCTGCAGAGATTGTTCAGGTCATAGCTGGTTCAGTGCATGGCACCGTTTCACAAAACCTTCTCTACACTGTGCATCTCAACCCTTTTTGCTCAAGAAACAAGACAATCTTCCCCAGCTATAAATTATTAATGAGTAAGACAATGTAGAAGACGTTATAATTGTTGTTACGGTTATAATAAAATTGGTTATTGGAAGTTGTGCCATTGACTTCACTAGAACTATGCTTTAATGAAAATGAACTTAATAATGGAAAAGGGGGAATGTGAAGGAGAAAGAAAAGGAAAATCTCTACAAATAAGTTTCTATTTTTCTTTAAATTTTGTTCAAATTGCATTTTGTATTTAAATTATATTTTGGTCTAATAGTGTCTCCACTCACTTCCTCTTTACACTGCATATGTATTAAACCCTCTACAGGACTAGTTCCACAGGTCTAGAGAAAAGTGAAACCATTTAGAGATCAAAAGGACAATGGCCTTCATTGTGCCACACAACAATGTGGTATCCAGAACACAGGGAAAAAAACAATTAAGAGATACCTAAATGTTCTTAAGGGAGAGTTAACTTAGAAAAGGGGAAAATAGGGGTAATACAATGGGACTATATAAAATATGGAATGATGTAATAAAAGAAGGCCAAGAAAACAGGATATTCATAGGGACTTTTGGCTTCAGACATTAATGCTAACAATAAAATCTCATTTAATTGTGTTTAATATTCATAATGTTTTTTAAGACAGAATGCTTGTTCAGATTTAATGGGTTATTTTTATGGTTAATAAGATTTCTTAGAAATATTCTAGAAAGTCAAACATAGCATTTTCTCTCAATTACTTTTATTTCTGACAAAAACAGATTGGAACACAATTATGGGAAAATATAAAGTACATTTGGTCTTCTACAAAAACCAAATCCCATCTTGTTTTCAGGGATAAATACAGGCATTTTAAAAGTTCTGTAAAAATATGATTTTGCTTTGAATTGGAACCTCCATACTGACTTTAGTATCCATTTTGTAATAGGAGTTTGACCTTTCACTTTACTATTTGATTAGCTGTGGCCAAAAAACACATTAAGTAAAAAAAATATCTCATCTAAACATTGATAATGATTATCAAATGTTTAATTCAACACATGTTACACAAACCAAAATCAAATCCCTAAACAACTCAGTAACACAACAATATTTTTTAATAGTGATTTGATATTTTTTAGGAAGTTTCACTTCAGAGATTGGTCCACAATTTCCTTCTATTTACCAGGTTTTCCTATTGGATTATATGTGTAAAAATTCAGTGTAATAAATAAGAAAAAACAAACAAACAAACAAACAAACAAAAAAACAATCAAACAAATAACAAGACATAATATAGGAGATGCATTCTCCTAAATACTTTTCTAAAGCTATGGAACAGGGATATAAAGCATCTCAGATAATTAAAATACATATCTCAGTAGGAGTCACCAGAAGCATTTCTATTTTGAAATACTTACTTTTAAATTAAAACTATTTTTATATAATTTGGAAGTGAATCTAGAAGTTTTCCATGGAAAAGGGAAAATGGTGGTGAAAGAAATTACGAGCAGTTAAAATTTTTCACTGTGACCTCCAGTTTCCATTTACTGTGAATGTTTTTTTCTGCTAGTTCCAATGCATGGTCTTGCAGTCTTTACAAATTAAGTAATAAATTTTGAAAACAGGATAAAGGGTCTCAGTCTCTAAATTGTTTATTCCAATTAATGTTTCATGTGATAACATCTTGTAATGCAGAAATTTCTTCAAGCAAAAAAATGTACTCAGGACTTCTCCTTTTTTTTTTTTTTTTTTTTTCCCAATTTGGTATTTTGGTATTGCAAGTATTTGGAGTTTACCCTATGACTCAAAAGTGTGATATAGTGTAGTATCTTTTCCTATACCCTATAGTATAGTATATTACCCTATGCTCAGTAGTACATTCTGTCTAGCTGAACTGTTCAGTATCTCTTCTTTGAGAAGCAGGATACAGAAGTTGTTTGTATCAGAAGTGCTAGAAAATATTTATGCTTTAGTTTTACTACAATAGCAATATTAATTAATATTGTTCCCTTATATTCACATCATACTCGTAGACCTATATAAGGAATTTATTATAAAGTCTTTATTTGAACATTGTTTTGTTGTGAGCAATTTTCTTTTTCTTTGATTACATAATTCTTATGGTGACATTTAAAACAGAACTCAATACTTTGAAAGAAGACAATACCTTTTAAAAAGCTTATACTGCATTTTTTTTGCTTCTTTCAACTGATGCAGAATAGTTTTTCATTATACTAGGACTGTGTATAAATTGTTGCATTGTATAAAATTTGGAAAGCAACACGAGATAAAACTTAAACATTTGAAATCATACCACAATAATTCAGCATAACTTACAGCGTTGTTCAGAGACCTCTCTTCATATTACTTTCTATCAGCCCAACACGTGAAAAAAAGTAATCACAAGAAACCTTATCAATAAGGTTTATGCATAGGATAGATCATAGTAAGTGAGTCAATCCTATGTGCTTACCTACAACCTGATTTTTTGGGGTCTGCTCTCTGCCAATGTGTCAACAGGCTAACAAGCAAAGAGTAGCTTATGTCCATTACATTAAATACTCTTCTTCTCCCAAGCAGTGTAACTGTGTCCAGACTGTCAGCTGGGAATGGCAGCTCTTGAGCTATACCTGATCACCATTTGTTATAAATGTGCACTGGCATCAGCCAAAACCTTGCCAACTGTTCTAACAAACTAACATTTTAGGGAAATATGTGGTAGAAAACTCTCAACTGGTAAGTACTTGGTGCCTGATAGGATTCTGAATAGAATAAGTAAAAGATGATCCTAAGGACTTTTTATCAAAGTATGATAGAATCAATGGCAGGTATATATGCATTCCTAATTAAATAATGTATTGCATGAATTATTTCACTTATATAAACTATGGATCACCTTCTGTTGTCTTGGAAGTTCAGTTTCTTATTTGATTTTATGTTTGTGTAATGCATTTCTGTTTTCCTCAAAATACAAATAAAGAACGAGAATATCAGTAAGCAATGACAAAAAAACATTCTTTCCCAATCTACACTTGTGGAACTGAAGGCATTTTTGTGAATTCCATTTCCATTTGTCTCATTTTTTATTAATTCAGAAAACAATATCCTTTGGATTTGTTGCATACTTTTGGAATTACAGTCTAACTTATTTAGTGCCATCTCCAGTTACAGAACTGAGGGATAGGGAAAACAAAAAATATTAGTGCTGTCACACAGCAAAACACAAGAATAATGCAAAATATAAAGAGAATGTCATTTAAATGCAATGTTTTGAAAGGAAAGAAGGTGATTGATGGCAGTTCTAAATTCTACAAGGCAGGCAAACAGTTGGGATTTTACCAGCAGTTCTGCAATTAATTAGCATACAAATATCAGTATTTCCCCATGTGTAACATGTGGTATAGATTGATGCGTACATTTTATAAATTGCAAGAAATAACCCAAACTCTTCTTTACACTTGGTGCTGGACTGTGTGCATTTAATGTAATACAACTTTCTCATTAAATATACTAACTACAAATTTGTGAATTATTAATAGCTGAACATGTATCTGATATAGCTATTTGCCATATGAGATGATTAGTCTCTTTATTTTTT
This sequence comes from Tringa tobata, assembly GCA_033628505.1. NCBI lineage: Eukaryota > Metazoa > Chordata > Aves > Charadriiformes > Scolopacidae > Tringa > Tringa tobata. Next base: position 29,649,656 of record JAHREE010000279.1, read on the forward strand.
AATATATTAAAATGGAATTAAGACGTTCAGCACCTAATAGGATTAACTCCCTTGGAAGAGTGCACATATATTAATGAGCTTATCAGTTACCATCTATATACGTTAAAACTACTTAAAATAACAGATTATTTACAGAACAGAAATATTTTTTAACAGCTTTTCATCTGTGCAGCACTGCTGATTAATGCTAGTGCTTGCATCTAGATCTGAGCTTTCCATTAGGACATGCTGTTAAGAATCAGACACTGTTTCTATTTTTATATTATCCTCTAGTGGTTTTTTTTCATTTTTAATATTAAAAAAATAAAAAATATATTAATTATTTTTAAAAAGAACGTATCTGATGTTTTAAGATAGTACTGCATATTAATTTGTTATATCTAAAAAAAGTTTAAATATTTAACTCTATGAGGTAGAGAACACTAGAACGTCCATATACTGAGTCAGATCAAAAGTAGATGTTGTTCAGTATCTTGCTTGTGAGGGTGCCTGTATCCAAAGGTATGGAGAACAGTAAGACAAAAACAATTCTGCAAGATACATGTCCTAGTATCCTTTCTGTCCTCTGCTATTTTCAAAGACTTGGGGAGCTGAACCCAAGTGGACTGTCAGTTTTCATGATATCCTTTAGCACAGCTTTACACAAGACAACTTCCTTGTGTGAACTACCACCTTCTGTTTTTGACTTTACGCCTACTAACTTTATTTGATGCTTTTTAATTCTTGCACTGGTAGACAAAGTGAATGGTCTGTCCCTTCCCATCCACTCCATGGTGCTCATGAAAATATATTCCACATTTGCCCAAGCTATCTCTCTTCTGAAATGAAGAACCTTTTCCTATAGAGTCATTCCTTCCACAGAAACAATTTCACATAGACAGGAGAAAGAAAGGTGATCCCTGACCAGCGCCATCTTTTGCTGTCACAATGCTGAGGGACTGACAGCTGTGTGGGCTACAACGGAGTTCAAGGTCATGTGTGAGGCAGGGAGAGCTTCAGGGGAGTTGACCTGGGACATTCAGACCTGGGAATAACCTCAGGGCCTCGACACTTCCAAAAGGCCGTGGCCTTAGTACTATAAATCTTGACAAATATGAAACATTTTTAGAATCCACATGGAGACAGAGGAATCAGAAGGAGAGAATGCCATGAAATGCTGAACATACTACAGTCTAAATCCCATGACTTGGAACCCTTCTCATAGAATAAATTTCACTGAAATACTGATTAGCTATCAGCCATGACTTTAAGAGTATGGTCATCAAATAGTTAATTCCTGACATCATATATTAATGAATTTTTACTGCCGTACATTCACAGAGAATCACAGAATCACCTAGGCTGCAGGGGACCTTTAAGATCATCTAGTCCAACCATTAAAAAAAAAAAAAAACAAAAACAAAGAGACAAAAAACAAACCAAAAAAAACTCCAAAAACCCACCGCTAAACCATATTCCCAAGCACCATGTCAACTCGTCTTTCGAATATCTCCAGGTATGCTGCCTCAACCACTTCCCTGGGCAGCCCATTCCAATGCCTGATAACCCTTTTGGTGAAGAAATTCTTCCTAATATCCAACCTGAACCTCCCCTAGCACAACTTTCAGGTAGTTGTAGAGAGCGATAAGGTCTTCCCTCAGCACCCTCTTCTCTAGACTGAACAACCCCAGCTCCCTCAGCCTCTCTTCATAAGACTTACTCTCCAGACCCCTCACCAGCTTCGTTGCCCCTTTCTGGACCCGCTCCAGCACCTCAATGTCTTTTTTGTGGTAAGGGGCCCAAAACTGAGCACAGTACTCGAGGTGGGGTCTCACCAGTGCCGAGTACAGGGGGACGATCACCTCTCGGGTCCTACTAACAAAGCTGTTCCTGATACAGGCCAGGATGCTGTTGGCCTTCTTGGCCACCTGGGCATACTGCTGGCTCATGTTAAGCTGTCTGTCGACCAACATCCCCAGGTCCTTTTTCTGCCGGGCAGCTTTCCAGCCACTCTGCCCCAAGCCTGTAGCGCTGCATGGGGTTGTTGTGACCTAAGTGCAGGACCCAGCACTTGGCCTTATTGAACCTCATCCCGTTGGTCTCAGCCCATCGATCCAGCCTGTCCAGAGCCCTCTGCAAGACCTTTCTTCCCTCCAGCAGGTTGACACTCCGACCCAAATTAGTGTCATCTGCAAACTTACTGAGGGTGCACTCGATCCCCTCATCCAGATCATTGATAAAGATGTTAAAGAGAACCGGCCCCAGTAGCGAGCCCTGTGGGACACTACTCGTGACTGGCTGCCAACTGGATTTAACTCCATTCACCACCACTCTCTGGGCCTGGCCCTCCAGCCAGTTTTTAACCCAGTGGAGAGTATTCCCATTTAAGCCATGGGCAGCCAGGTTCTCCAGGAGGACACTGTGGGACACTGTATCGAAAGCCTTGCTAAACTCCAGGTAAACAACATCCACAGCCTTTCCTTCATCCACCAAGCGGGTCACTTTGTCATAGAAGATCATGTTTGTCAAGCAGGACCTGCCCCTCGTGAACCCGTGCTGACTGGGCCTGATCACCTGCGCGTCCTTCATGTGCTGCATAATGGCACTCAGGATGATCTGTTCCATGACCTTCCCAGGCACCGAGGTCCGACTGACAGGCCTGTAGTTCCCAGGATCATCCTTCCAACCCTTCTTGTGGATGGGCGTCACATTTGCTAGATGCCAATCAGTTGGGATCACCCCAGTCTGCCATTCTTAAAGTTCAAGAAAGAAATTGTTTAATGATGATAATTACACTGCCACTGATGGTAATATAGCTAGAAACCAAAATAAAAAGTCTTGCTTTTGAGAGAGTTAAAAAGATATAATGAGTGATTTTAATTAAATTCTCTTACAGTTTTCTCAGATCTACTGTAAATACCTTCTGGGTTTGTTAGGAACAGTGATAACTTGTTTTTCTTTCTATTTAACAGGTTTTCATTTGTGCTATTCACCTTTCTCGAATTTGCTCAAGTTAAGGTCAACTGTGTTGACCTGTACGTCTTTTATCTGAGACTCCTCAAGAAGGATGAAAGAATCACTGAATTTGTCAGCTCCTATTTTATAGTATAAATACTGTATCTTTTTAACCAAGTATAGCAAACCAAAACACTGTGAATTGCACAGTAATGACAAACTCTAGAGGAGAGGGGAAATTTCCTTCTCCTTAAAGACAACTGATCATCTTCAGATTTGCATATGCGCCTGTGTGTGTTTGGGAAGAGATGTCTGAAATGCCAGAGAGAAAAAACCGGAAATGAAAGAGATTGCCATGCAGCTTTGAAGACCCTCAAAGAAGCAGGAGTCTGTCCGCAATTAGAGAACAGACCAAAGACAAACCTCAGAGGTAACAAAAGAAACTTTCCTACAAGCCTAGAAAAGGAATTCTGTGAAGTTTACTCAGCCCAGCAAGCTGCTGGAAATTGTTAGACCAGAGTAAGCAATAGAAGAAGCAAAGTCACTGCAATTGCACAGTGGGAAAAGGAAAGTTTCATATTTAATTACTTCAATCAAAGAGTTATCCCTGCTTTTCTCATTCTTTTTTTTATAACTTATGTGTTCTGATATAATGTCAACTGTAGACACTGAAAGTATTTTGAGTGGTTTGCTGATCTCATTTCAAGAAAACAGGGAGGTGTGAGTGTGTATAAAAGTGTATGCATGAAAGAGAGGGTGGGAGGGGAAGAGATTCTAGAAAATATTTTAAAATTATAAATAAGATATAGTTCACTTAAATTATCTGCAGAGTGTTTTGTTAGTGGCATAGTCTACAGCTACTTTTGAAATTAATGTGGATGAAAAGGAGTTGATGTGCAGAGCAAAAAAATTGTTATAGAGGGTATAAATGTCACACTATATACATCTCAAGGTGTCAGAGTAGCTTCAATTTGGTCCTATGCCCACTTGGGCATTCAGTGCACTTTTGCAACACATCTTCCACTTTGGTTTCCTCTGAAAGAAATCCATTTCCTATGCAAAGACAATGCTTCACAATGAACTGAAATACTTTTAGTAGAGACCAACAATAAGGAGATTACTTCAAAAGCTTCCTCCTCACCTAGACAAAAATTTTAATTCCGACATCCTCATAGTAGATAGTGCATATTAAGGACTAAAGTTTTAATTCTTTTCTTTGCTGCCATATGACTCAGAAAGCTCTGTGAGTAATCTTTGTCCATGTAAGTCAGTTTGATCATCAGCTGAGAATCCATTTTATTATTTGCATGTTATGTAAAGTGCTTTGGGACTGACTCACAAAGAGCATTGTAAAGGTCTGATAATTGTTGTAAGTGGCAGCATGTCTCTGCAAATATATTATGCAGCATGTATATATTCTTACTAATACTGATATTACTCCTGCAAATTTCCCATTGCTCTGCCAGAAGTTCAGTATTTATTTGCATATATAATACTTTCAGGCATGTAATCCACACAGTTGATAATCTGCATTCCCTTGGTCTGGCTGGGATGAAGTTAATTGTCTTCATAGCACCCTGTATGGTGCTGTGTTTTAGATTTGTGGCTAAAACAGTGTTGACTTTTTTGTTTCTCACTCTGCCCTATCCCTGGCTATCAGAATAGTGGTAACAAAAAGTTGGGGGGGGACTTTTTTTCTTGTCTTCAATTATTAAACTGAGTTCATCTTAACTTATTTGGTATTTTTACTCTTCTGATTCTTTCCTCCATCCCACTGGATGGGAAGAACAAGAGTCTGGTGAGTGCTCAGTTGCTTGCTGGTGTCAGCCCACTACACCTCGAAACTCGCAATTTGAAAATAAATCCTCGCACAGAAGAAATAGAAGAAAACCGGTTAATGAAATGCTATTGAGGTAAAAGAAACAAGGCTATAGGTAACGTTAGCCAGCTGCTAAGGGAAGTAATATTTTGTGCAGAACTGAAGGTGCAAGTCTACTGGGGGAAAGAGCTCCTATAATCTTTTCTTATTAGTACCATAGGAATATAACTGCACTGTTGAGTCACAGGATATTCGTTTTATTATAGTATAACTTGTCATTTATATGCCTGAAAAGATATTGAATGCAAAGTTCATAATTATTTTGGACTGCAAGCCCTCAGTTTTTTCCCTCTACACATAAGATGCAGGAATCATTAGAGGCTGATCCAAAAGTTTGTTGATGAGAAAATTATTCAAGACAGAGAGCAGGGCAAGTCATACTGGATTCGCAGCCCTAGGTCCCTGAAGGAGGTAAAGGAACTAGGGGACTTTTAACCAGAAACTAAGATTGAACAACCATTGCAAATCACATAGAGATAGGAGGTTTAGAACACAGAAAATGACGTATGTATTTTCTAATGTAGATAATAAAAAACATTTGCAATTTTTAGCCCATTAAGTTCCAAGTTCAGAAATTTAACTTAATAATTTCTACCTATGGTGTAGTGAACTCACTGTGCTTTACTTCATTATAAGAAATTACACTTATTGTTACTGGAAATGGAAACAAAAACCATTATTCTTTGCTACTGCAGACTTCCAGATAGAATTTCCTTCCCCAGATTAAATGGGAACATTACAAGCCTTGAAATCTTCAACCATTATCAGGATTACTTGGTCTGTCAGGAGTCCTCCTCTCTGCAGAGCACCCCACTACAAAAGGTTCTCAGTGAATGTGCCCAAAAATACAACTTGAGCTCTAAGAGGCTATAGAGCTCTATAGAAGCTACTGCTGGAGTTGATCAGAGATTCTAAATAAACTTTCATTGATTTAGAATTTCTGTAAATGCTAACTTCAGCATGATTTCCTATTCATTGTGGTTGCTGAGCTTCAATTTATTCCTACTACCTCATCCTGTCTGTAAGTGTTCATCTTATTAGGATGTAGATTTCAACACATTAAATTATGTGCCTAATTTTGAAAATGAACAGCAATGATCTATAGGCTAATGACATATGGTAATTCTGGGTTTATATGATTTAAGAAAGTTGTTCTGAAACCATGTAATAAGTAATTAAGAAAATTAGAATAACTGTGCACATTGTTCAGCTTTTTCTGGATTGCATTAGATTTCATCAAATCAAACGTTAATATTGAAAACAAAGTATAAGTAAAATGGTTTGATCTGCAGGAGTGAAATGGAAAACTCTGATTAAAGAGAGAGTTTAAAACAGAATTAGAGATAGTATCAACTTTTGACATGCATCTGAGCATGAACAAAAACTAAAAAATCCTCTTTCAGAGATTTTCTTTTCTACAGGTTATAAAATAAAATTTATTTTGTCAAATATTGTATATTCTCTTGAAATAAAACGCTGTAGCTATTATAGCACCTTTTTCAGGCACACTGTTTATTTTTGTTTATTTGTTTTTTTCCCCACAAATTAATACTCACAGGGGGAAAAAATGCAAAATTTGAATTATTTTTTTCTTCAATATGGAGTTTAACAATGACAATTGCAAAGTCCTGTGCCTGGGACAATAGAAGCCAAATAAGCTGAAGAGTGCAATACAAGGCGGTGTGGCTAGGTTTTGGGTGACTTGGGCCTTGCTGAAAGGGACCTGGAGTTCCTGGTGGACAACTGTCACTGCAGCAGAAAGGCAAATCAAATCCTGGGCTGCAATTGCATGGGCATTTCTAGCAGAGATAGAGACATGCTCTTCCTACTCTACTCAGTGTTTGTCTGGCCACACTTGGTATACTGTGTGCAGTTCTGGTCCCCACAATTCAAGAAAGATGTAGACAGACTGGAGGGGTCCAAAGGAGGGCCACAAAGATGATTAAGGGGCTGGAGAACCTCGCTATAAAGAAACACTGGTGGAGTTAGGTCTTTTCTCCTTGGAGAAGAAAAGGTTCAGGGAGGACCTCATCACAGTATTCCGGTACTTAAAGGGTAGCAAAGCAGATACAAACCACATGACTCAGTTGTTCATTCTTGTGCATAGCTGGTAAAATCTCATGTCCAAACTGGTATCTTCCTCCACAACAGATTTATGTTTCTTTTTATATACAGCTATGTGGAGGACAGAGAAGCCAGGGATGCGCTCCTCTGTGGGAGTTCAGCAGAGGTTCTTGCACTGGTGGGAAAGAAGCCTTGGGAATAGTAAAACAATGTCTTTATATAGTATCATCTGTGTGCTGTGAAATCTAGCAAGGCAGTACGAAAACAGATAGCAAGGGAAATAATAGATAATAATCTTTGGGGGAACATAGGTGGGATAAACATTTAAATGTAGCCAATTGTATTGTTCACAAAGGTGTGTTGATGTTCACTCACAACCTATCTGTGTAAAGAGCATGGCGCGCGATCAAAGAACAGAAACTATATATGCTGTAAAAGAAAAACAATAAACGTCTTCATCCTTGTCTCACAACTTGGCGGAGTCCGTGCCTTGATTGCCGCACAGCTACTTCAATTTAGTTAAATTTCAAATATGCTATATCAGACATCATCTTTCTCTTCTTCCACTTTTCCGACAAAATTTCCCTTGTGATCATCCTTGTTATTGTAATCCTAACTTAAATCCAACTCTAACCATTCTATGATTCTATGAAATTCAGAATGATTTTTAGTCTTCGCAATGAAACATACATGTTGATAAGTTATATATGGAGTGACCAAGTCTTGAACCTCTATGACACCAGATAAGCTGGAAATCAACCTGATGAAATAAAACATTGATTTATAAATGTAGTGTGTTGAACATTCTTTTTTTACATGTTAACTTTTCTCAGTTAACGTGTAAAAGCTTTTTCTCTCTCTGTGAAATTTATGTCTTTTCTCTTAATTCAAATCTTCACAGACTTTCAGCGTGATAAAAGTCCAGTATCAGATGAGCTTGTAAAGGACTTTAAATCTTTTGCTTATATCAAACCCCAGTGAGGATTTGTGTGAGGGTCCTTCCACATCTTTAGGACTTTGTAACATTCTAATCTATGGTATTCAAGAACTTAAAACTATCTTTCATGATTAAATTTCAGATTAATCTTGTCTCTTCAAAAATAAATTAAATTAAGAATGATTAGAAGGTACTTCTAATTTTCCTTGGGAAAATTAAACAAACCTGAGCTAAGAATGATACTTCTGAAATTCCTGTTAATGAATATTAATTATGTTTTTTAACTTTATATAGGGAAATATTTTCCAGCATACTTCCCTAGCCTCAGCACTCTCACTTCATTACTTTTGATAGTTCCCCTCCACTCAAAAATGAATATGTATTCATACTATTCCTTCTGTTAAGCTTTTGTAAACCTCAACTTCATGCCCCCTGATCCTTTTTTACTCTGTGGAAATGAATTACTTTCCCTTGGTATGCAGATCAGCTTATCAATTGAAAGTCTGACATCATCTTCTTAATCTTTTATTTCTGGACTTTATACTTTCTTTTCTGTCCTTCAAAAAAGCAAAAATATTCCTAATAAATTCAATGAGTAGCTCTGATGAAGAACCAGGCTGTCAAGTCAAAACCACGTTCTGTTATTAGGGAAATGAGTATGAATTTCATAATTGCCTTCAGTGGCAGCAGAATTCTACTCTGTTTTCTTTAGAAAATGTACATAAAAAAATTGTTAAATATACATTTATGAAATATTCTTTTGATTCATCATAGCTATTGTTTTTGAATGTGAGTATTCAGTATTACTCACCACAGGGAATGGTGCAAAAAAGAAGACAGCATTCACTGTTTAAAAAGCAGATAGGTGACTTACTTGCAAATGGAAAACAAAAGTAGATAGCTTTGTTGGTATAAGCTATGTCTTTTCATAAATGCCTCTGTGCAAGAAGTTATTGTCATCTTTGTGGCTTGACGTTGGACTCTCTGCGGTATGCCCATGCCTGCCTTCTACTGAGGAGCCCAGAACTAGGCACAGCACTCCAGGTGTGGCCTCACCAGTGGTGATTAGAGGAGAGGAGAAGATACTATACTCAACATAAATCACAACTATTCTGCACTTACAACATAGGACTGTTGTTTCCAGGACTCAGAATTATAAAGTCATAGAATAGTTTGAGGGGGAAAGGTCCTTTAAAGGTCCCCTTAGTCCAAATCCCTTGCAATGAGCAGGGACATCTTCAACTAGATCAGCTTGCTCAGGGTGGCATCCAACCTGACCTTGAACGTTTCCATTTACCACCTCTCTGAGCAATCCATTCCAGTGTTCGCTACCTTCATTGGAAAAAAATTTCTTCCTTATATCCAGTCTAAATCTACCCTCTTTCAGTTTAAAACCATTACCCCTTATCCTATCACAACACACTCCACTAAAGACGTTGCTCCTATCTTTCTTATGAGCCTTCTATAAGTACTGAAAGGCCACAACAAGGTCTCTCCAGAGCCTTCTCTTCTGCAGGCTGAACAATCCCAACTCTCTCAGTCTTTCTTCATAGGAGAAATGTTCCATCCCTCTGATCATTTTCGGGGACCTCCTTCGAAACTGGTTTATGTACCTTTTGTAGCATTTGGCTTACAGAGCAGACATGTTTCTGTTTGGAATCAGATGCATCCTAACTGCTGAAACAAAGAAAATCTCTGTTTAACTGTGGTGGGTTGACCCCAGCCAGCAGGTAAAATGTCATGCACTCCACCCCAGTGGGATGGGGAAGATATAATTCAAAGGGCAAAACCAAGAAAAACTCAAAGGCCAAGAGTTTAATTAGTGAAGAAAAAGTTGTGCACACAAGCAAAACAAAATAAGGAATTCATTAACTAATTCCTATTAGTAGGTACGTGTTTAGCCTTTTCCAGGAAAGCAGGGCCTCAACATGCATTCCTCAGCACAGGACGGACACAGGCCTGTTGGAATGGGTCCAGCAGAGGGCCACAAAGATGATCAGGGGGCTGGAGCACCTATGCTATGAGGACAGGCTGAGAGAGTTGGGGTTGTTCAGCCTGGAGAAGATCAGGGTCCGGGGAGACCTTATAATGGCCTTCCCAGTACGTAAAGGTGGCCTACAGGAGAGATGGGGAGGGACTCTTTATCAGGCAGTGTAGTGACAGGACAAGAAGTAATGGTTTAAAACTGAAAGAAGGGAGATTTAGATTAGAAATTAGGAAGAATTTCTTTGCTGTGGGGGTGGTGAGGCACTGGAACAGGTTTCCCAGGGAAGTTGTGGATGCCCCAGCCCTGGAGGTGTTCAAGGCCAGGCTGGATGGGGCTTTGAGCAGCCTGGTCTAGTGGGAGGTGTCTCTGCCCATGGCAGGGGATTGGAAACTGATGACCTTCCAACACGAACCATTCTGTGATTCTATGCATCATGACTACCTGAGAACACAAATGCTGTAACTTGGAATGCTCCCCCTTCCTCTTCCTTTCCCCAGCTTTTATTGTTATGTAAGGTGTCCTATGATATGGATATCCCTTTGGTCAGTTCAGGCTAGCTGTCCTACTTTGTCACTTCCCAGCTTCTTGCTCACCCTTAGACTACTTCCTGGCAGGGTAGGATGAGAATCAGAAAGCCTTGACACTGTGTAGACACTGTTCAGCAATGGCTAAAAAATCAGTGTTTCAGCAACACTGTTTTAGCCAGAAAACCAAAACATAATACCATAAGAGTGGCTATCAAGAAAATGAACTGCATCCCAGCCAGACTCAGTACTTCCTGTTGGAACATCAAACTGTTTAAAGAAAATTTCTACTGAAATGAAAATGTCTCTTATTTTCTTTTCTTGAAGTGAGGTAATGAAAGTTTTAATTTTTTCCAATCTCTAAATGTATGCCCTTAGGGGATGTAATTACAGGGACTCGAACATTGTGACTATACAGAGGAAAACACATATTGCTAGGTATGCCATAGTTTAAGTAAATGATTTAAAAAGATATCTACATTTTGCTCACTTTACAGTGCAGGTTCTTTTCTCCAATCAGCCAGCTTCCAGTGACTTCTTGGGTTGATAAACTCTTCCAAACTCTCTTGGAGGAGGAGGACTTGGCTGTGAGTCTGTTGCAAGTGAGCCCTACATCCACTTGCCTGCCACTCTGCTCCTGCTGTAGGCATCTTCTTTCTATGTCACCCAGTGATTCTTCAACATGTCTTTCAAAAGCTTCTTTAAGCATATCAGTGAAGGTAATAAGGGATGTTCCTGAGCTGATGTGTATTACCTAAGACAAGGTGACCCCCACTGTCTAGCTTCACCCTTGTTGGGATGAACCTATTAGAACTGGAATAAACAGGTTTAACAGCTTTATCATCAATCACACTGTGTATCAACTCTTGTTCTCAGAAGAGAGCATTAAACTGCACTGAGCTGTGGTGCAATTACTCTCTGATGAAACAGCTAATTTGCTTTGCATTCTTGGAACAATTCATTTAGGGCCAGTTCAGTATGCAGTATAGACATGTGCAAGGAACACAAACACTTCTGGGGGTTCCTGCTGGAAGCTTTATGGGATCCAAAAGGATAACTATCTGACCTACTTTAAAATTCAACCCCCACAAAACCATAAAGAAGGAAAATAAAAATGTGCTAGCAAAACTTCACTGTGAATTAAGTTCTTGCTTTAGGCACAATAGAGCTCCCCCCAGTACACAATGTACATCTTAAGGTCTATTCAGTGGCTCTATGGTATAGTACTAATTTTGTCTGTCTTCTTACATGAATTTTATCTGCTATTCTAAGAAAATGAGACTTAAACTATCACAGTAACTTTCTCTTTCTGTCTTTGCAAATGATCCCTGAATTTATTTTCCATCTGAAACCATTAGTTTACACATCTTAAATATATACTACCTTTTCTAGAGTTTTACTGAATATCTGCTTCCAGTTATAAGTGTAAGAGAGAGTGTCCCTGTCTGTTTTTGCAGAGAGGAAAGTTCCACAGTGATCAGAAATTCTAAATGTGAAATACAACTATCTTAATTTATTGAGAAACACTATTCACATGTCACTATTTTAGTCTATCACAGAACTACTTGCAAACAGTAGATGAAAATATTGAAAGTCTGAGTTGACACAAATTAAATTATGCTTGATTTTCATATGTGAACCACTGGTTCATATTTTGTATGAGGCTCAGGTTAGTAGTGATGGGGTTGCATCAAATTAGTTAAATTCAGACACAGTTTTGGCGAGCAGACATCTGAGAGCAACTAAATGTTCATTATTTGTAGTAATATATTCTTTAGCTTGTTCCTCACCATGGGTTTATGAAAGGGAGGTACTCCTTAACCAACTGGATCTCTTTCTATGACCATGTGACCCGCCTTCTCGATGCAGGAAAGGCTGTGGACGTTGTTGACCTGGACTTTGGTAAGGCCTTTGACACCTTACCCCATAGCATTCTCCTGGAGAAAATGGCAAATCAAGGCATATTAAAGTGTATTCTTCACTGGGTAAAAGACCGGCTGGATGGCTGTGGCCAGAGAGTTGTGATTAATGGGGTGAAATCCAGTTGGTAGCTGGTCACCAGCGGTGTCCCTCAGGGCTTGGTTCTGGGGCCAGTCGTGTTCAATATCTTTATTGATGATCTAGATAAGGGGATTGAGTGCACCCTCAGTAAGTTTGCAGATGACACCAAACTAGGTGGGAGTGTTGATTTGCTTGAGGGTCGGAAGGCTCTAGAGAGGGATCTGGACAGACTGGATCAATGGGCCAAAGCCAATGGGATGAGGTTCAATAAGGCCAAGTGGCGGGTCCTGCATTTCGGTCACAACAACCCCAGGCAACGCTACAGGCTTGGGGAAGAGTGGCTGGAAAGCTGCCCAGCAGAAAAGGACCTGGGAGTGTTGGTGGACAACCGGCTTAACATGAGCCTGCAGTGTGCCCAGGTGGCCAAGAAGGCTAATGGCATCCTGGCCTGTATCAGGAATAGCGTGGCCAGCAGGAGTAGGGAAGTCATCGTGCCTCTCTACTCGACACTGGTGAGGTCCCACCTCGAGTACTGTGTTCAGTTCTGGGCCCCTCACTACAGGAAAGACATTGAGCTGCTGGAGCGTGTCCAGAGGAGAGCCACCAAGCTGGTGAGGGGTCTAGAGAACAATTCGTATGAGGAGAGGCTGAGGGAACTGGACATGTTTAGTCTGGAGAATAGGAGGCTGAGGGGGGACCTCATTGCCCTCTACAACTACCTGAAAGGAGGTTGTAGAGAGGTGGGGGTTGGCTTCTTCTACCAAGGGAATAATAGCAGGACCAGAGGAAATGGTCTGAAGTTGCAGCAGGAGAGGTTTAGATTAGATATAAGGAAGAATTACTTTACTGAGAGACAGGTCAGGCACTGGAACAGCCTGCCCAGGGAAGTAGTGGAGTCACCATCCCTGGAGGTATTTAAGAAACGTGTAGACGTGGCACTACTTCAGGGCATGCTCTAATGCCCAAAATTGTTGGCTTTTGTCTCTCGGTGGGTGTGCTGTTTATGTGTGTGTTGGTTTGGATTGTGTTGTGGGTTGGTGTGTGGGTTTTGTTTGTTGTTGTTGTTTTGGGTTTTTTTGTGGGGTTTTTTTGTGGTTGGACTCAATGATCTCAAAGCTCCCTTCCAACCATGAAGATTCTGTGATTCTGTGACCCTTTGTTGTTAATATCTTACTAAGAGGACTGTTGACATTTTTAATAAAGAGAGATGACACTTTATTAAGAAATCTCATTGTATAAATTTCACATTTATGAAGGTGTCTCTTTTCTAGTGGGAATATTGTTATGGAGTTAGCTCCAGGTATTCCCAAATCACGGGGAAATTTCAGACAGACTTGCAGATATGCAGATTTACTGTCTTAGGCCAAGCTGCAGTGGTTGGAAACTGGGCTGGAGCCAAACACTCCCATATCGTCCCACTTATACTTTCTGTTTGCTGATTTATCCCTTGTCTTGATCATCCCTGTCACCACATTTACTGTCCAAAGAAAAGTGTCAGACCCAAATTTACTTCTTCCCTTTAGCTCTAGTTTACGGTCCCACACCCTTATTTGTAGTTGTTATATGGTTTTCTTTAAAACTCTGCCTTAGTAATAAGCTTTGCTTAGTGCTTCCCCCTTTACTAGACATACTGTCATTTGTATAGTCCTAGTCTCCTTCTGCACTAACTTTTTTGTGGCAATAGATGACTGTTGATCACCTGCAGAGAAAACATTAACCCTTAGAAACTGCTAGTTCTGATCAAGTATAAAATTCTGGTTTTCCTCTCTCATTGTATAGTTTCATCAAATGTACTAATTTCTTTTTATGTACCATGAATCGTTAAAATCTTATACCTATCATTACCTATAACCGTGGGGCTTTTTTCTAAACATTTATGAAAAAATGTGTCAAGATGACATAAACCAGCACATTCATTGAAAATTAAGCTGGTGGAAAGCCCACTGGAAATCACTTTTTGCTGACTCTGATTTAGTGCCAAAATTATGCATCAACACCTGCAGTTTTCTGGCTTAGAGCACTCAAACAGAAAAATTTCTTCATTTAAAACAAAATAAAAAAGCTTAAGATCACATTGCAATAAAGTTAGGAAACATGGTAGGCATATCCTTGTTTATAGTCAGAATCTACCTCAAAAACCTTAAGCAAATGCCATAGCTAAGCATGAAATCTTAAATATAGCACCCTATCTGTCTACAGCACCATATCACTCACCACTTCACCTGATTCAATTAAAAAAAAAAGAAGTTCTGAAATATATATGTTTTATTCCTAGTTTGCTTATCTCAAACACTGGGATTTTCCGAGCTAGCCGAGTTCTTGCCAAGCTTATGTCAACTCAAATACCTTGCAGATACTGTGGATGTTGTTATTGCCATGTTATTGCTCGGTCTAGGTCACCTTTTGGTATCAGCTCTTTTAAATGTGTCCTTAATTTGACACAGACCTTGCAGATGAATATCTACCTTATAAACTAGTTTTTTTACAAGGATAAATTAACCACAAGGTTTTTATTACTTAGGTAATATCACAGTCTCCTTCATAAGCTGGAGGGATACCAACTGACACTATGCATCTAGAAAGAAGTCTAGTCCACAAGTAATCTCACTGTACAGTTTCTATACTAAAGATGCAAATGCAGTGGATAGGTGTTTTTTGTTTTTTACTTAATTCTTATTTAGTTCTTGTAAAATATAGTCTGGAAAATTATCAACTTAGTAGCAGTGGCATGTCTTGAGCTGACTTACAACCAGGGAGACAAATCTCCAAAGAAAGCATGAATGGAGATGACTTTATGAGTCAGTTTTATATGGAATACCTTTACTGTCTCCATCCCCTAAAAACAAAGGACTGGAGCATGGGAACACATGAATATTGGGTTTTTTCCTCTTTCATTCATTCATCTCCACAATTTACAACTTAATTCAGCTTGTCAGTTAACAGTTAAGGTTTCTCCTCTGGATCCATATATATTAGGCAAAGACTTCTGAGACTTCTGAGTTGGACTGTATATCTTGTTATAGTGGCAAGGAATATATTTTTCTATGTATATTTTATGGAAAGGCTGTATTTCTTTAGAGAAGAACTACAGAATCATAAGTTCTGGGATATATCTTGCAGCCTAGAAGCTACAGAAAGAATGTCAGACCACATTGTCGGTTAATGGAGTCCCTTTCTGTGACGCATAGTTGTAGCAGCCATAACAGAAGCGGGATACTAGACCAGCCAGGCTATTTCTGTAATCTAGTCAGCCAGTTCCTGTACTACCAAGAACATTGTTTCTTGGAATTGTAGATGAGGTTTAGTATAAAGTTTCTATTCTCTACTAATCATGTTTGTGAGCTGGTTGTTTTGTCTTTTCTTTTCTTAAAACCACAACAGGATTTTTTATTTTTCTGTTTGTTTTTCACATTCCATATTTTTTTTCATTCAAGTTTTTATGTCATCTTTCAGTTACTGAGATTGTTGTCTGTTAATTCAGCCTATGCTCTGAAAAGTAGAAACTTATCATCACTAGTAAAATTACATAACTTCAAGTGTCACTCCCAGGGAATCTGCAGTATTTTCCCATGACAGAGCCCTGTAGAAAGAGTTAGAGTACTGACTTGCCCTGTTTTGTGTTAAAAGTAAATTCTTTTGTGGAATGGTTTGAGTAACTGATGCTAGTGACCATTTCGGAGTTTCGGAGTTCTTGTACCCAACCAAATATAGACAGTAAACTCTTATTTAATCTTATGGTCCTTCTAGGACACCAATCTCTTTCTTAAAACATTGCTAAAAATGTGAAAATTCTCAACAAATTAGATACAATTAGGTCTAAATATCAGTAATAGAGAAACTAATACAAATGCATTGAAGTAACAAAACCAGTAACAATAACTGATATTTAGAAGGGTGGGCACCACAAAGCAGAACTGTGAAATTGGCCAGCAGATTCCTGCTTCCCTTAAGTAATTCTGTCAAGTGGTTATTAAGTTGTAGTTGTGGATCTGTAGAACAATCTCACAGTAGTAATCATGGGCAGTTTATTAGAAACTTATGCAAAGCCATCTTGTAAATCCTTCTTAGCATAATACTGAGCTCAATCAAGGGGAGATTGCAAGCAAGAAAAGCTATTCTGTGGCAGCTATTAAATGAACATATCTGTCTGGAAATAACTTTTCAAGCATCACTGCTGTGGAAGAACCAGCTGCCTCCAGAAGAATAAAGATTAGCTCAAGACCTGGTACAATGTGCTATGATAGATAGTATGGGTAATGACACTGACAGTTACAAATGCCTGACATTTTGCATTACAATTTTATTTCTAGCTGCTTCTTCCCCCCTTACTTCCCACCCCATCCTGCCCCCCCAGTCTGCAAGTATTCTACTTTGGATATTTTTACAAGTCTGAGTTTTCTTGGAGAATTTGGTCTGAAACCACTCAGTTGTTTTCCCAGTGGAATTAAGACAGCACTTTTCTTATTTTATTTTTTTTTCCATTTTAAAGAGCTTTATTATATTTTTTTAAGGAGTTTCTCTGCTCCAAGAACACACGTATGATCTTTGGATGATACTTTGCCAATATATCAAGGAAACCTAGTTGATGTCTCATTTAAAACAAAACAAAACAAAACAAAAAAAAACCCAAACAAACAAAAAAAAGGGCCAATCTTGATCTTTTAATTCACACTTGTTCACTAGAGATTAATTACAGTTTGGCATCACATTATCTGAAAACGTATTCTTCTCTGTTCGTATTCAACTAAGGCCATATGTGCTGAGCATGATGTTTTTCCTGTAATTGTTAGTCCATGATGAAGATGTACATGATTGCCAGAACATCCAAGCAACTGGGTATTTCCTAACACTTGCATTCTTGCTTTGCAGAACAAATTCTCTTAATGTAGCATGACCGTATATTTGTTTTTCTGTGGGATTATTCAGTTTATTGTTCCTAATGCAGGTTGTCTGAAGGAAACACAGGGAATACTGGGAATTGAAGTGAAAGTGCACCCACTTTGCATTCTCTTGTACCATGTAGATAGCCAGGAAAGAGCATCTCAAGAGACCAGATGATGTACAGTCAGGTTGTGTGAGTGAAGTGTCATTTACACTGTTTCACATACAGCTGAATGTGTGTTCCTTACTATTATGATTACCAACTATTTTCTGGTTTGGTGCCTGTTGAGATAAAGTTGATCTATGCTGCTGTAGTGTTAAATCACTTTTACAATTCTTCCCTCATGTGTTATCAGTGTGGCTTATTCAGGGCTGGTAAATTTTGGTTCATATGAAGTTTTCTTTACAGAAAAAAAAGGAATGAAATGGAAAACACTGACAGATACAAAATTGCAATACTGCTACTGATGTGACACTGCTACACAATATTATAGTCCAGATGCTCATTATCCTCAAAAGCTAAAAATAACCTACTTATTAATGTGTCATTGCTCTTTGCTTCACGAAATGCTATTTTTCCTTGTAATAAATTGATCTTAAAAAAATATATAATCATACTGCATCAGAAAAATTGCTTGCAAACCTCATATATAAGTTGTCAGTTCAGAGTATTAGAATAGATAGATGTAATTGTTAATAATGTAATTTTAATTTTAAAAGTCTATTTGCAGTAAGTATATCATTATTACTCCACAATCTTAAAATTAAAATGTATTTTATGTTATCTCTTACTAATTTGCATTTAAAATTAGATAACATGCTATGCATAATTAATATAAAGGAACATAATTAACCTCTATATGCTCAACGTCTTCTTCAGCATTCTAATCTAAACACATTCAAGATATATAATTACATGCAATTATAATATAATTAAATAGCTGTTTTTATTATATATTGATTACAACAGAAGCCTATATGGTTTATCAACAATTACAGAACATATCTATTCCTAAGTGAGAATTCTCATGCTTGCTGCTCTTTGAAATAATAGTTATTAAAGGAGAGTAACTTAATAGCAAAACATCTGTTCAGCCTATTAAAAAAAATAAAGAATATAGAAACAATGCAAAAGAATACTGGGGATTCTACATCTAAATGGTCTTAAAATTTTTTTCTATTTCTAGATAGCTAGAGGAAGTATTTACACTCTTATCATTTGAGAGTGTTGTAAAGAACAAAATAAAACAAGAATATGTAGTTATCTCATTTAAAAAATTATATACTTTTCACAAAAGCATTTCACAGCTGTACTGTACTTTGATGTAGTAGAAGGTGGAGAGTTTTGGGAGGGTTTCTATAGAATATTAATATGATCTATACAAATATGTTACTTTCTAAGGATTAAACTCTCACACAGTCCTATTGAAATCAATGGTATTTCATTAAAAATTACTCTGAAGATCCACAATTTACAAATATTTGAAAGATATCTGGTGATTTTCTTTCATCAGCTTTAAACAAGAAATTAGCAATCTTTACAGGAAAAAAGGGTACAATCATTATTTGCTATTTGAAGGACAAGACCCTTTAGTCTCAACATATTTCTAAACCATCAACTCTGGTTTGTACAGTGCCCACCTTCTTAGGAGTCTAAGCCCTTCCTGATGGTCACTGCTGGCAGATTCTGCTCCCCAAAAGAACCCTTCACATTCGTTTCAGACTGTGCTGCAATCTGGTACGTTTTTCCTGTCATTTTCGGATCTCCTACTGGAATAGTTCACAGAATCACAGAATCACAGAATCACAGATTCACATCGGGTTGGAAGGGACCTCTGGAGATCATCTAGTCCAACACACCTGCCAAAGCAGGTCCACCTAGAGTTGCACAGGAACTTTTCCAGGCGGATTTTGAATGTCTCCAGAGAAGGAGACTCCACCACCTCCCTGGGCAGCCTATTCCAGTGCTCTGCCACCCTCAAAGGAAAAAAAATTCCTCCTCATGTTTAGGTGGAACTTCTTATATTCAAATTTGTGTCCATTTTCTCTTCTCCTATCCCTGTTCACCACTGAAAAAGGACTGGCTCCATCCTCTTGACACCCACCCTTTAAGTATTTATAAGCATTGATCAGATCTCCCCTCAGCCTTCTCTTCTCCAGACTAAAAAGACCCAAGTCCCTCAGCCTCTCCTTGTAAGGGAGATGCTCCAGGCCACTAATCATCTTTGTAGCCCTCTGCTGTACCCTCTCCTGCAGTTGCCTGTCCTTCTTGAACTGGGGAGCCCAGAACTGGACACAGTACTCCAGATGGGGCCTCACCAGGGCAGAGTAGAGGGCAGGATAACCTTTCTTGACCTGCTGGTCACACTCTTCTTGATGGACCCCAGGATGCCATTTGCCTTCTTGGCCACAAGGGTACACTGCTGGCTCCTATTGTCCACCAGGACTCCTAGCTCTTTCTCCTCAGACTCACACTTGCCTTTATTGAATTTCATCCAGTTCCTCTCTGCCCAGCTCTCCAGCCTGTCCAGGTCTTTCTGTATGGCAGTACAGCCCTCCGGCGTGTCAACCACCCCTCCCAGTTTTGTATCATCAGCAAACTTGCTGAGGGTACACTCCATCCCCGGGTCCAGGTCATTCAGAGGTCACATAGGTCACAACAAGGGACACTTCGTTCCTACATAAGAACTAAAGATGGCTCCTATCTCAGCTATACATGTTTGCAAAAGAAAATCTCCATTCCAGTTTTCAGTGCTAGAAGTATAACAGAAACATCCTGGTGCATGAGTCAAGCATTCCATATAGACAATGCCAACACAGCACCTTTCTGTCTAAGCAAAATTCAGTTTTGCTTTATTGAGAAATTTTCTTATGTTTTCATGTTGTGTTTTTTTGGTTTTGTTTTGCTTTGAAGTTTTTTGCTGTTTTGTTTTTCTACAGGAAAGGTAAAGTAATTGGAAAAAAAGGAAGGATATTCTATATGAGCTGGATTATGAGATCTGAACAATCAAGTTTATTGCACCTGCTGTCAGCATGGAGGAAATAAGACTCGGTTGCTATTGAGAGAGGATTCTACTTTCCTCTTCAAGGGCAGACACTTTGTTCCACATTGTCACCTTTTGATTGGTTACAGCAGGAATTAACGAGGAGAAGTTACAATGAAGTTGAGGTACTGCTGCAACAGCAGTTAGAGAGGGAGCACACCTAATATATAAGGCTTGTCTAATGCATACAGACCCACCTAAATTCTTGGGAGAAAAAATGTTATTCCAGCTGCATAATTACCTTTTCTCATGGGAAAAAAAAAAAAAGAAAAAAGAAAAAAATAGAAAAAAAGATAGTAATTTGTTTAATGACAGCTAAAAAAGAGTGATATTTTCTATATGTGTTTTTTTCAACAGCTTCAGAAAGCATTACATAAAGGATGAACAAATATATTTTGAGCTTCCCAAGATTGGAAAATGTGACTATTAAAACCAGAGGCATGTGGAAGTGACTATGTCCTCAGACAAAATCCAACCAACTGCCATCAGTCCTTTCAATTGTGTAATAGTGTCTTGAGAAGATGAAATTTTGCCACTGAAATGTGACATTGTTTTCCATTAAATAATGAAGCAGTTATTGCCACAGTAAACCAATGTCAAACAGCAGTGAGTAAGGACAATCCTTCATCTATCATTATCTAATGTTAGTACATTTTACTGAAGTACTTAAAACACTGGACCACAGTATACATAAACCTTAACAGTTGGAATATAACAACAGAGTTACTTTGATAATGAAAAAGTTTTTCACTTGGCTTACATACTTTTTCTTTGCATTTTATTCTTCCATGAGTAATGAAATGGCTAGCAAAATAGCTTCCTTTTACTGTTTTATATACTACTCTCTACAATGAGACACATGAGAGAATTAGAGAAATAAAAGTAACAGTGCCTGAAAACCTCTGAAAAGAAAAGAGTAGTGATAAGAGGACAAAGTCCAATGAGGTCCCTGAAATTCTGTAACAATGAATATCTGTCATAGGCCTTTGCCTTTCCATCTTCCTCTTTTGATCCCCACTGTCTCACCTTATAATAAAATCACCTTACAATACTTAGTATTCATTGCCATTGTCTCCGTTTGTATGGATTTTTGTTTTTTTCTTGATATAGAGTCTTTGAAAACTTGAGTGAATGTACAAGCTGAAAGAAAGGATTCCTCTTGTCTACCTTAAAAAAACCTAGAGGATAAATGTCTATGTGCCAGCTAATCACCCCGTTCTCTTTATAGCCTATAAAGAGAAATAGCCACTTTCAGGGCTTGAATTACCTGACCTTTTTTAGGTGTTTTCTTCAGAATGAGATGAATCATCTCTTGCAGGCACCTATTGTCTCCATTAGTTATGAAGGGAGTCTAAATTATTAGCTCAGGAGTAGACATCAACAGTGTGAATGTTTAAATTTCATCAGACTGAATACCTGTCACTATGGCACAGATATTCGTTGCCATTGTCTCCATTTGCATGTTTTTTTGTTTATTTCTTTATATAGTGGCTTTGAAAACTTGAGTGAATGGGAGAAGCTTACTTCTCCCTCTTGAGAGTCTCTCATGAGCTTCTTCTAAAGTATGATGCCTATTGATGTCCTAAATATTCACCACAGTTACAGAACTTGAATCAGAAGTCTCTTTAATCACCAAGTAAAAACATCCCAATGGGAATCTGAGGCAGAGACTAAGACCTAAATCAACAAAGTCACTTTATTTTCTTATCATCACTTTTGTTCAGAAATCAAATCTGTGAGGTTTCATATAAAAAGGAAAGTTTTAGAAAATTCTGATTTTAAAATACAAATCCAGAGCAGAAAATTATCTTGGCTAACATAATAAATTCATAGTAGAGAGGAAGACTGCTTATTTAGCATTTGTGACATTTGTTATTATGGAGGAAATTAAATCCTAAGATTTTCTGAAAAAGTTAATGCTCCTGCCTTTTATTAATACGTTTGATAGTTTCTAGGATGATAATGACTGAAAAAGGGACCTACAGCTTTGTCGAGACATATTGTTAACAACACTATGAAATAATCTCAGAGAAAACCTCTGAGCAATAGAATATCAATACTAATCAATACTAATCAATACTAAGTTTATTATTAAGAATTTGAGTAAAAAAATTTTGACAGCATTTCATTAGTGAACTTGAAATATCTAATGGGAAGAAAATGAAGGAAATAAAAACTATGCCTATCTTCTTGCAAGAGAAATCAGGAAAAACTTCAAAGAAGTCAATTATCAGTTAAGAAGGAAATGAAACAGAGAACACCGTAACTACTTAGATATCTTTCTACATCTGTCATTTTAGTTATCATTTTATTACCAAACCAAATTACATTTTAAGTACATATCTCTATGATTTTCTGTGATAAATGGCTGAAAGTGACAAAGAACTATGATTTACTACACTTGTTATCCACTATGCAACAGGGGATGCAAATATACAGTGACTGTGATTAAATGGTAATGTAAAACTTCCTAAGAAATAGAAACAGGGAGGATTTGGGGTAGATTTTTCTTTATTTATTTATTGTCTAATGAATTATTGGTAGCTTACTAAAATAAAAATTAAAGAAAAAAAATGAAAAAGTAAACAGGATGTCTATTTGTTACTGACAGGCTCTAGTTAATCCATTGCCCCTAAAGCAGATAATTAAAGGATTTTAGATGTGTTGCTGGTGAATTCAATTTGACACATTAGAGTTTATAATCCCTGTGACCTCAATTATTGAGTATGAATGATGGCAAACACTACTAATCCAAATACCTGGTGTCTTAATTTCTTTATAAAATCCAATACCTAGTTAACTAGCTGTGAATGAAGGTTATCTGAATCATAAAACACCCCAACCTTCATCTTTCAAAAAAGGAAAAAAAAAAAAAGCCAATTGTCCTGCGTTTGAAGGTCATGGCTTTAACAATGTGCATTGTCTGTGTTCTGAAATATAAAGTAAAGAAGGTGCACAAGGTTTTGTCTTTAATCCTTATGTAAAAAAGGGGAAATTGATAGAGCATTTTCATTTTAGAGAGATACCAATTCCTTATGGTTTTTGTTTTGAAATCTTCAGTAAACCTCTGCCAAATGTTTCTGTGTTACAGTAAAAGAATCTTTGATAGCTTTGAAGAAACATGCAATGAAGCAGGAGTTGCTGGTGAAAATTGAAAATTGCACTCTGAAGTAGTAAAAGTTCTATATTCCAGTTAAAATGAATTTCCAATATATTTCAAATTACTTTCTTGAACTTGGTATTTTCAAGCTTGATAGTTATTGAAGAACATGGAAAAGGTCCAGGTTGGGTGAATGCCTGATTTAATTTATGTTTTCAGTGAGAAGACTGAAATTTGCTAAGAAAAGAAGAAAGGCATTTTCCTTTCTTCTAGATCATGAAGAGAAACATATCCCTATGAACTTACTGGATACTGTACCGTATACAGTATATATTACATGACTTACTAATCGCATTAATCCTTCTAGAATATGAATTGTAATCACTGATGCTAAAGCCAGGGAGAGAATACGCTACAGCACTGTTTCTGGCATGCTTCTATTTGTCTTGCTGGGGGTAGCTGCTGAACCACTCTCAACTTTATTGTCATTTGCCACTTTGTTATTGAGATTCAGGCCTTTTTGAGCATGTTTGCATCTCTTTTTCCAGTGCACTGCAGTAGCTGCCCTATCATTTTGTGTGCCTTTCATGTAGATGTTCTCTGCACACACCACACTTCCAGCTTGCCTCATCCTACAGTTATACCAGCATATATTTATAAAAGGCTATTTGTCATGTAAATCCTTAGCTATCATTTTACCATTCTGACATCAAGATGGCAGTTAACATTGTGAATGAAGCCATCTATCTTGTGCTGCTATGGCTCATGTGACCCTTCCTAGTGATGAGGACCTGAAGAGATTTAAATTAGGCTATGGACTCCAAGCATTATGGCTCTTTATCAATCACCCGCAAAACAGACCTTAAAGGAATGAGTGGAATGTCATAATTCCTACCCTGGGGGCAAGAAGATCACCTAGCCCCATGTGAGAATTTGCTGGAGAAACAGGTTGTTCACATGTTGAAATAATGTATCTCAAAAGCAAGAAGAGATTTTCTGGGTTTGAACAGATGGGGAAGGGAGTTCTTTTGTTTTTCCTGAATCCACAGCAGAAAACCCTAGAACAAAGATGGTAAATAATGTGGATTGTGATGAAAACACCTTTTATAGTCTCTGCCTCTGGGACAGAGGCCAAGATGTCTTAACAGATTGACAGTAGAGTCTCTATTCTAAATACAGCACTGCATAAGGATAAAAGCTCTATTGTGGTCTTGTGCAAAGATCAGCAAGACAACGGCCTTGGAAAAAAAAAGATTAACATATATATACATATGGCGTTGTATCAGTAGGACAACACATATCACCAATCCCTTGACATATTTGCTATTTTTTGTTTTTAAACAATAGTCCTCATCTCTCTCACAAAATCAAATTTGGCAGTTCATCAACCTTGTTATAAAAGCAAAGATATATATTCCTCCACTTGGGTCACAACAACCCCAGGCAGCGCTACAGGCTTGGGGCAGAGTGGCTGGAGAGCTGCCCGGCAGAAAAGGACCTGGGGGCGTTGGTCGATTGTCGGCTGAACATGAGCCAGCAGTGTGCCCAGGTGGCCAAGAAGGCTAACAGCATCCTGGCCTGTATCAGGAACAGCGTGGCCAGCAGGAGTAGGGAAGTCATCGTGCCTCTGTACTCAAAACTGGTGAGGCACCACCTTGAGTACTGTGTCCAGTTTTGGGCTCCCTACCATAAAATAGGCATCGAGATGCTGGAGCGGGTCCAGAGAAGAGCAACAAAGATGGTGAGGGGTCAGGAGCACAAGTCTTATGAGGAGAGACTGAGGGAGCTGGCGTTATTCAGTCTGGAGAAGAGGGGGCTGAGGGGAGACCTTATTGCTCTCTACAACTACCTGAAAGGAGGTTGTAGAGAGGTAGGGTTTGGTCTCTTCTCCCAAGTCACAGGCGACAGGACTAGCGGAAATGGCCTCAAGTTGCACCAAGGGACGTTCAGGCTGGATATTAGGAAAAAATTTTTCACCGAAAGGGTTACCAGGCATTGGAATGGGCTGCCCAGGGAGGTGGTTGAGGCACCATCCCTGGAGGTGTTCAAAAGACGGGTTGATGTGGTGCTGGGAGATATGGTTTAGTGATGGTGCTGCTTTCTGTTTATTGTGGTTGTTTATTTTTTGTCAGATCTAGGTTGACGGTTGGACAAGATGATCTTTAAGGTCCCTTCCAACCTAGAAGATTCTGTGATTCTGTGACTCTGGGATGTGTAATGGCAAAGACCTGGTCACCTCAAGCTTTCATGTCACCTTCCTCACCTCTAAGCAACTGCCTATTAATATCAGGTTATAATAAGATGCTATAGATTTTAGTGTGAAAGAAGATTACAGTAAACATAATTTAGGGCAAAGCTGTCCCCTTGGAACAAGGGCTTGACAAGATATATTAGGGCAATTCTTGATGCACTGTAGGATACCTTCAAACACTGCAATTGCAGGAAGTGGTGTCATTTGTATGTATATTGTGCAAGCTCTGCCACAGACTACTTTTTGGTCTCTGTCAAGGAACCAGCTATCTACTCATCTGCAAAATAATGCTATTGCAGACTTACTAATAAGTATTGAAGCCTGAAAGCAAGATGGAAGCAAAGAACGTGGATGCAATAACTGAGTAAATTTGCAGTCTCCAGACCAGACTGCTTTTATCACAATATATCTACAAACTCATATGTTAGTAAAAAACATTTCCTCTCTTCTTAGGTAAAATGCCTCTCACTCATAATACAGTACATAAAGGAAAATCTCATGCTTTCAATATTGGCTTTTAATGTGAAACTATTGTTTGAAATAAATTATTCAAAAAGTGGGTCTGTTCCTGCTACAGCCCAATCGTTATCATACATTTTAAGTTTCTACACCTTGAAGTAAGCCACACGGTTTCTTTAGCTGATAGGTGGTTTCTTTGGCTGATAGGCATCTACATTTATTCTTTCATATATGGTTCTGTTGATGCTGACGATTGCACTTGTACACAGAGACTGATATCATCTTTTAACTATTTCAGTGAAGACAGCTGTTTTCTTGAATTCTTTCATCTTTCAGCTACCACAGTCAACAAAGGTAAACAACTATAAAACAACATGACAAAAATTAATGTCCACATAAATGTCATTGGGAGTAGAAATCCATCTTTCATCGCACTGCTTGAGTATTGCTATGAAACACTAAAAGTAGGGATGTCTATTGCACTGAGCTACTAAATTCCCAGCAAGAAAGAAGCAAGAACAGCTGGAACAGAATGCTGGTTAATTAAAAGTCTCTTTAAATCAATAAGGAATTTTTTAAGTGCTTTCCATGCTGTTAGAAACATACTGAAAAAATAAGAATTTTTGCTTAGGTGTCATTAATGCTTGATAAAGAAACAAGTTATTGTTATTATTATTGTTGTTGTTATTATTATTATCCTTCCATGAATTCATTGTGTATACCATTTTAATCTTACCATTTGTAGAACCTATTTTTTGTATATTTCTTAATCAGATTCCTTAGGCAGCCAAAAATTATCTTTTCATCTCCCTACCAAGACTTAGTAGGGTGTTAAACAAATGTCAGAAGTAATCAACACCACAAGCACTTTGGACTGGAATGAGTAAGTAAGGAAAAGATGACACTAAATTTTCTAGAGGTAAAGTTTCAGTTAATAGGATAGCAGAGTTTATCCTCAGCTGATATAGATAACCCCTAGAGCATAAAGCTGTCCGTTGACCTTGACTGGCTACTGAAGACGGAAATGAGCTGCACAATTATGCTCCTTATACCTATTATGTTATGCATAAATTATGCATCTGTGTAAGACAAATTTCAGTAATTATACTTGATAATATATTTAGAATACTTGCATGGAATTTTATACATGGTGTTAGGTTGTATAAATCTAAAAACTTCATAAAAACCAGTATCAAATGAGATATTTTCATTTGCATCCTTTCACTACTGTATGTATGATTAAATAGGAATAAAATAGCACATCATCTTCTAACGAGAAGTATTACATCTTTACATAAAGATATACCATGGAAAGAAGTAAGCCTTATGGAGTCTTATGAGAATAGTGTTGAAATCATCTGGACATAGTTCTTAAAGATAATTTTCAGGTAGAAATAAAAAAGCAGTTTGTAAGAAGCAAATGATACTTCAGGATTTTTATTTCCTTTTGTTTGAGCAGCTGCACACTGCAAATAAGAAAGGTATATTGATTTTTATTTTTCTTAATATAACTTTGGTTTTGAAAATAATATTGAAGTTTGTAAATATATATGGTTTACAAATATTTGCATTCTATAATTGCTTCTACAAAGGACTGGAAAGGTTGAAATAGACTAATTCATTTTGCCTTCTGCAAAGAGCAGCAGAATTTTAACTAGCTTCTTTTCCCACTGTTCAGCATCTGACGCATGATCCTTGATTACATTCCCAATCCCCTCCTCAAAGAAGCTCATATGTGGAATGACAAAAAATAAATAAGCACTATATTTAGATAATAGGAATTTCTGAGAGTATTATGTGCAGTGCAAGGTTCTGCATGCATGTCATAATGGATTGTTAAGCAGGGTTTGATTTCATCATATTTCAATGTTAAATTTAGAAAAGCACTTATAAAGTTATTTTGGTGGTATTCAACACAAATTGCATTTATTTGGGAAAACTCAAGGTTAAGTCTTTTGGCTGGCACTAGACAGGATTTGCTTGTGTGCAGAATGCATATTTCTACGTTTAAATGGATGTACAGCGAATGACTAAAAAATAGGTTTATTTTACAAAAAAGTTGTGTGATTCACTTACCATGACCATCTCTCAAAATCATCATAAGTTCAAAATAGACTGCCTAAAGTTGAGTAAGAAAAATTTGTGTAAAGATTGGTTTTACAGCAGATTCCATATTGATTTATGAAGGCATTAATTTGCCATTTAGCTCTTAAATTTGACTATTAATAATTCTTGACATTCAGAAGATAATTTTATAAATTTTATGCTACTAAAACAAGTCTTGTGACTTTCCTAAAAACATGACTTTGTACATGTGTGCATTTCTTTAAAGACCAATGCAATTTTAACAGTTTTTAAACAAAAAAGACTTTAAATCAGTTTAGAAAACCTTTTATTTTCTTTCTTTTTTTTTTTTTTTTAGTTATGGAATTTTTATGTCAAATACCTTCCTAATATCAAAGTCTACAGTGCACTGAAATATTCCATAAACAATATTTATTTAGTTGTCAAGTAATTAGTAAAATATCAGTTTACAGAGTCATTGAAGAAGTTTTACCATATTTTTGGATATCATGTAACTCAGTTTTTTATTAAAGTAAGAATCAAAAATGTACTAATATTCATTAAAACATTGCATGTATCAGCTGTTTATTGATGTGTCATACACAAAATCACATATTTTCTTGGAAACAGGATTAAAAGAATCCTTTAATTTATAGGGTACTTTATCACTTAAGAGCAAAGGAAAGTTCATTTCAGTTTTAACTTGATAACATAAAAAAAAGCAGAAGTAATTACATAATTGAACAATATGATGATAAAGACAACTGTGTAAATGAAGTGCTTTTGGCTATTGTTGGCAGCCAAAGAAAAAAATAGAATCACTTAGTAGTTTAACAGCAGATATACTGTGTACAGATTTCTTTGGGAAAAGAAACATTACATCCTCTTCAATACTTCTATACAGCATGATTTTCTAAGAGCCCTAAAGCTGTTTCATTCTAACAAAATGTATCTCATACCATCCCGCTGAGACAGGTAAAGAAGGAATAGAGTCAATGTGTATGTCATAGACTAAAATAAAATGAAAAACGACTGTGAATATCATCAGCAGTGAAAACAACAGATAAAGTTCACATAGGAGAATGAACTGCTCTAACTTTGGAAAAGGAGTGAGAATGCCACAGGAAGCAATGCTGGTTGATACCTGAAGCCCAAAATAATATTCAGAGCACTCATCAGAAAGAAGATTGGAAGAGTGCAAGACAAGATAGATAAGAGTTAAATGAAATTAAAGAGGAGCAACCCATGCAAATAAACACAGGAATACTGGTATAAAATGATGGTGACAAAAAGCATATTAAGTATGAAGAGGGTTCTTTTCTATCTTTGCAGGTTGGACAGCTGCATTGGGATCTCAAGAAGATATTATGTAGTATGTATAAACTAAATAATTTTAAAAATACAGAGTTTAAAAGTATTAAAATGACCGGATTCTGAGTAAGACTTAATTTTAATATTAAAAAAGAAGAAATATTTTCAGCTTTCAGCCTTTCTCTCAGTATCTTTAGGGCATTTCAAAAATTTGTCTCTCACATATCTTTGATGATTCAAAACACAGGAAAAAATATTTAGCATGAGAAATACCAAAGAATCATTGACCGAATGTCGGCTTTGTTTATTGGAGGAACAAACTCAGAGAGAAAATAGGAAAACACTTTTAACATGCACACACACAGAGTGCAGCAGGAGACAAAAACAGTGACAGAAAATTGGCAAAAGAGCACAGAAATATAACGGTAAAATAACTGGTGAAAATGAAATCCTGTTTCTACTTGGGAAAGCTGCAAAGCCTCTAGCATTCTGTAACATTTCAGCTCCAGATTTTCCAGTTACAGAAAGGTTAGATTACATCTGTCATAAAAGCTGAATCTCTAATTTAGTCTAATAGAAAAATGAGTTGCAAGGCTGTCATCTCCTGCTCTTTAAGTGCTGTGTCCTGAGTGGAGTTGGCATGAGTTTTTCGAACATTAGACTAAGCAGACTTCTTGTGACCACTTCTCGTGAGCAGCAGTAGAGGACAGGCTAAGGATATTTTAAACCTTGTGCTAAAAGATTTTTAATGACAATTCTGAAAGTTTAAATGGAAACAGTGATGCTGAAAGTGCAACAGTGTCTAGAAAGCACATCATGTTTGGCCCTTTGCCCTAAGGATGCTCTAAGTTGAAGTGAAGAAAAAGACAATACCAGAACATTTAATTGTAATTATTTTCTTTTTCTTTTAAATGGACTTGCACTCAAGAGCTGAGCTCTAAGACAACAGCAGGTCTTTTGCTGGATAAATTAATAACATAACAAATAACAGCATATGACATATCATGACTGATCGTTATGGTTTGAGAAAACCCATAATAATCTATTGTCATTTAGACAATTATTCTATCACTCGATGACCCCTCCCCACCCGGAAAGGGGAATCAGGGAACACAAAGAAACACAAGGGTTGAAATATAAATAGATTTCATAGACTAAGACTAAATAATTAACAACAATACTAAAGAACCAGTATTAATCCTGATACTGATAAAATATATACAAGAATTATACTCAGCCAATTATATCAGTAGGAAGCTGTGCACTCCCAGCAGTGGACAGCAAATGTCGGACACTGTGAGTGCAATGGCTTCAGGAGGAAGGGAAGGCCTCAGGGTTCCGGCACCAGGTCAAGGAATAGTCTGGACCGCCGCCATCAAGGGAGAAAGAGCTACACAGCAAACTTTTCTAATTTATATTGAATGTCACATTCATGGTGTGAAATAATCCTGTTGGCCAGCCTGGGTCAAATGCCCAGGC
>JAHREE010000279.1:29680630-29809634 GCA_033628505.1 Tringa tobata
GAAAAGGAGGTTGACACAGACATCTTTCTTTCTTTCTTTCTTTCTAGAAGCTGTTTAAAATATATAGACATCCCTTGATCATCCAAAGAGCTGTTTTGGGACATTATGAGCCATGTAACATCAGAAATTTAGTTTCTGTGGCACAGCACTGATTAGGACAAAAAGTTAAATCAAAAAAGGTGGTGTCAAGAAAGGATTTAAGGGGAACAACATTAATTCTTTAACTTACTAGCATAGATAGGTACTCTTCAGCACTGTAACAACAGCAGAATTAAAGGGTTGAGAAGGTGACTAAAGTGCACAAGCATCTATTTCAATAATGATTATAAATATACATTATATTTATAATAATAATTATACATTTCTTTTTTTTTTTCTGACAAAAAAAAATAATTGTGAAACAAATCTCAGAGGTATTTGATCAGGAAAACTATCTTCTCCTCAGCCCTATATCCAGTGGACACTCAACACTATTTACAACAAATTAAACAGTCTTGTGTTGCTTCCTAAACTGTAAATTTCTATCATTACACTTTTTACCCTAAGCCTTGCTTTAACACTGCTAGCAATAAAAATAAAATACAGAAGGTCCTACTGTATCCTCAAAACTAAACTCTAATATAGCTTAAACTCCTGACAGTCTACCAAATCTTCACCGGTTCCTGAAAAGTTTCAATAGAACAGTTAGGGACAAGTGAGAATGCTCAGCAGATGACTTCACACAGACTATAGAAAACACATTTCGTCAGTTTAAGCACTTCTTGATTTCAATTCAGATTTATTTTATCTTTTGTACAATTTTTTTCATAAATTAAGATACATTATACACATGCTTAGAGAAATGTTTTTGTTTTTTTTCTATAGAAAAAAGTTTGCCTGACTATTGGCAACGTAACTGGAGTTTCTTTAAAGTCCAGTTGAGAGAACTCTAGAAATGTCTGTTTTCTTGGTTGGACTATCTTTCTATATAATGTTCTTTAGCTGTTAATATATGATTCTCATATGTCTGGAATTAAGTATCTCCCGAGTTTCTTTGTGATTGCAATAGCTCACATATATCTCTAAGGGCAGGTGTGAAAATGTACAGCAAGTGCATTCTGTGATATCAAACGTGTACAAAATGAAAATGTAAATAAATTGATAAACATTTTTAACGTGCACGCACAAATACACACAGTCAAATGCAAGTTGATTTACATGAAAATTAAGTTGTGTATGCCTATTTTTTCTGATAGATCTGTTTTCATTTACATACATAATGAATTTCAGCATGTTGAAATATAGCATGGTTGCTTTGTAGAAATTCAATAGAGGACGTTGGAGGGTGTCATCCAAAGACAATGTGCAAGAGGAAAATATACACCTTTAGAAAAAGCTATAAAACAGAAAATTCTTTAGAAGACAATAATACTGCATTTTCCAAGAACACTAAAATATTTTGGGACTTTCTGTCATTCCACCGAAATAAAACATAATTGTGAGAATAACCCCCACTTTTTTTTTTCTTTTTTTTTTTTTTCCCCATGCTGATAAGGGCTATGCAAACATCATGTATAAAATTGTGAGAATTGAGACATTCTTGTTAAGATTGCTTCTTAGAAATAGTTGAATCTGTTCTCATGGCTGATGAATATCAAACAAAAAAAGAACAAATTGATCAATACTTGTATTTAGTTTCAGAAGATTAATTCTGACTGCTTGTATTGGGTTTTAGTTTGTACCAAACTTTTAGATGATACAGTTACAATGAAAGAAAAAAAAAAAAAAACAAACAACAACACGTTTCATTAAATATTTCATACATACTTCTACTCAGACAGCTGCATTGTTGTCGTAGATTGGGCTATGTTGGACAATGGCAAGATGACAGATGCTCTCCCCCATCTCTCACTCCAAGGAGAAGAGAGACAGGAAGAAGAGAGATAGAGACCTATGAGTTTAGGAAAAAATTAAACTACTTTGATGAAATACTAATAATAAAATTAAAAAGGAAATAATGAAATAGATGCAATATATAAAATACATACAAAACCATACCAAGTTCCTAGGAAGATGTCACTGGCAGGCACTGGGAAAGTTCCAGGCTGCCCTCAGTAACAAATGAGAACTAGATTCCAGAATTCACTGATGGGGATTGAAGGTAGACAAACTGACAGGTTCCTCAGATATCAACCATTGAAAAAAGAGAACCACTGAAAATGAGTCCTTGAAAAGGAGCCAACCTATCCCTTTTGGTCCCTCAGCACAGCAAATGCAATGGAATGCCCTATTGGTCAGTTTGAGTCACCTGACCTGTTCACTCCTCCCCACAGGTGCAACCCCTCCACGGGGTAAACAACTAAGTCAGCTGATTTGGGTTGCCACAGCAACGAGTACGAGCAAGAGCCTCTCTGACTGAACAGAAAGTTGGCTCTGCTCTACCCCAAACCAGGACAATTGTATAATACAATTAAACTTCCATAAATGTATTAAAAATGTGTACATAACTATATGAGTTAATAGAATGAATATTAATACAATATGATTATGTAGCCAGTCTAGGTATATGTAGCCAAGATAACTATGTATAGTCGGAAACCTTTGGTGAAAGATATTGAAGTAGGGACACTCTCCTCCTGTCAAAATAATCCTGATGTGAAAGGAGGAAATCCTATTAAAAATATCATGAATGTTGATAACGGTTATAGAAAAAAACTGATAATGTGCTAACATTGATGTTTTTCATTTGTTACCATTTAGGAATGTAAATATTCTTTGTACTTCATAAATAATGTGTATTCTGGAGGAAAATAGATTATTGGAATGTTACTCGGTTAATGTTAGCATGCATATGTAAGTGTGTGTATATATGTGTTGGCAATAAATGTAGTGCCCTATGGGAAGTAATGGAGTATTTTATGCAAATATATAATTACATAATAAGAATAATTTTCATTTTAATACGAAACATAAAAAGGTGCTTCTGCAAAATGAGAGTTTCCAGCAGCACTAAGAATCAAGTGTGTATATACTAATAGAATTTGGGATTTTACAAAGCATGTTTTTTTTTTACTCATTATAATATGCTTGGAGGGGGGGGAAAGTCATAAACTACTTCAAATAAATAGTTCCAAGAGCTGTCATATGCTTGAACTTACTATAGTTTTAGTGACTACATTAATTAGCCAGGTACAATGCTGCAACATGCCAGGAAAGAGAAAAATCACATCT
The DNA here is from genome assembly GCA_033628505.1 of Tringa tobata. NCBI lineage: Eukaryota > Metazoa > Chordata > Aves > Charadriiformes > Scolopacidae > Tringa > Tringa tobata. The sequence goes on from JAHREE010000279.1 coordinate 29,683,841, forward strand.
GTATAGTTGTGCAATTGCATTGGGACTTAGAACTGGAACATTCATATCCTGGAATTTGTAAGCAAACTCAGTGGAAATATAATGCTGAATTAGGATCCTTTAAAGTTATTGACAGGTCCTGAAATGTTATAGACTCTTCAAAAGAAGTTTGGAAGTCTGCTTTGCCGAATGGTGAAGCATTTTTCCAAGATATTCAGGCACCCCTGAAAAGCTTCATGGCTGTGAACAGCTGCTGGAATTTCATTTGCAAATATATACACTGCTACATGAAATAATCAAACAAATGCATGCAGTACATAAATATTTTAATTCTACATGGGGACTGAAGATGAGTAAAATCCTTACTTCCTTTTAAAATATTTTTAACTCCCATTTTTCCAAGGAATCTTAACTTAATCAGGGAGTTGGACTAGATGATCTCTAGATGTCCCTTCCAACTCTGTCAAATCTGTGAATCTGTGAATAATCTGACATAATCTCAACTAGTAACCTGATGACACAAAACCAATCAAGAAAAAGAGCAATCTGAAGTTGGCAGATGAGGGTAAATGCATCTTGAGAACTTGTGAATGAAGCCTTAGAATAACACCATTTTTCTTGGATTGGCTCAACTTCTGTCGCATGAATATTGAGACAGATGAGATGCAGTTGATAAATCAGAACTGAAGAAATCAGAGGGACTCAGACCATTTTTTCTTTTTCCCCAGAAGTCTGAAGATATTAGAGGGCCAAAGTATCAACACACAAGTATCTTCCATCTCTCCACTTCCTCTGTCTCCTAAAGATTCAATTAGATTTGTGATGCTAGTTTTATAAAAATGTCTTCCTGAGAGGAATACAAAAATAATGATGTATATTTAGTTATCTTACATTGAACAAACAATAATCTTACACATGTTGGTGAAAATAAAACCAAACAAGGCAAAGGAAAACAATATGATTGTTATTGATTGAACAATAAATCTGAAATTCTTAAGTGTATCTGCCCATGGCAGGGGAGTTGGAACTAGATGATCTTTAAGGTCCCTTCCAACCCACACCATTCTATGATTCTAAGTTTAAAAAATGACATTTTAATTATATTTCATTATTTACTTAGATGAACTAACCACAGTCTCAACAGCAAGAATATAACTTTCAGGGAATAGAAGATGGATGTCAACACATATATCATTTGCTTTCAGGATTTTGTTTCAAAGTTATCCTACAATACTGTTATTTCTCTTTCATGAATGGAGATGGAATAGATGATGAAATATCCCCTTCAGGAGAAGATGAAGAATGAAGAATGAAGAGCATTTGATCAATGAGCTACCTTTAAGCTCAAATAGTTGTTCATTTCTTCACGTCTGCCTGTGAAGTCTTCTGGGAATTTTAGTACGGTTCTTCAGAAACAACATACAAATCCACAGAGAAAATTCAGAAGCTTGCATTTCTAGGAAACATTTTTTTTAGAAAATATCAATGTTCACATAAGTTCTGGAATATAGGAATGCAAACCCTTATGTCTTTGGGCTAAGGAACAGACCTACTCACCTAATTGAGCTAATGATCTCTTTCAAATATCAGATGTTTGTATTTCAATTTATTTCAGTTCTCATATAATGACTGATAATGTGTGTGGAATTATGTTACTTTTCTGATAATAGTGTTGAGCTTCAAAAGGGATAAAAGGTCTGCAAGCTACAGAACATTTACATCTTTCCTTTAACTTAAAGTATACCAAATTGTAAGACTGTGAGTGATATGTTGGCTCCATAGGCATTTGTGGGAGCTTTGTGGTAGTTTCAGAGGACCAAGATTTTCACCCTAAATCTATACCCAAAGGCACATTAGTGGCTTATTTTTGAGAAAGACAAGAAACCTTGTTATCAAGCAAGTTATTTGTTCAAATCTTTCCCTTTTTTAATTGATATAATCTTGAAAAAACTATGTTGATATGAACTGTAGAGGATCTGAACTTCTCTTTGTACAAGAGTAAGCAGGAATCAACTTATATTTATCACTGTTATAAAAATACCATCTATTATTATGGACCTTTTAGTTATTTTTGCCATAATAATTGTTAAAACTTATTTGGAAAGACTGCAGCCCAAGTAAAATGTCCATGCCAGAAGCTATAAAAGATTTTCATTGTCACAAAGTACTCTAATACATGTATTACCTATTATTATTTTTATTATATTAATTTAGCAATACAGGAATGATAGTGAACTTTCATAATAGTGTTTTTAAGTTTTCATGTTCCCTGACACCATCATGTGAACTTCAAAAGATATGTACACATTTTTTTGTTTCCTTATCTTCCTTCAGATGTTTTGGAAGGGGTAGAAACTAATGTATTATTATTCAAACAGCACTGGAGAGACCACAAAGATTGATCATTCTGTATCTTCCTCCAGTTTTTTCGGAGAAGTCATGAAAAAGGATGGCTTTAATGCACACTGAAGACACCCTGCTCTGTCATCTTATCATGAGATATGTACAGCATTTTTACTGAGATGACACTTTGCACAAGAGTGATAAGCATATAGATGAAATGCAGTTGGTTCAAATTTAACTGAGACACAAATGAAATGACACTGGCAGTATTTAAGAAATACACTGATAACATGGTGGGAACATTAAATTATTCTGTTGACAGAATGTATCCTGAAATGCTCAACACAATGTCTCTTAGAGCCATTGGTGCTCTTGGTCTAAGTTTTCTAACAAAGAAAAAAAAATGCTGTTTTTCTTTTCTATTCCAGCAGAAAGCTTGACAGCTCGGAACAGATGACAACAAAATCACTGAGCTCTTTAGCTTGAACCTTGACCAAGGGATAAAGATAAAAGAAATTCTAAATATCTACTTGGTTTCTACAACAAAATAAACTGATAAAAGAAGAATACTATCTCAGTCTTTATAGAGTTTGCTATACGAAGCCTTACCACTGACCCATGACTGCCTGTGGACTAGGACCTCATTGGATTACTTGCTTCCCTTTTTTGTGACCTATGGAGAAAAATCAATCAAGACTAGTGTCAGAGGCTTAAGAAGCCTAATCAGTCAAACTGAGTAACTAATATGGCTGTTTATATGGATTTGCATTCTCTATAATTATCTAGAGAAAATAAATACTGGTATTGTTTTAACTAATTTCAAATTATCTGTATCACTGAAACATTTCCCCTATCACCAAATTTTATGATATAAAAAAGGTAAAACATAAATACTTCATGAAAAAGTGTTTATAATTGCTTTTCACGAAAGTTAAAATATTTCCTTCCACCTGTAGAATTATAAACAACTGACATTTTACTGTCTCTAAAAATTTAGCTCAGAGATTTTAACTGATTCCACTACAAAACAAGCTTAAAGAAATTCATAATGTATTACAGTGCCTATCTCTGCTTATGAGATAGCTGTACTCTCACTAATACAGTCCAATAGGTAATTGGCCTTTTTGTGCTGCAAGGTAATCCTGCTTACTCAAGTTCAACATGCTGTCTATCAAGGCCCCAGATCCCTTTCTGGAAAACTGCCTACTATTGAGTTGTCCTCCAGCTTATAGTGTTGCATGAGGTTATTGTGTCCCAAGTGTAGAATTTTGTATTTTTCTTTATTGAACTTCTTGAGATCCCTGTTGGCCCATTCCTCCGGTATGTAGAGGTTCTTCTGAATAGCAGACCTATCTTTGAGTGTGTTAGTGCTTCCTCTTATGTCTTCTGCAAACTAGCTGAACATGTACTCTATCCCCACCAGTCCTCAGTATTGACCTCTAAGGGACGCCACTAGTAATGGGTTGCCAGTTGGACTTTTTTAATCACTCATCACTTCCCTTTGAGCCTAACACTCCAGCCAATTTTCCAGCCACGTTATTGGTTACAAAAATCCATATCTCTCTATTTTTTCTACACTATAAGGCAACTGTATTAAAAACCTTTAACTTCTAAAGTTTAGGTATACATCAGCCACTGCTCTTACGTTATCCATGCAGACAGTCACCTTATTGCAGAAGGCAATCAGCTTAACAGGTTATGATTTGCCATTTGTAAACTCATGCCGACTGTTTCCAATCACCTTCTGGTCCTTCACATACTTGGAAATGGCTTCATGCCTTTTCCAGGAACTGATGTTAAGCTGACTGATTCATAGATTCCTGGACCCCCTTCTGGGACTGCAACCTGTAGATAAGCATATGCTGGAGCATGGACTGCCTGAAGCGACTGCAGCCATGGATAAGTCCACACCAGAGCAGAGGAAACAGGTAGGAAGGGATGAATATAGAGAGAAAAGAGTAAGGAATAAGGAGCAACAGAAAGAAACCACTGCAGCCTAATCTCAACCTTCTGCTCAGCAAATTGCCTCCCTGAAGAGACTGAGCATAACCTGTATTGATAACAGGGAACCAGAAATTTGGAAGGGAAGAGGAGAGGTGTCTATAGGGAAGCTGAACATGAGAAAGAGGGGAAGAAGATTTTTTCCTAAGCATTTAATTTTTTATCTTCTTTGTTTCTTGGTATCCAAATCAGTAATTAAATGTTTATGCTGACTGACAATGCACTAAGTTAAATTTTCCCAGTTGAGTCAGTAATTGGTGAGTGATTTCCCTGATGAGTTCTTATTCTCTTGTTCTCTCTGTTTTTTCCCTTGTCCCACTGGCAGAGGGGCAGTGAGTAAGTGGCAGTGTGGGTGCTTAGCTTCCAGCTGTGGCCAACCCACCACACAGACAAAAAAACAGTTGCTGCTTGAAGTTTAGGGCACATAGAAATCCCTGGATGTCTTCCTCTACAATATGAAAGTTTATGAAGTGTTTGTAACTGAATTTCTTATTAGGCGTGAATAGGGCACTCAATCAGCCCCAGAAATTAAATGGGGTAGCATTTATGTCCCATGAAAGATTCGGTAAAGGAGAAAGAGAATGAGACAGAGAGAAGGGAGTGGTGGGAGGGAGAGACCTGCCAAGACCTTAGGTAACACAAACTGTAAAGATTAGAAAATACTCTTGCGCTGCTTTCACTAATATATAGCTAGATGAGAAGGCAGTTCTCACCTACCTAGATATGAGAGCATTCAATGAATTTATTCAAAAAACATGACACACAAGTCTCTGTTTCATAAAAGGATGTTTGAATTCCAGGAAACTTCAACTCCTCAACACTCCCTTTAGTAATAATTGTCTCAGGCATAGGCATCTAAGTCTTCATAGGATATCAGTTTTCAGATGCCTGTCTACATCCTAATGCATTTTGATTTCTATTATAGGAGCTAAACTTCTAGAGATGAATACTTCTTCACAAATGTCTGTCTTTTAGGAGATGTTACCCAAAGTCTGCATCCATATTACAGTTTGAGTGTAGGTTCAAGCCAGTCATCCAGCATGAACTTGATTCATATTCATCTTATGAGGAGGACCTCTTGTTCCTCAGTGCCTTAGCCTTTATTTTATCAAGGGCCTTCCATTTTCAGTTCTGAAAAAATAAAAATTTCTGCATGTTTAAGCCTGTCTTAACATTCTCAGTGCAGTAGGTTGCCTTAGGAATTCCAAATAGATAAACTTATGGTCTACATGATCTAATGATGTGGATCCTGTTTTGCACTTAATTGGACTGGTAGTCCAAATTCTATTTACTCATCAGGTAATATGAGTATCTAGGCCTCAGAATTTTATCTTGGGGGGAGGGGAGGGGGCAGTATTGCTTACCTCAAGAATGATACATGTAGGTAAATAGGATCTCTATGTTATATAGAACTGCTACAGGAGACTAAACATTTGTAGAATACTGTAAATTATATTTTAACTATTGCACTATCTGGGTGAGTGAGTTAGTTAGTATCTTTACATTCAGGCCAAAAAATTAAGAAACCTACTTAATTTATTCTTCTTTCCTTGGCACATCCTCTGTGCAGTATAGATTCCAGGAACAAGGTGGTCATTTGCTATAGGAAACAGAGAAAAAGCTTCTGAGAGTGGATATGGCTGTGGAGCCAAACAGAGGCCTGTTGCTCTCTTAAAAATCGAAGAACATTAAGTAGGCTTTAATCAATATTCGTTTGTTTAACCTGAAACGTTAACACACTGACATAAATATCTGGGAAATAATACATTTCTGTGCCCAGTGGCCCAGGGAAAATACTATTATCATCACTGGGAACAAGCTTTAAGCCCTTACGCTAACACTGCTAAAGTCCATCCCAACCTCTTAGGCTTCTTATCAGTTGTAACTTGCTTGAAACTTGCTGTGAAGCAGAGAATAGCCGACTGTACAGAGACTCTAACATTTTATAAAAAGAGATCTTGAATTGGGAATGGAGGAATGATGGGGAAAAAGGAACCCGCTTTTTTTCCGGTATTCCTATTGAAGAGCTCTTAAGCCTGATTATCTTTTTTTTTTCTATCTAAGATGATTAAGGACAATGGCCATCTCTGCTAATGCACAGCATCAGCCGTACTTATATATGAATGCTGGTACATACACATGAATGTTACTTTCAAATAATTTGGAATATGACAGCTAAAGACTGCTTTCTATTTGTATTAATAATGATTTATATGCTTAAGAACTAATCATTAGCAAAGTAAATTGTGGCTGAATGTCCTTGTTATAAAGTTTATTTTTAACTGGCCTGATTTATAAGTCTTCTAAACAATCCCATTGCAGTCATATCTGATACCCTTACATACACACCCACACATACTCAAAAGGATAATCCTCTTCAGCTGTTTTTCTTCTTTTTTCCTTACTGTGTCATGTTTACCAGCAAAACCCTGCTAACCCAAAGTAATATTTCTTTGACACTCTATGCTGTATCAGGGGAATATAATATTAAAAAAATTGCAAGACTGTTTCTTTAGTATGCAAGTTTGGTGTTTTTGCAAAGAATGGTGAAACAAATTTCTGGTCTATTCTTTTTTTTTTTTTTTTTCTTCTGCTGCTCATTGGTACACTTACAAATTAGCTTTTTTGGTTCTTCAAATAAAATTAGCTTGTAATGCTATTTATCACTTTGGCACATACTTTTAATAATGTCTGTAATGATCCATAGGAGATATTTACTTACCTTGAAATTTCATTTTCATCACAAATATATTTACTGCGCACAAACAAAATAAAGTATTCCCCAATGCAATATCATCAAACTCCATATAAATCAAATCAGTTCAAAATTAAGATAATTGAAAAGTCTTAAATTAACATGAGTAAGGAGCTGTAGGTCTGAAATTCACAGGAAGAAAAATGTTGACCAACACAGTTTTCATATATGCAGATTATAGATTAAATTCTATTTTCAATTAGATGCCATTGAGAGAACATTTCTCATTTGGGAAAAAAACCAAACCAAACCAAACCATAAAATCCTAAAAAAAAAAAACCCCAAACCAGGTTAGAAAGTATGTTTATGTTCTTATGGAAAATCTTCATTTCCTAAATTAGTTGTTTTTCCGAGCACAAGATGAAAGATATGTTTCTATACTATAGATTGTTTTCCAAAGTAATTTATGGAACACACCTCACCCGTCATGGCATGACATTTCCTTTTTCAACTGGGATTTTCTCTTCTATAAAGTTTCACATTCATCCAAATTTACTAACGAATTTATTTAACGAATGCAATTTTACATAAAATTAAGGGCAAGGAAGTTGGTGAGGGGTCTGGAGAACAAGTCTTTTGAGAAGCAACTGAGGGAGCTGGGGTTGTTATCCTGGAGAAAAGGAGGCTGACCGGAGACCTTATCACTCTCTACAGCTACCTGGAAGGAGGTGGGGGTCAGTCTCTCCTCCCAAGTAACAGGCGATAGGACAAGAGGAAACAACCTCAAGTTGCGGGTGGATCAATCAAGCATTGGAACAGGCTGCCCAGGGAAGTGGTGGAATCGTCATCCCTGGAGGTATTTAAAAGAAGAGTAGAGGTAGTGCTTAGCAATATGGTTTAGTGATGTTTTTTGTCAAGATTTAGGTCAACAGTTTGACTAGATGATCTGAAAGGTCCTTTCCAACCCAGGCGATTCTATGAAAATACTGATTTAACTATAAGGAGGGAATGAAGAACATTATATTTTTATATAAATGAACCAGGACACTGAGGAGTCATAGTTCATAAGGGTTACAGGAACGCAAATAAACTACTACTTTTGTTTAAAGTGTTTTTTCAAACATTATTTTAATACATAATGCGTAATTATTTTTATTTGATTATGTTTTTTATTTATGTTGATGATTGTTGAAGATACTTAACCCTGACACCATGATCTAGACTGAAGAGGAAATATAACACCTTAACCACAGGGAGATGGAAGAGTGTAGAGTCTCAAGAATATAAGTAATGTAGTGTTACTTTACTGCTGATTTTATATCTTCAAATCTCTATCTGACATTGACAACAAGAATTTTGTAAATTTTCTACAATTTCTTAAGTGCCTACAGTTCTTTTGTTGGGTACCTATGGTACCCAACAGTGCTACCTACGGTAGGACAGCAAGAAACCATAGATACCTATTTTATACCAAAGATCCAGAGTCATTTATCAAAAAGATCCTCTGTTTCACAGGGATGATGTATTCAGCACAAGTTTAGCTCACATAAAACATCTGAGACAAATATCTTCTTTTTCAGGATCTTGTTATCAAGTTAGGGTGCAGGACAGCTAGTGTAGTTCCAAATTTATTCCAAACATCACAGAAGACTAATTTATATTTTTAAGACTTGCACTCAATCCATACAGCTGCAGGAACTTTGTTGGGTTTGTTTATTTGAGGTTTTTTTGTTGCTGCTGTTTTGGTTTGTTTTTTGTTGTAGTCTGTGTAAAAGTACTGTTACCTCAATAAGGAGGCTTTCATGAATGGTCTCCACTGATTATGAATAAAGCTTTCTTTTACTTTTAAGTACCAGTGTTAGTGTGCCTATGGAATTTGAAAACATCTTTCAACTCATCTAAAAGTGTAATAAGAAAAAAAATTCTGCTGTTGCTATTAGAGTAGAAAGGTTTTCCAAATTTGGTTGCATTATTTGAAAGTATTTATTATCTCCACTATCCTTTGCTGTACAACATGAAATAGAGGTTTCCAGGGACCATTTATAAACAATTCTTTTTGTTGTTTCTTTCCTGTATCCTGTCCTTCTCTAATATAACCAAAGCAATATGTTATTAAGCAGAAAGAGGAAATATCATGTGTGATGAGTAAAAAGATAAATACAATATGTTTTCAATTATATTTATCCAGATTATTACTGAAGTTACTGTTTCTCCTTTGCAAAAGTCTCCTTATTGACAAGTTCTAACAGGGGGGGGTTAAGTGAGTGTTTTCAGTGTCATGACCAGGGTTTTAGCCATGCAAATCAAATTAAACTTAGTTGCACACAACAGCAAAACCAGACCTCTCTTCACCCTGCTGAAAGTCTGTCTTGAATAACCCAATGTAAAATTAAAGAAAAAAAAGAGGATTGAAAAACAGGTGGAGGGACTTTTTAGACTACAGTCCATAAATATTATTTTTTTCGTGTTTCTGAAAATATGTATATTTACTTAAAACTTTAAAATGACTTGTCAAGTTTAGAGTTAAATAATACGTTCCTAGTAAAACTGTATGAGTATCTTTCTCTGCTTCCCTCCTTTTTTACCTCTTTCATTGGTAGAAATCTAATGAAAAACATTGATTTTGGAGCCAATTTATCTTAATCAGATTATCATGATCCTGAGAATACATACCTTAAAATTGAACGATTCAAAAAACACTTTGAAGACATTTATATTTCACCTCTGACTGGAGAAGGGTTAAGAGTTAGAAGCTATGCAGATTCTAAAGTTGATTGTGCATCTAATGGTCCTATTGTTTGAATGGAAACAGTCTTACTTTGGTAACAGTAATGATTAGGTTTCTATCACAGTGCACAGGGAATTACTGTCGTTTCTGCTTATGTTGATCAGAATTTCTCAGACATTCTGAATATAACTCTGATTCATAGTCTGCACAGTCCTTTTTGGAGTGCATTCTAAAATTTAAACCATCCGGTCTTTATTCTTTTCCATTTTTTTGTTTTGCATCTGAAAATGAATGACTGTTTACATACAGAGGTATCTCTTCTTTCTATGTGTGCACATAACTCCCACTGACATTAAGACGAGTTAAGCATAAATGTTGAAAAAAAGATTGTATCTCTTAGGATTTTGAAGATATGCATTGCTGCCTCCAAGTCTTCAGTTTCCTTTGATATTTCACTGTCAATTGCACTAACCAGTGAAGTCAAATCTTTATAGACGTATTTTCAGTAGATATTCCTCACGGCATAACAGCCCATGGTTAATAATCCAAAGATGCTCTTGTTTTCTTTTTATAAAATGCTTGAATGTTTTTTACAACCCAATACATAGAGTCATAGAATCATAGAATCGTCCAGGCCAGAAGGGACCTCCAAAGGTCATCTAGTCCAGCCTACCGATTTTATTTGAAATAATACAGTATATTATCTCTGCAACTTGATGAAACCCAGTCCACTTTTTATATACTTCATGGAAGTTTGATGGGAGGTTTCTATTCTTAACTCTTTGCACATTTTATTTTCTCAGTAAGCCTTTTCACTGGTGGTAATTGCCCTGAATGGCTGTACATAGTCTTAGCCCTTCTTTATTTATATTGCAATACCCAAAAGAAAATTGATGGTAAACTAATTAAGACATGTTTTCAAAGTATAAATCTGAGCCTCACTCTTTGCTCTTGTGTGAAAGATGTGCTTTATCAATCAAGTTATAAAATCAATGTGTTGGTCATTTGATGGAGGGAGAATAAGATAAAAAAAAAAAATTATATTAGTGTCATTGCTCTTTTTAATTCCAAGAAAAGTTGATATGTTTTCTCTGTGCTATCCTCCCTGTGCTATCTGTAAATGTCAGAAAATTCAAAGCAGATCTGCTTTTTGAAGCCAGCACATAAGAAGACATTTCTTTTCCAGAAGAGTGAGTACGCAATCAATAAACAAAAAGAAAATGTTTGAGGATAGAAAGAATTACAGCATCGAAGAACATCACTTGCTAATGAGCTCATATATGAGCTCATTTAGAGAACTGAACTCCTTTATTTCTGTCATGTGAGCTATTTTCCTCTGTGCTTCTCTGTGTGAGTCAAGAGAAGCTGCTGCTGGTCTACTGGCCTACTGTATATGCAGATAAAGAGAAAATGGCAGGCAGATGAAAGGTTGAGGCTTTTTTAATTTTCCCAATGTACTAGAATGAATTTATGCAGAATTCACTGTGTACAGTGTTAATTGGAAATGAAAATAATTTCTTTCCTAGGTTGACAAGGAACTGAGAATGGAATTCCACTGTAAGCAATATAGTGCCTCATAGATCAATTTCATTTTTGTTCCCAGAATAATCCAATCCATGTAATTTAACCTTTGATTGCTTTTGTTATTTATCCAAAAATGACTGAGGGTGAAATGCAGCAATTTTTCAGGAGGCTAAGGCATTCCATTTCTGTTTCCTTTCACCTGCAAGAGAAATCACTGAGACAGAAATGTGTGATTTTTTATTCTTCCTTCGTTTTCACCTTCATATGGTTCTAAGACCATACACAGATTCATGATGTTGTTGAAAAGTGAACACTTTCTGTGTATTCAACAGTTTGGTCTTGGAAGGTGAAGGTCAAAGGCTCAGTCTCTCTGAAGCCCAACAGTTTTTATACCATACAGTTAGGCTATTATAAGAAGTTTATCACTTCAATGCTATTCTGGTCATTTTCATGCACACAGCACACTCGTAGAGCCTCCTTAGAGGACTTAAATGGAGTTCAAATGCCTGTCTACCTATTCCATGTTTATAGACTACTTCACAGGAAAGAGGGACACTTTCCCTTGAGCAGATATTTTTGCAAATAAATAGGTAGCTAAAGTTAAGACCCAGGAAGCTTTTAGAATAAACATGACTGTACGGGAGTGTAAACACTTCTGGAAAGATGGGTAAGATCTATTCCCTCACAATATTCAGAGAGAAAAGTAGTATTTCATATGCCTGGAACTGTTGAAAGATATAAATACCATCTAACCAAAGAACAGGTAATATCCATTACCTATTCCAAGAATTTCTTTCTTTCCTATATTTGGATTCTAATGAGAATCACAAATACCTCAGCCATCTCAGTATGTACACTGTTGTATATCTGTATCTGGAAAAAGCTGAAACAAGATCAAGAAATCTTTGAAATAAAATAAAATATGTTTTATTCCTTAGTCTTAATGTGGATACTGTTTATTTTAGTGGTGATAGATCCTGTATAATTTAGTAGTACGTAGAAATAAAATGTTCTGCTTTCAGTATTTCCTAAGGAAATTGAAAGGCAAGGTCAGATAAATAGACAATATTATGACCATTTGTTAGATGTTTAGAAAATTGCTTTCCCACTCTAGTTACTCCATATTGACATGGAATTATTTTCATTATAGTCTGGTGTTCTAGAATGTTAAAGGGGCAATGCTGACCGCTATGCTGGCTACCATGAGTTTACCTCTGTCAGTGAATATAGCTACAGAATACAAAATACATGTATTTTGTCTGACTATGTATATCTGAATTGTATACAGAATACCCCTTTCAAGCATTTCTATTTCTTCATCTACTGAACCAGAAACAAGGTTGTCCCCATTCATTTCCATGTTTAACAAAATAAGAGCAAATCCTGCTGATGTGAGCATATGATAATGAAGTGTAATTCCAGTATATACATAATCTTTTCTACAGTTCACACAAAACAAATTGGACAATGTAGGAGTTAATGAGACAATGCAAGGCTTTCTAGAAATTGTGTAGGGTACATTTTTTCTACAATTACAATCACAATTGTCTTTTATGTCTGTTTTTGTCTGCTTTGTTAGTGGTAGTAGCCCATGAGAAATTCAACTAGAAACGAAACTAGAAAAAAATAATTAAAAAATAAAAATTGAGTGGCTTTAGTAAGAAGTTAGAATTTCAGTAAAATACTTATACTGAGAGGTGATTCACAGAATCACAGAATCTTCTAGGTTGGAAGGGACCTTAAAGATCATCTTGTCCAACCGTCAACCTAGTTCTGACAAAAAATAAACACCCACAATAAACAAAAAGCAGCACCATCACTAAACCGTATCTCCCAGCACCACATCAACCCGTCTTTTGAACACCTCCAGGGATGGTGCCTCAACCATCTCCCTGGGCAGCCCATTCCAATGCCTGGTAACCCTTTCGGTGAAAAATTTTTTCCTAATATCCAGCCTGAACGTCCCTTGGTGCAACTTGAGGCCATTTCCGCTAGTCGTGTTGCCTGTGACTTGGGAGAAGAGACCAAACCCTACCTCTCTACAACCTCCTTTCAGGTAGTTGTAGAGAGCAATAAGGTCTCCCCTTAGCCCCCTCTTCTCCAGGCTGAATAACCCCAGCTCCCTCAGTCTCTCCTCATAAGACTTGTGCTCCAGACCCCTCACCATCTTTGTTGCTCTTCTCTGGACCCGCTCCAGCACCTCAATGTTAAGCTCCAGCACCTCAGGTTTGTCAAGCAGGACCTGCCCCTCATGAACCCGTGCTGGCTGGAAAGACTCACATGTCTTTGAATGATGAACCAATGTAATTTATTTATGTTGTAATATATAGTAGAAGAGATATTTATCCTATTTTAGAGTGGGAGATTACTTGTTATTTTAAATTTATTCATTATTAATATTCTTATATCACAAAAACCTTTTTTTAATAATGGAAAATTATAAATTTTTCATGTACTACACACCTGTTCAAAGATTACTTCAGAGATTATCAGTTAAACATCTCATGTAAGAACAACCTGGGACACTGAATTTTTAACTAAATTTAAAGTTGCAGGTGGTGCTGTGTGTTAGCCAATTTATTCTTCAGTTATGGAGACTTCAGTTCACACTAGACATAAGTAACTGTAAGTATAATAAATATCTTTCTCTATGATAATAGTGACCTGCATGCTGTTCTTCTGTCCTCAACCCTGCATTAAAGTTTAGGTCTCATTTGTGTCCAAATGCTGATTTTGAGGAAATACCCTTTTTATTAACAGAGATTAAAAAGTAATCATTTTTTAAAAATCCCTTATTGGCCTCACTTTGTATGTTAATTTCCATCCAAGTGTCACAGTATCATGGAGATACATGTCATCATTCTCCAAAGACCAGTCTTTATTATCACTCTTCATCCTAATCTTATGAAGTAGAAATATTATCTCAAAAACATAGACATCTGCATGACCTATTAAGTAACCAAAGCCAGGCCCTGCATCCTTCATATTATCTCTGCTTAGCCTGGAGTAGCAATTTAGGCTTCTACCAACAAAAAAAATTAGTTGTGGCAATGCTTAGCTCTGCTTTCAGAATTGCACTTGCATTCTTTGTTAGTGTGACTGATAAAATAAATACACTGCCTTCAGAGCAGTGCCCCAAACCATGTTATATCTTCTCTCAGGAGGGCTGTAATGTCAGAGTTAGAATCATAGTTTTTCTTGACAATATCCTATGCCACGAGGAAGCTTGCATACTTTTTGGCACATAGCCTGAAGCAGGAACTGAAGCATTACACCAAGCGCAGGCTCATTTTTTCTTTCTTTCTTTTTTTTTTTTTCTTCTGGGATATGGAAGAAGGTCTACCAGGAGGAAGAAGGCGCAGAAATTTCACCTAACTTTAGACATCTGCAATGCAGACCTCTACACTTGAGCAACTCAGGCTCCTCTTATAATTGAGGTAGGTTTATACATGTAGTCAAATGATTCCTGTTTCAGATCCCACACTTTTAATTGCTAGGGTATAATCTGAAAGGTTGTTAACTCTTTTTTTCTCTCAGTTCTGATTTTGAATGAAAAATCTGTACAAGATTCAGTGTGTACCAGACTTTGCTTAAAACCAGCTACTCAACAGAACAATGTTGGTCTGTAATCCTCTGAAGACAAAAAGAGAAAGAACTTCTGTCTCACTGTGAATTAGTGATGAAATTCAGTTTCAGTCTGTACACATTTGTTGTGGTTTAACCCTAGCTAGCAACTAGAACCATGCAGCTGCTCACTAATTTCCCCCAGTTACAATGGAGGAGTGAATCAGAAGCTTATAAGTGAAGAAAATCTTGTGTGCTGAGATAAAGACAATTTAATAGGTAGAGCAAAAGCTGCACACACAAGCAAAGCAAAACAAGAAATTAATTCACTGCTTCCCATCAGCAGGCAGGTGTTCAGTCATTTCCAGGAAAGCAGGGCAGCATCACATGTAAAATTTTCTTGGGAAGACAAATGGCATAACTCTGAAAGTCCCCCTGCTTCCTTCCTTCCTTCCCCCACCTTTTTACTGAACCTGAAGTCATATGGCATGGAGTATTTCTTCAGTCAGTTGGGGTCAGCTGTCCCAGCTTTTTGTGCACTCTCAGCCTACTCACTGGCAGGGCAGTATGAGGAGCAGAAAAGGCCTTGATGGCTCAGCAACCATCAAACACCACCAATGCACTATCAACAGCTAAGAAAGGTAACTTTATCCCAGCTGAAGATGCAACAACACTTTAGTGTAGATATTTATATGTGAGCTGTTGTTTTATCAGTGGATATCCTGTCAACATGTTGGTGGAGAGTAGCAATCTCTTCAGCTGGTCAGTCTAATGCAGGTATCAACATCAAGGAAGATGAATAGTCATCTAGACTTCATTAGCTGTATTGACTAGATCTCCACTGCTTAGAGTGGGAACTAATCATGTCATATGTAGACACTGGTGAGTAGACAACTAAATTTAAACATCTACAATATGGAGCTGAACACCATCCCTGGTATCTAAAATGCATAAGGTAAAAGGCTCAGAAAAGTGTTCAGCATCGTTTGAGATGGTGTAGGGTACTTGAGATATCTGTATGGCTGTAGCAGATACAGTGAGAAAAATACAGCCTTCTGGGCTAGAAATTTGGCGTGATACACCAAAGAATTTCAAATTGCACTAGGTGTCTCTTTTCAGGCAGTTGAATTCCTCATAAATTTTCCTCTGGGCATGAATCTCTCTCCCACTGCAACGGACAAAGACTAGATTGAATGTCTGCTAAAATTAGGTAATTTGAATAGAATCCTTATTCTTTTTTCACAATTGCATCACATTAAGGAGGGAAATAAACCTTTAACAAACATGATGATCAGAGCACTGGAGCACCTATGCTATGAGGACAGGCTAAGAGAGTTGGGATTGTTCAGTCTAGAGAAGAGAAGGCTCCGGGGAGACCTTATAGCAGCCTTCCAGTACCTGAAGGCTACTGGAGAGATGGCGGGGGATGTTTTTATCAGGGAGTGTAGCGATAGGATGAGGGGTAATGGTTTTAAACTGAAAGAGGGTAGGTTTTGTTTAGATATTAGGAGGAAAGTCTTTAGTTTGAGAGTGGTGAGACACTGGAGCAGGTTGCCCAGAGAAGCTGTGGCTGCCCCTTTCCTGG
This sequence comes from Tringa tobata, assembly GCA_033628505.1. Taxonomy (NCBI): domain Eukaryota; kingdom Metazoa; phylum Chordata; class Aves; order Charadriiformes; family Scolopacidae; genus Tringa; species Tringa tobata. The sequence continues at coordinate 29,700,260 of JAHREE010000279.1, forward strand.
AGGTGTTCAAGACCAGGCTGAACAGTGCTTTGAGCAACTTTGTCTAGCAGAAGGTGTCCCTGCCCATGGCAGGGGGGTTGGAACTCAATGAAATTTAAGGTCCCTTCCAACCCAAAGCATTCTATGATTCTATGATTCTATGATTCTATGATTCTATGATTCTATGACATAGATANATTCTATGATTCTATGATTCTATGATTCTATGATTCTATGATTCTATGACATAGATATTCATGCCAGTGTAGGCCTCACAAGTTCTCACAATTTGACATTCTGTTTCTTTCACTTTATTGCTTGTATTGGCCAATACATTAAGGTTGATATGAAACAATAAATATGGATGACTAGATGTTTGCATTCATTTGAATTAAACACACACTATACAGATCAATGCACTGATCCAATCACAGTTAAAAGTACCTTGATATTCCGATGGACAGAAAGATACCAAAATCCTCAGATACTACAGTCTACTTTCAGACCTCCTGGAAGTGGATAACTGGAGGATGAACTCCAAAGAAAAGGTAAAACATTTTGAAAGGTATATCTTAGCTACTTTTAAAGGAAGAAATATATTCTGAGGATTGGTCTGTTCATTTCCCTGCTTAATGAAGGAAACAGCAAATACTGTTGAGAGAATGACAGCATGAAAATGATACATGTTTTTAGTTGAGTACTGAAAATTAAATAAAGTCAACTAAGTTGTGTACTTTAGTTAACTTACTTACTCTGTGAGATACAAGTTTTTGTCTCCTTGGAACGTTAATTCTAAAAGTAATGTACATATTTGTCTCTCGTATTTTATTTACATTTAGTCTAATTGGGTTTTATGGCATTGTCTGTTGCTCAGCTTTTTAAATATCAAAAGCTGTAAGTACCAGTGGAAAAAAAAAAAAAACAACAACAAACCAACCTTAGCAGAATTTCCATTCAAGATGGTATTATATTTTAATCTAAAATTATTTTTAATAAAAAAAAGTGTGTGATTACACACCAGTTTACTGAAAGTTTGGCCTTAAATAGAAAAATGTCTTATGAGGCTGTTTTTCAAGCTATTATATCTCACTAATTTAAGCAGAAAAGAAAAAGTTGTTTTGATCTTCTGCTCCAGCATGCACACCACACGCAATAACAACATAAATACTTTAAGCAGCTCTACATGGAAAATATATCAGCATGAAATTTTTTAGGCACTGTGCTACTATAGATACCTACATGCTGAGCCTCAATCTTTCTTGCTGAATTTTTCCTTTAGTGCATCTCACCAACATATGTTTATCTATTAAGTTAAGTTTGTTTTCAGGCAAGTGGAAGGTGCAAAACATTCAAAGGATTCAAAATATTAGTATGCTAGAGAATTTTGCTTAGACCTTTCTCTGTGTGAATAAAGTAGAAAAAAAAAAATCGGATAGCTGCAGCAGTTCTAGAAATTTATTATTAAGTATTCAAGTAGCTGCATTTCCATAAGATATAAACAAGAGCCATACTCAAGAAATAATACTCAAAAGATGAATACATATATTCATCTGCTTGCACTAGTTTTTCCCAAAGATTACAAGGTACCTTGAAATCATCAAGACAGAGGGTAAAAGCCTGAAACATTGGCTTTTTTTTTTTTGATCACTGCATATTAAATACTACAACTCAGTCTGGAAAATAGCTTATGTTATACTATGCTTTGTCTCAGAACAGTCCTTAATTAAAGCTTTCATAAGTAACAGGTCTAACATCTTATGTCTCAGACCACCTACATCTCTTCTGAAGGAAGAAAATGTCAGGGTAGAGCTCAATTAAATATTTTTTTTAAACATATATATGTATATATCTCTTGGGGAAAACAGAATGAGGGAAATCAGATATAACTAATGCAATAGTCATGCCCCTGATACACAACTGTACAGAGACTAAGCCTTTGCCAAAAACAAATGGAAATGTAGGTTTTAAGCCAGTTCCAGACTAAGATGTTTGAATCCACATGTTCCATGTGTCAGAATGTCATTAGGGAGCAAAGAATGTAAAAACCATAAAGGCAAAAGAACAAGTTAGAGGAAGTTTGCCTTTAATTTAGTAGTTGTATCTGTCGAGTTCAGCAAAGTTTTTTATTCTTGCAAAGAAACACATTTCCCCTCTTTTTCTAGTGAAATGGAACTAGGCAGGTCCCAGGTGTATTTTGCTAACTCTCTTGTAGGTTTCATAATTAAACATAGATCTCTGTGTGTGTACATGTGTGTGTACATGCCCATTTGTGATAATCATGTAAGTGTATATTTAATTATTGGAATCCAAAAAATGAACTATGTTCTGGGACATATTTATTGACGTGGCTCTACTTCTGTTGCCTAGTAGTGGAAAATATAAAGGTGGATTGTTTTTTTTACTGCCATCTGTCCTTTACATCATTAGCCCTGATGGGAAAGAATAATTTTATCTCTTCCTCTTAAGATATATTTACTGTTCTGCTCTTCCTGTAGTAGTGCTGAATATCTTTTGTATGCCTTCTTTTTTTCTTTCCCCTTGCTTTATCAGACAGATACTGAATCTTTAAGGGGGGGTGGGGGCACAAAAAATATTTTTCACAGGAACTCACATGCATAGATGTAATTTCTGAAGGTTTGAAGGTTTTTTGTCAATTGCTTCTGGTTTTCTGTTAAGCAGGAAGTTACTGCCTTTTAACAGTATGAGTAATGAAGATTATGTTCATAAGATTCTGTTCAGAACATGGCATGGTGTATGTTATTTAAACTTTGATCATCACTACTTTCTCCAAAGTGATACAAAAGGTACTTAAAAAAAATGAAGAGACTGTGTTTTTGCAGTCAGAACACTGACTTACACAGAACCTTAACACACCATAATTTGGTGAAGTCTTTATGATTTTCTTTTTTTTAATGCAGTCTATTTTAGAAAATAACATGAGACAGCCCCATTCTCTGGGAAGAGCAATCACAATCTGTCCTTCCTACTGCTAGGAAAGCATTGGCATTTCTACATTAAAGAGACATGCCTCTTGTTCACTGACTGATTTCATCTTTATACTATTCCTTTTAAGTAGTGTAGATTTCTCAGAAGGGCTGGAAAATAACCTAATTTAAGCCTAATTTAGAAGGTGTGGGTTAGACCGTTCTCCTCACAAGCAGGATTTATAATTTGTTGAACTGAAGAATTGTTGATATGTGTGCATTTCCTTTCTTAAAGAAATATTCCATCCACTAAAGCATTACTTAAAATCAGGAATAATTTCCTGCTCCATTAGTATGATCTGAGCAGGTCTAACATGTAAATTTATTCAGGAGAAAGCTTATTGTGAGACTCATAAAATCTTGAGAGGGAAAAACTTATCTGCCAGAGTCTTTGTGGAGAAATAGAACAAGAGGTGCCCCCAAAATGTTTTTTCATAAATGCTGAAATACCTGTGTTGACTGAGATGACTAAGGAGATCCCCATTTGAATTACTTTGACAAAGTTAATCACCAAGGAGAACCTTAGACACCTTTTTGACATTTTGTAAATGAGTTAAGTAATTTTAGGAGTATGGCTGCCTCCTCCATCCTCCGTTGCTCAGGATTCTGCTGCCCAGCCACTGGAGCTCATCACCAGTGCCCATGATCCCTCTACCAGACTGAGGGATGTGGCTTCCCATTTGCAGGTTCAACTAGTAGTGAAACTGAGCACGTATCCCAGAGACACACAGACACACTCAGAGAACACTGACACAGCCACAGCTGTGGCTACACAGATAGCCACAGGCAAGGAACTGTCTTCGATGGCACACATGTACAGGACTCAGACTTAATAAGATTTAATAAGAAGGTATAAGAAGATAAGTCTGACTGCAGTGATCAAGCATAGGTCTTAGCCAGAGAAGTGTACTGACCTATGCTGTTTTACACATGACCTGCCCCTTTTATACTACTTCCTGTCTACCCCCACTATTGTTCCTCTCTGCTCCCCTATCCCTGTATATTCCCCCAAGGGACTGGACAGCTCTATCAATACCTGCAGTCTTCCCAGTCACAATCTCCCCTGGTTTACAGTCTTATTGTTTGCAAAGTTGAGGTTGATCTTCCTGGAAGTCACACCTGTAGTTTCTGGGTAGCCCATCAACGAATGTGACTGGCGAGGTTTATGTCTTAACATTGTCTCTGTGAGTGTTTTGTCCAGTCTGTGTCTCTGTATATTTTGTTTCTGCTTTTCCCCTTTTCCCTCATTCTCCTAAATGACAAGCTCCATGATCAGATAACCTCGCTGGAATAAACATTCTCACACTCCCACAGGCCCTCATCAATTACTGTGACTGACCAGGGTTTGTTCTCATCACTGCCTCCCTTGTCATTTGCTGATCAGGCTTGTGTCCCTGTAAGTTGTTGTTTATGGATAACTCTTTTTCTTTTTATCCCTTATTGCAGTGAAAAAGGCACTTGATCAGATATCCTAGAAGGAACAGACACCCTCCTTCTTCATACCCTAACAAGTTCCATGAAATGTGGGAAGCTAGGACCCAGCTTGGATTTAGGAATTTAGCTAAGTAACTTAACGTTAGATATGAAACACTCAGCCGGATCCCACTTTGTGGTTATAACTTGAATCTGATTGTATTTCAGTGTTTTAGAACTGACATATAGCTTTGTTCCTCTGAGACAATAATACTTTGCATTTATAGAATGCCTTTCATCCAAAGATCTCAAAGGACTTTACTTGCAACAATAAAGCTTGAACTATTCAGTAACATCCTCTTTTCATTTTGGATATTGTTTTCTCACTCCTCTATCTCACTCAAGCTATTAAATTTATGTATGTGATTTTATTTTCCTTTACAGGCTGCATGGACCTTATCTACTTAACTTAGAGGTTATTTCTCTTTCCGACATTAACTTTTCAGTATTTACTTTAATTACATGCACATGAATGCACACATACAATATAAAATACTGCCTCACTTTATTGGACTCCTTCCATTTTAAATCAACAATCTCAACTGAGTAATAGTAATGCAGAAATGTAAACTCAAAAAAATATTGTAGGAAATATAAAGAGTAAAAAAGAGTCAGCATGCTTATTCTGTTAAGACCAAGGAAAGGCCAAGGTAATCAGACTGCTGACTACAGTCTAGCCAGGGGTAATAATCCTTATTTCATCAGCTACATTTAAAGAACTGTGTTTCACATTCCTCTAAAGCAGCTTTGCACATGTCACAGCACAGATTAGTGAAGTCTAAATTTCAGCTCAAGGCTCCATGTGACATTTAATAGCATACACTTGCCAGCTCTAGCCAAAAAGCAGGCTTCCATCAGGGACCCTGAAACTCCTAATTTACATAAGAATGGGAAGTTAATTGTGCTACAGATATTCTGGATTCCCCAAGGAATTCATTAAGCATGCTGAATTTGCTGAGAATATAACTTAACTGACATTTCTAGGAAATCAGGGAAATTCAACTTCAACACCACCACCAATGGAAGTAAATAAAATTCTTTAATACTAATTTGATTCCAGTCTTTCTGGGCTGGGTCTGGAATACCTACTGCACTTTCACACTCTCATTTCTGGAGTTAGTTTCTAAATATAAGTAGTAACTTATAATAACTATTTCTTCCCTTTTCAGTGCAGGACATGAGCTGGTTTTGTTATTTGACAACAGGATTTACACTTATGTTTACCCCTGAGGGATTAAGAAAAAAAAGGTAAGGTGACATTTTGCTTTCATATGCAGATTGTTGTGAGTAAGCAAGTACTCAAAGCATGTATAAAAAAGTGCAAAAAATATATTCAAGACATTTATTTTAGTCTTAAATAACAATATGAGTTAGCTAAAATATAACACTAAAAATGCTCTTACAGATAGCATGCAATCTCCAGCAACAGTTGTAACTGTTCTTATATCAAAATAGACTCTGACTGTGAAGACACTGCTCTCACAAACCACCCTACAAGGGCTGTGGTCAACTGAAGTAGTGTCCGTCCCAAACCATGATAAACAGCTAGAAGAGATTTCAGTGTCAGTGTCTTTTTTTTCTTATAAAGAACTTTTTTTTTCCTCACAAAACCTACTTTTTTTCTTTGTGAATTTGTATTTGACAGAAACAAAATATCCTTAATTTAGGGAGCAAGGGATATGGATTGAAAGGTAGTAAAAGGACAATATTCAATAAGATTCTGAAAAGGTCAGGAAGGAAATAAACAGCACAATAGCAATAAATAACACAGACAAAATTAAACTGCCTGCAATGCCAGTTGACTAACATGAACAATATTAAGTGGCAGAACAGAGAGAAGTCTTATGAGTCCTTTGCACAGAAGTTTAAAGCCTAAAAAATAAGATTGCTAACACGGTGTTTGGCATCCATAAACAACTCTGAGAAAACAGGTGTCTCATAAACCTGCTAAAAGGAGGATAATCAATGGGTTACAATATTGACAGGCTATCGTCATAGCAGTGATAAAATAGGGATTACCAGCTGGGGAGTGGCACTGTATGTGAAGGATTATATAAAGTGAAGCAGCACAAAAATATTATAGGGAAAGAGAAGCTCTTCAGAATCTTTGTGTGTGGCATTCATAAATAAAGTGGAATATTAGGACTGGACTATCGACACCCTAAGCAGGGTGATGATTGTGCTCAGGAAATGTGAAGTGAGATTAGGATGGGCAGAAACAGTAGGAGTTCTAGATAGCCATACGTAGACTGAATTAATGCCTTGCCAGCTTGTGACAAAGAGATGAAAGTTTTGGAGGAAACAAATGGCTGCTGTGTAGAACTAGTCTTAGAACCCATTCTGATCTGGTCTTGGCTTATAACATCCAGGATTCTGTCCAAAAGGTATTAGTGGAATACTAAAGTAACAGCAAACACACACACAAAAAATAATAACCTTAAAATTGTGGCAGGATAAAGTAAGCAAAATAAATTGAGAAAGTTTGTATTTAAATTCAAGAAAGGGAACTACATGAAAATTAGTGCGGGGGGGAAGGAAGCATAAGGAGTTCAAAGGACCAGTTTAAATAGCAAGTAGTCTACAAAGAGCCAAAATATGTATCACAATTAAAGAAGAAAGTGAAATCTCCCAATCTCCCCAGCCAAAGCACCACCCTATCACCCAAATGAAAGCCCTCACAGTGGCAGAAGAAGGTGAGGTGTACCCCAGCACATTCCTACACAGTGCATCTCCTGGCATTGGGGAGAAGCATCTGTGGGGAGATGTGGATTGATGTGAAAGGTGTGCATCTGGTGATAAATTAAGAGCATTATCCCCCTTCCACATGCTGGAATCACATACATACCCAGTGTAGGCTAAGATTTTCTTCTGCAGGTAATCAGGCTTTTCAAGTGTCCAAAGCCTGTCAGACTTTTTGAGGAGGGGGAAAAGGTTGCTGAACTAGCATCAACAAATGGACAAGTCTAGTGGGTGGGTAATGATGTGCAGAGTGCCATTAGCAATTGGGAGTTGGACATAAATACCTCAGACCAAAAAAACATGAGTGTATCTAGGAGGCACCATTAGTTAAGTTTTTAATTTCCAGCTTTCACCTGTATCCCCTGTTTTCCTCAGTATCTTGAGGTTGCTACTACAACCATCCCTGCACTCTTTCCAATACCCATAAAAAAGAGAAAACTGCAGATGGAGGGGACAACACTGGGATAACCCTACTGATTGAGGCTGCAATTATCTGGTTGCACACACTGAGGAATGTGCTCTTAGAACAAAAGGTGAGTAGGACTCACCTAGAGTGGTGAGTAGGACTAGGGAAGTGATCATCTCCCCCTGGTGAGGCCCCCACCTCGAGTACTGTGTCCAGTTTTTGGCTCCTCACTATGAGAAAGACAATGAGATGCTGGAGCAGGTCCAGAGAAGGGCAATGGAATTGTTGAGGGTGTCTAGAGCACAAGTCTTATGAGAAGCAACTGAGAGAACAGGGGCTGTTTTGCCTGGAGAAAAGAAGGCTGAGGGGTGACCTTATTGCTCTCCACAACTACCTGAAAGGAGGTTGTAGCAAGGTGGGGATCAGTCTCTTCTCCCAATTAGCAGGCAATAGGACAAGAGGAAACAGCCTCAAGTTGTGCCAGGGGAGGTTTAGCTTAGATATTAGGAAAACTTTTTACATTGAAAGGGTTATCAAGCATTGGAACAGGCTGCCGAAGGAAGTGGTGGAATCGTCATCCCTGGAGGTATTTAAAAGAAGGGTAAACGTAGTGCTTAGCAATATGGTTTAGTAATGTTTTTTGTCAGCGTTAGGTCAATGGTTGGACTTGATGGTCTGAAAGGTCCCTTCCAACCTAGGAAGTTTTATTATTCTATGATTCTAAAAGGAAGGCAAGTGCTTCTCTGGGGCCTGGGGTTGATGGCCAAGGCTTTGGTTTGTTTTTTCAGGATACCTTCTGCTCTCAGCATATCTACCAGGTAAGGAATTGGTGGTGAGCCACCAGGTCAAGGCACTGGAATATTCTCTTGTACTGTTTACAATGGGAGAGAGACTAGCAGAGGCATAAGAGTCAAATACTTTCTTCCCTCAGAATCCCTCCCATTTCTACATGTATAAGATTGAAGTAGTAGGTTTCTAACAGCAGAAGGTGTTTGGGGTTTTTTTGGTCATAATGCTGCAGACTGTTGGTATGGAGCAATTCCTGAGAAGCTGTCTAGGAACAAGGTGGGAAGGAGACCATTCCTCTGGTCTCACTCTTAGGTGATGCTTGAGGGAAGATAAAGATAAAAAGAACTGGCTCTGAAAAATGAAAGAGAACAACTTTCGGTGCTAGTTGAGAATGAAGTTATTTAAACCAAAACCAAATAGAAAACAGTTGAGAGATTTATTTTTTCTTAACCCAAAACTATAAGCCCAAATCGAATTCAGGCTATATACAGTATATGCTGCTAGTATGGATTCATGCAGAAGAAGGAATTACTGGAAAAATCTTGGTATTTGAAAATATATCATTAAGATTTTTGTTCATTCAGGCTGAATTGAGGCAGAAAATAAATTATGAGGACAAGGTAAGCTCAAAATAAAGGATAGTGCATCTAATCCTTACATCTTGTTATTCTTGCGGTTAGATTCATTGATTTTTTTTTCTTATTACTTTTTGTATGTTGTGCAACTGCTTGGTTTCTGAAGAGCTCTAATTGTTTCAGTTGTATTCCTCATATGTTTCTAATGTCAAACTTATTTCACCTCTACATGAGAATCTTAAAGAGTGATCATGTCACCTCTGTGCCAGTACCTTGAAGGAGTGATCATGTTCCTATAATCCCTCTTCCTTTACATCAGTCAGCATAAGTAGTTTCTAACAACTAGTGTTTGGATTAAGCACTAAAATCTGAAATAAAATACACTCTTTATTTTGTATTTGTACATTTTTTGGCCAGCAAATTTCCTAATATTAATTAGAAACATGAAAGTCATTGTCATTATACAAATAAGTGAGCATAAATATGTGAAAAGTCAATTTAGGAATACCTTAAAATAGAGCTGTTGTAAATCTGTCCCACAAATTTATTTTCCCGTGTTTATTTTACACCAAAAAAACCATCAGTAGCTCTTAATCCCTAAAGCTATGTTTGATTAGTACACAAAAATAATAAGCTAGGCTAGGATAATTCTGTAAATAAAGACAGCTCAAATCTTCTGCCTAAGAAATGAATAATGGCCTAAACATACATCTCCTTGTTTAATGTCCTTCAAAATTAAATCTTTCTGTCCTGTTCTGCTTTCCTTACCAGAAACTTCCCTATTCTGAAACTTTCCTATTTTGAACAAAGTCTCCAAAAATTCTGGGTGCATTTGTATTGATAAACAGAAGAAAATCAGCGAGTAAATTCAAGCACTGGAGTCCTTACTTTCCATGCTGCTTAAGTGTTAACTCATGTTCTTGTTTTGGTTTGGATTGCTACAACTACTTTTTTGCAATTCTTCTACAAAAACAGTCTTTAATGTTAATGGATGAAGGAGATCTGTACCATCAGTGCTGGAATACCCTTCTATCTTTGTCCAAACTTCTTTTATTTAAAACGGAAAAAGGCCAGAAGAGAAAGTTATTGGAAAAAACCCTAGTATTCAGTGATTGTGAATGAAATATGATCTTTTCAAACTATTCTATCCTTAATTAAAAATCAAAATGAACGTATTGGAGATGTGTAAGAAAAACACTGGAGAGAAAATAAAGGCAATTGAAAAGTAGAAGAGAAATATGATCTTCCAAAAGAAAACTGAACCTCATCTGGAGTTGAATCTGGCAAGGAACATGAAGGGTAACAATCGGGGCCTCTATGGATCTCTGAGAAGTAAAAGAAAGACTAAGCAATATGTAGGCCAGTGGAAGAATGGGACAGGAAACCTAGTAACAAAGGACATGGAAGATCAAAGTACTCAGTGCTTTTTTCATCTTAGTCCTTAGTGATACAATCCAGGCTTTTGAAATCACGAGGAAACACCTTGGTTGAAGAGGATCAGTTTAGAGAACTTCTACAAACTGGACATGAGCAGGACCTTGACAAACAATGGGATGCACAAGTACTAAGGGAGCTGGCCAATGTAATTTCAAATACATTCTCTGTTCTTGGAAATGACATCGTAATTCAGGGAAGTTCCTGAAGATAGGAAAAAGTCATATGTCTATCCTGCTTTCAAGAATGGTGAGAAGAAGGATTCAGAGAACTACAAGACTCGTCAACCTCACCTAAATTCTTGGGACAGTAATGGAGTTAATAATCTTGGAAACCATTTCCAAATACATGAAGGACAAGAAGGTGATTGGGAGTAGTCAGTGTGCATTTATGAAGGGGGCATAGATCTTAAACAACTTGATAGCTTTTTTGTCATGTGGTAAGGGAACAACAGTGAATGTTCTTTATCTTGGCTTCAGGAAGGCTTTTGACACTGTCTGTCATAGCATCTCATAGGAAAAACAGTGAAGTATGAACTACATAAATGTAGAATGAAGTAGACCGAAATCTCACTGAGCTGCCAGGCTCAGTCTTTAGACCAGCAGCTCAAAATTCAGTTGGAAGCCAGACACTACTGGTGTGCCCCATGAGTCAGTACTGGGGGCAGTACTGCTTAACTAACAATCTGAAAAATCTAAAAACTGAATCATTAACTGTTTTTTTAACAGTCTGGATGATGGGACCAAGTGCACCCTTAGAAAATCTGGAGAGGACATAAAACTGGGAAGAGTGGCTGTCACACTGAGAGAATTTGCAATTTCTCAGCCTGGAGAAAAGAAAGCTCAGGGGACATCTTGTCAGTGTTCATAAATATCAAATGGGAAGGTGTAAATAAGAGAGATCCAGGCTCTCTCAGTGGTGCCCTGTGATAGGACCAGAGACAATGGGCAGAAAGTGAGACACAGAAAGTTCTGGCTGAACTTGAGAAAACACTTTTTCACTGAGAGTGGTTGAATGCTGGAACAAGTTGCCCAAAGAAGTTGTGTAGTCTCCATCTTTGGAGAAACTGAAAACCTCACTGGATGTTGTACTTTGTAACTTGCTCTAGCTGACCCTTCATGAGCAGGATTGTTGTACTAAATGATTTCCTGAGATCCCTTCCAACCTCCACTGTTCTGTGATTCTGTCTACAACTTCCAAAAAATGTGAATCACCTAGCTGGAGATTGGAGACCTTGATCTTCAGCCTGGAACTTGGCACTTAAAGGCCTGATACCCTATTTTCCTATCAGTTCTGTTATTCGTAATATAGTAAGTGAAATAATACCAGGTACTCATGTCCTGAGTGCAGTTATGAAAGAAATGAATCATTATTTCTGTTACATGTAATAAAATAAATAGCTTTTGTCAGGTATGATCTGAAAGATTTGACTCTTGTTTGACTTTAATATATGAACATTTAGCTTAGAATCATAGAATCATAGAATCATTTAGGTTGGAAAAGACCCTTGGGATCATCGAGTCCAACCATCAACCCTACTCTACAAAGTTCTCCCCTATACCATAACCCACAACACCACATCTAAACGACTCAAACACGTCCAGGGATGGTGACTCAACCAGCTCCCTGGGCAGCCTATTCAAATGCCAGACCACTCTTTCTGTGAAAAATTCTTTCCTAATGTTCAGTCTAAATCTACCCTGTTGGCTTATCAAATGTATATGGTCTTAGATGTGCAAAAGATTCTTTGTCATTCAGGAGATATATTCACTAAAATACTTTTACTTTTTGCTTTTCTGTGAAACAAATTTTTAGGTAGGTAATGAATTTTCTGGTGTCTTAAAGATTAGTGGACACTAATGAGTCAACATCAGATATTACATATATATATTTTCTTTAAGCTACATTGACAGAAACATGTCTTTTAAGAAAAGTGCAATTTCGTTCTTCATTTATATTTATTTTCTCAAAATGAGACTGTGAATTCTTTCTCTGTAATCTGTATTTTTTGAGAAATTCTAAAAAATTTATGGAAAAGTGATCGTTAAATATTCTATAATTGAAAGAAATAATGAAAAAAATATTAAATCATAATAAGTCAACAGCTATATTGGAAAATTATTCCTTTAATGTTTAATTTGTTTTCCATTTTCAGATATAGACATATCCCCATGTATAAAAATAAATAAATAACAGATATAAAATTGGGGAAAAAATGTATAAGACAGCTCACTAACATTGTAATGTAAATTTTTTGGGTGAAAACACATTTTAATATGAAAATAAATTTAGGAGAATTTCCTGGCTGCCCTCATTGATGGATTATAAAAATACCTAGAACCTACATGGGGAGTAAGATTCGTGCTGGGCCACTACATAAAAAATTAATATCACTGTTTTATTACTATGCCACTTACATTTTTCAAATATCTGCTGGGAATTAGAAAGGATAAGCATATCATCAATAAGAATGTTTTTGTATTAGGTAACACTTGCTTTGGTTAGACATTTATATCAATAACTATATTTCTTCCCCCTTTTACAGTCATTGGCTTCAGAAACAACAAAGACAGGATTTTTTTCTGACCAGACTACTAGGATAAATCATTCTGAATTCACATATTTCAGTAAATTAAAACCATTAAAAATATCAAAAAGCATCTGAGTAGGAGGTGGAATCACCTCAAAAGAATTTATTTTTTTTACTTGCCAAACAATTTGGAGATCTTGTTTCGTGGGTATTTTCTGCGGAAAGAGGTTTAATTATGATTATACAAGTTATGAGTGTTTAAAGTGATAAAAAGAAAAAAAAAAAAAAGAGAGAAGAAACAAACCTGTCAGCTAACTAAGTTGCAGCATCTGCCCCTTATTTGTGACATCCTGAAATCCTGAGTTGCAAACAGAATTTTTTCCCTGGGCAGGCTGTTCCAGTGCCTGACCACTCTCTCAGTACAGTAATTTTTCCAGATATCTAGTCTAAACCTCCCCTGCCATGACTTTAGACCATTTCCTCTGGTCCTGTCATTATTCTCTTGGGAGAAGAGGCCAACACCCACGTCTCTCTAACCTCCTTTCAGGTAGTTGTAGAGGGCAATGAGGTCCCCCCTCAACCTCCTATTCTCCAAACTAAACATGCCCAGTGCCCTCAGCTTCTCCTCACAGGACTTGTTCTCTAGACCCCTCACCAGCTTGGTGGCTCTCCTCTGGACATGCTGCAGCACTTCAATGTCCTTCGTGTAGTGAGGAGCCCAGAACTGAACACAGTACTCAAGGTGGGGCCTCACCAGTGCTGAGTGCAGAGGCACGATGACTTCACTACTCCTGCTGGCCACGCTATTCCTGATACAGGCCAGGATGCCGTTGGCCTTCTTGGCCACCTGGGCACACTGCCAGCTCACGTTAAGCCGGCTGTCCACCAACACCCCCAGGCCCTTTTCTACTGGGCAAGTTCCAGACACTCTTCCCCAAGCCTGTAGCGTTGCCTGGGGTTGTGACCGAAATGCAGGACCCGCCACTTGGCCTTACTGAACCTCATTCCATTGGCCTTGGCCCATTGATCCAGTCTGTCCAGATCCCTCTGTAGAGCCTTCCGACCCTCAGGCAGATCAACACTCCCACCTAGTTTGGTGTCATCTGCAAACTTACTGAGGGTGCACTCAATCCCCTTATCTAGATCATCAATAAAGATATTGAACACGACTGGCCCCAGAACCAAGCCCTGAGGGACACCGCTGGTGACCGGCCGCCAACCAGATTTCGCTCCATTAATCACAACTCACTGGGCACGGCCATCCAGCCAGTTTTTTATCCAGTGGAGGGTATGCTTGTCTATGCCATGATTCGCCAGCTTCTCCAGGAGAACGCCATGGAGGATGGTGTCAAAGGCCTTACCAAAGTCCAGGTAGACAACGTCCACAGTCTTCCCTTCATCGAGAAAGCGGGTCACATGGTCGTAGAAAGAGATCAAGTTGGTTAAGCAGGACCTCCCTTTCATGAATCAATGCTGTCTGGCCCTGACCCCTTGGTTGTCCTGCACTTACCTTGAGAGCTCCCTCAAGATGATGCTCTCCATGATCTTTCCCCGTACCGAGGTCAGGCTGACATAATTGACATTCAATTATGAAATTGAATACAGCTCATATTCACTAGTTTTGATTTGGTTTTGGTGAATATTTGGCCAATATATTGCTAGCAAATAAATAGTCATTGAATTGGGCTTTACAATGGGTGAACAGGATTGTACTGACACAGGCTGCAGGTAGTCAACTACTCATTGTTGTACCATACTTTTAGTGAGTGTTTACGATTGGCATCAAAGAAATGGATAACGATGATCTATTTTATTAGGGTCTCCAGTCTTTGCCAAATGAGTTTACACACTAAAAAGTGTATTAGATAATGCTTTCCATCATAGAATCATAGAATCATATAGGGTTGGAAGGGACCTCTGGAGATCATCTCGTCCAACCTCCCCACCAGAGTGGGTCTACCTAGAGGACATTGCACAAAATTGTAGCACTCTGAGGAGTTTAAGAATGGCTTAAGGAGTGTGGAGAAAGGCAAATATGACTGTAAATTTGTCTTAAAATAGTATCAATTTTCAGTGCTGTTCAGTGACTGACTTCAAGCAGGATTTTTCTGCTGTGGGTATAGTTTATGCACAAATGATATGCTGTTGGTATAGCACTGATTTCATATTGTACATCTCTTCTTTGATTTAACCGAAGCCAAGTACCTAAAGCTACTGTGTACTCTGGACCTTAGATTGCCCAGACCATCACAGGCTGTGGAAATGAAGTCTAGCAATATTTACAGTCATCAGATTATGGATTGAAAAAAAATATCATGTTTGGAACAAGTTTTTTTTTTTTTTTTTTTACATTATTTATTTTCTTTTTAGGCTGGAATTCTAGCAAGCCATTTTTGGTTTATCCAGTTTGTTCCACGGTTTCTTATACCAAACCATGTTAGCAGACATGGTCATAAATTCATCATTAAGTTCATCATTAGTCTTACACAATCATGGAATGGTTTGGTCTGGAAGGGACTTTAAAGATCACCCAGTTCCAACCTCCCTTGCCATGGGCAGGGACACCTCCCACTAGAGCAGTTTGTTCAAAGTCCCATCCAGCCTGATCTTGAACACTTCTAGGGATGGGGCGTCCACAACTTCCTTGGGCAACCTGTTCCAGTGTCTCACCACCCTCACAGGAAAGAATTTCTTCCTAATATCTAATATAAATCTATCTTTTTTCCATTTAAAACCATTACCCCTTTTTCTGTCACTACACTCCCTGATAAAGACTCCCTCCCCATCTCTCCTGTAGGCCCCCTTCAGGTACTGAAAGTCCACTATAAGGTCTCCCCAGTGCCTTCTTTTCTCCAGGCTGAACAACCCCAACTCTCTCAGCCTGTCTTCATAGGAGAGGTACTCCAGCCCTCCAATCATTTTTGTGGCCCTCCTCTGGACTGGCTTCAAACAGGTCCATGTCCTTCCTATGTTGGGGGCCCTCAGTAATGTTCTCCCTCTCCCTCCCCCTCACTCCTCCCTGCCCCGATCAGAACCTTTCCATATAGCATGTTAAGTTAGATTTTTCAGTTTCCGGAGTATTCTGACATAGAGGACTGTTCACATTTATGAGTTGTCACAGGAATGAGATTGTGGAGTAATAGAAAATAAAAACCAAGGTTTAATACAGATTTGGATACCTCTATGAGAGCGAACATTTGAACCTGTTAATTAGGCAGCATGCAACTGTTCCATCTCCTCCCCAAATGTGGGGTAAACATATTCTACTCCAGAGGGCAGACAGTGAGTGTACTGTTTTGCATCTAAAATGGCCTTCATGTTTAGGAATATAATTAATTTGTTTTGTGTAAATAGGTATTTCAGTCAGTTACTCAGCTCTGGACTCATAACTGAATTTCATTGTACCTAAAAAGACAGTCTGAGAATGATATAGTTTACTTGAAACAATCTTTAGGGAAAATATAACTACATTTATCTTAATCAGATGCAAAAGAAAGCAGTAGTAAATCATGCAGGAACTTATAATTGGTTTGATCGAAACCTTATATAGCATGTAATCATTGTTTATGTTTTTAAAGATACTAGCATTTGTATTATGCTTATCAAAAGGTTTTGATGACATCATCAAAATGATGGCGGTGAGTTTTTGTTGTTTTGTTTTTTTTTTTTTATGGTTGGACTAGATGATCTTAAAGGTCCCTTCCAACCTAGGCAATTCTGTGATTCTATGGTTCACTAAGAATTCATGAATAATTAATTTTCTAAGAAGGTAGGTACATTCCCTAAGTATTTAACAAACACAAACATAAAAGCATTTTAAATAACACCTTCAACTCTGTATTCTGTGAATGAATGGCACTAGTTGAAAGTGTCATGGCACTGGTTGGTTTTAGTATTTTCCATGAAGTTCCTCTGTGTGACTAATAAGTTGTAAACAAGCCAATGCAAAGGGAATGTCTGTTTTCCTTTGTTTGGATTGAGTTATAAGATGTTGCCAACATTTTCTTGGCTTGGATTGACATACTCTGAGACCAGAAATTATGAGAATTTTGTGGAGTATATCTACATATGGTTTTCAGCTCCAGCTACTTGTGAAGGGTGACTCTGCGTACATGTGAACACTGGAAACTCTTCAGTGCTGGTATTGCCAGGACTGAATACTATTCCTTTACAACTAGTGTTAATTCATGCCTAGAGGAGAAGGAGTAGAACTCAGTTTCTGATGGTCACTGGGCTATGGGGCAATTTATAAGGACTGTGCACAACAAAGGAATGCTGCACTTCAAATAAAGGGCTATAATACCATTTACAAGATTCAGACTTCTCATTTTCTAGAATTACAAAATGCTTTTAACTTACTGACAATGGATACTTCTTTTTGGTTTTCCATCTGGAGGTAGAAAGATATGTATACATACATACATACAGGAATACACACACACATCTCATTTCCTGCTGGAGAAAGCACTGTGACCAATTGTATAATTGAAAGAGGATTGACTAAGAGCTTTACAGGGTAGAAGTCTTAAATCAGACTGTGAGACTGGTAGTTCCCTCTGTCATTACATGAAGAGATACCACAAAGAAAAAAGGAAAGAATCAATAGCCTGAAATTATAGAAGAGTGATCTTCAGTATATGACAAGGTTAAAAAAAAAAAAAAAAAAAGAGAGAAAGATAAAGCTGAGCTTATGTCCTTATAAGAGACTATGATAAAAGATGTATTTTAGAGACAAATGTCCAGATCTCTTTATGTTTTCCCTAATCAAATTACTTTTAAGATCCTCCTGTGATGAATTTCTACAGCAAAATCTAGAAAGACTTTGTAGATCTCAGAAGTGCTTCATTTATGTATACAGCCACCTCATTTACCTATGCTGATTTTGAAGGTTATCCATACTTAGTGTTAGGCTGTACTTCATCAGCAGTTATGTCTTAAGGCTAATGTTATGATTGTATCTCTTTGTACTTGGAGGAACTGAACAATTCACACAATACTTGTCAAGAATTTAGACTAATAATTTGTAGATCACACAAACAACTAAATTCTTCTTGTTCTTCATACAATAATTTAAAATTGTGTAATGGAAGATTAATTCACTTCATTCTCCCTCAGTCCTAAAACCCACACATTTTTGTTCTGCAACAAACACTCTTAGTGATACAAACTCTTGAGTTTGTACCCAAACTTCAATATAGGTATGCATTAAAGTCAACATGAAGAAGCATGCATGTAAATTTTAGAATTTCAGAAAAAATCGATATGGAGTTTAGGCAAAAAACCAAACCAAAACAAAAGTAAACCCCAAACAACCAAAACTTTAAAATATTTATGGGTAAGCTTACATTGTGATTGGTATTATTGAAACCCAGTGGGTTCTCAGCAGGCTAGAAAAATATTTAGTTCAGTAAGGGGAACTACAAAGTCCTGCACATGGGGAGGAACAACCCCAGGAACCAGTATATACTGGGGGACATCCAGCTGGAAAGAAGCTTAGTAGAAAAGGACAAGGGATCTTGGTGGAATACAAATTGAACATGATCCAGCAATGTGCCTTTGCTACAAAGAAAGCTAATGGTGTGCTGGGCTGAATTGGACAAAGTATTGCTAGCAGATTGAGGGGAGTTATCCTTCCCCTACACTCAGCCCTGGAGGCCACACCTGGGCTGCCCAGTATGAGATACATGGACATACTAGAGAAAGTCCAGCAGGGGGCCAAGAATACAATGAAGTTACTGGAAAATCTGTTTTATGAGGAAAGGCTGGGACTAGAGAAGAGAAAGTTCAGGGGAGATATCATGAATATGTATAAATACCTGCAGAGAGAGTGTAAAAAGGACACAATTTTGACATAATTTTCTCAATTTCCTTTTTATTTTCAGTGTCTTCAAGGGACCACAGAGACTAAGATACTGTGTAATCATAAATAACTATGTAACAAATCTTACTTTCCAGTCTACATGAATGCTCTATTGTTGCTCCTTGTTCACCTTTTCCCTAGCAGAACATAAGCAATAAAAAAAAAAAAAAAAAAAGATGAAACTAAACATTGCAGTTCAAAATATTAAAAAATTCCAACAACTAAAAAACTATAATGTGCTATTGGAATATTGCAAAAGAGATAAGGTTTCAGATGGTGATATTTACCTCGATAAAATGATTGGGAATTTTTAGGGCGAAAATGTTTGGATGAATTAGGAAGTCAGCTGTTTTGTGGTATGGAGAAATCAAAAAAAAAAAATAAATCCAACAAACACATAACAGTCTTGAATTGGGAAGAATGTGTGCATATACAGAAAATAATTTTTAAAATGTTAAAAAAATTAAGTGTTCTTTAAGGGCTCACAATGGAGTTGCAAGTCTATGTGATATTGAAGGGGATGGCATACCTGAGGGAGGAAGCAACTTGGTCATTAATATTTATTAAAAAATAAATATTTATTAAAACTAAGGGATTTCACTGAATGACATTTATCTCTTGCATCTGAGTATATTATCTTGTTTTTATTCGCATCGTCACTTTCTTCCATGAATACAAAATCTCAGTCTGAGTAATGGCGTCCATTGAGGTCCTCATACCCCTTTTTTTGCATAAAATTCTGCTTTATGTCTTTACTGGCTGTGTTGAGGGTTCATTATCATTATTTATTTTCACATTTTTATATAAAATTATTCTCTACAACCTTGTGGGTTTGTTTTGGGTTTTTTTAGACCTATGCCATAAGCATCTAACACAGTATTTTCTTTTCAAATGTACAAGGACTGGCTACTTCCTAGTTAATTTGACATGCCTAATGCCACAATATGCTTGCTTCTTTTCAAAGCATAAATTCTAATGTCCTGAGATTTCCAAGGCCTTTTCAACATGCTATATCATATGCATATGTCAGGCTCCAGCAGCTGTTTTCACCCATAAATCGAAACGAAGATGATAAAATAAGTAAATAAACTTAATTTCATCCCAGTTTAAAGTGCCATGAACAGCTGATAATTTATTTTGAATGTTGGCATGCTTTCTTCAGAATATCAGACATTATGCATTTTTCTATCAAAAAACTTTTTAGAATAAAAAATCTATTGAAGACAAAGGTGTTTTAGAATTCTCTTTGTTCATCATTACTAATTCTTTACTTATATTTTGGTGATAGAATGACTGAAAAAAAATATTGCACTCTGGTATACTTTTCAGTTCTATTTTGAGGCAGGAACTAGTGGCATTCTTACCACTCATTCAACATCTTTCTTGATGACAAAGAGGAGAATGGTTGCTGGGGCAACTCTGCCTTCAGTTTTTAAAGTTGACCATGAAAATATCTTCAGAATTATTACACCCTATGTTTCAGACTGATTAGATCCTCTATAAAGCTTTTGAAATGGAGAAATGTATTCAGACACCTGACTTGTTTTTGTCAGTAATTCTCCTTTTTTCCTGTAATTCTCCCTATAATCTACAGAATGTTTATCACTTCTAAGATAAAGTATTGTAGCACTACAGTTTCTATTTCTGTGCTTCTATATATATTTTATATGCTGCCTAAAAAGAAACAAATTGAATTGGAATTTGGATATTTTAAAATGTGGGACGTTCCATGATATTCATGTGAATATAAGGCCTCTCCTGCAAAATAGAAAAAGAAATACATCTTATAGTTTCCAAAGATACAACTGAATATAATTCAAGTAAGTTTATTAAGAACATGATGTAAAAAACTATGGGTTTTTGAAATTATATATGAAAAAATGCTTCTGACTTCAATACAGCTGGGATCTTCCCTTTTTTACAGAAACTTCAGCATGATATAGACAAGACTGTATATAAAGGCAGATAAAATGTTAAAATTATGTACATTATATTTTGATTGGAAGAATACTGTTGAAGTAATACAGAAAGTGTAAGCATATGCAGAAATCATTATATGCTATGCTGACATAGCAAAAAAACTATTTAGCTTGTGGATCCCTACTACCACCTACTAATCCACTGACATTTATTCTAGTATTAATGTCACACACCTGTACGATTCTTGAGAAAAAAAAAGATATGAAGGATTTTCACAGCCTCATATTTGTGAAGAGCTCCCATGAGCTTGCGTTAAGGTGATTTAAATCTGTCTTTAAGGTGGGAGGGAGATGACAAGGGAAATCTAATTCCTTGGGAACATTTGTATTGAAAGTAATGTTAAAAATCACATACACAAAATAAACAAGTGCAGATTGAATACCCTAGTGCCATGCATAGTCTGCGTGCTGTATTGCCAGGTGATCCGAAGCAAATACTTAAATTAGAATCCTTGGTGATATAAGAGTGGAAAACCTCTCCCTGTTTCTAGAAGGAGCTAAATTAGATGAACTATCTTAGTAACTTTGTGCTGTTCTAATAGTACAGTTGAGATCATTATCTCCACAAAAAAGACACAAACTCGAAGAATACACAATCAGCACAATTATAGATTCTCAAAAAAATTGGTCAACACTTTTTAATCATGCATGTAGCTCCATTATATTTTTTGCTTGTTTGATTGATTGTTTGTTCATTTTTGTCTAACGAATACAAGTGTCTTTATTATACAGTATGTAAAGACAGGATTCTAGCATAACATGTATTTTTTCTTCTTCCTTTTTTTAAAATTTAATTTGAAAGCATAACTGTTCTCATGGTTGATTCAAAAGTGAAAAATAATAAAAATGTGAAATTCAAACAAAAATGTATTTGTCTTGGGCAAAGAAGTAGATATCTTAAATATTAGATGAATCTCTGTTGCTATACTTCTGACCTTACTGGATAGCTTTTTCTTGATGGAAGTCAGTCTGCTGGGAGTATTGTATGCATTTACTGGTAAGCTTTTGCATTCTTGCTAGAGATTTCCTTAGTCAGAAGCTCTACCCTTCTAAATTCTTAGCAGTCCTAAATCTCAAGAGGAGTCTCACAGCCCTCCTGAGTCTTCCACTGCTCAGACATTTTCCCAGAGGTTCCAGTTCTAGTTAAAGCCTTTTTGTGCAATTAACAGAAAGGCAGTGAGAGCGGATTTGTAAAAGCATTTCTTAACCTCTGGTGTTTTCACCTTGTATGGTGCTGGAGGGATACAGGTCCAAGAAAAAAATCAAAATCATTAGCAGACCTGATTGCACTTCAGAATCTTGATCTGTTTTTCCTCCATGACATAGTGATCCATCCCTTGTTTCAAAAGCAATATCCCTAAGTGTTTCCACTGGGGAAATCAAAGACTCCACTCCAACCCCTGACTTTTATACAGAATATCATTCAAAGTCAATGGCCCAGTGCAAAACCCATAGATTCAGGAGCATGAGTCATTCATCATTAATGAATCTTGATTGTTCCATCACCTTTTCACAGTCTTTTTATTTGGTGCAAAACTTAAACTATAAAATTGTTATACCAAAGCCCAGGGGTAATTTTAGAATGATGTTGAAATAGCAAATGAAGGTCACAACAAAATGTACAGCATCTGAAACAAGATGGAATTCTCAGTCTGACAAATAATATTCCTAAACTCTTCATGTTTTCATCTTTTTAAGCTATATTTTCCTTACTTTCCATATTTAATTTCAAATCCATTTTTCATATGTTTTTCCTCAGCAAAAAGTGTAATTCATAATACTGAAATCTGAACTGAATTTCTAAAGCCATAATGCTAGTATTTTGAAGATATAAAAAACAACCTCTAATTGACTTGAATAATATTAGTATTATGGGTCAACAAAGTGGAAAATTTAAGTAAGGCAGTTCAAAGTTATAAGTATGAATTACTTTAATTAAAATATGATTTCAGAAAGAACATAGCTTATTTCACTTATTTTTAATTGGAAGCAGTAAAATTTTGCATAAATTTACAATATTGTTCCTCTTGAAGAGCCTTATCATGTGCATGCATTTAAACTGGTGTCAAGATTTCTTCTAGGGTGGAAAACTCTGCTCAGTAATGATTTTAACAGGCATACAATTGATAAAAACAGAATGAAAGTTAGCCATTCCTTACACAGATATTTTTCCCTCTTGCTTTTTAGTATTACAGAAATATATACCATTATGGTGTATATGGAGGACTGTACCTCTGCTGTTTGTGAATTAATCTCACAGAGCCTGAAAACCAGTTTATCGACCAAAGTATACAGTCATACATCCATAAGCATGGTATAATTTACTTAAAAGATGATCTGACATCACAAAGTAAAAGAAATTATAGATCTTATGTCCTTTTCCTGGACACCTTTTGCAGTTATCAACACTAATTTAAAATTGAAAATATCTACATGAACAGGATCATGTTTGCTTCTCTTTCAAATCCACTTTCTATCAGTGAAAAACATTGCATCCTATATCTGACTATACAGACCACTGTAAAATATCCTTAAAATCATTGATGGCAGCATAAATTTGGATGGATAGTCTTCTGTTTTAAAATAAAATAATCAAATCAAATCAAATATAAAAGAAAATAAATAATACAAACAACCACACTGTACTTAATGTTAAGCTTTCAAGCTCTAGCCTTTTTCAAAAAACATGATGTTTGGGTATTTGAGGGAAAACACTATAATTAGCTCAATCACTGTATGAAAGCAGTATTATCTCATTAGCATAGTTTCAACACAGAACATTTTTAAGTGTGTGTATAAAAAAAACTTTCTGTGGATTTTTAGTAAATAATTTGTTAAAGTTGTAAGAATCATCTGGCAGAAATAAACTTAATGACAATCAATGGCTGGGTCTAAGGTGAGTTGCAATAGAAGAAAAATGTATAGTAACTTTTCTTCTCCTGGATCTTAAGTACCAATTGTTTGGTCTTTATCCCATAGTTATACACAAAACCAATGGCACTAGCCACTGCTTGTTAAACATGCTTGGGGCTTGTTTAACATTTTTCTTTGCTGACATGGTGTTGCAGATCATTGCTTTTGAATAGACAATTCTTAAATAACTTGTATCACTTTGAAAAGAAAGCAGATTCAGGTTAATACCTATACTTCATCAATCATCTGAAAGAGCTTTCAAACTCACTACAAATGCAGTATCATTGACAGGGTAGAAGAATTGTATGTCATATAAAGGAATGGAAAGTTCCGTAAGTAAATTAAACTCTCACCAACACAAATTTTGCTGGGGCATGCTAACAAAATGTGTAAGTACACCAATTACTTGATTAAATAATCAAGCCTGAAATAACTAAAAATTTATTTCATGCATGTATCCCATTATGTGAGGTTTTTGACAGTTTTATGGGAAACACTTTGTAACTTATTATCACAACACCCAAAGAGAATGATAAATTACATGAAACTCCTAGAAAGGACTGTAAATAAAAACAAATTTTCTACAAAGCAAAGATCCTGATTCTCCTCTTCCCTCTGATATACATAATGAATTATTCCACGCATTTCAGTGGAGTTACTTAGGTGGGGGCGGGGAGTAGGGGGGGAAGAAAAAAAGAAATAAAGGCACATTTATTTTTTTTTAAAAAGGTTAAAAGGGAGAAAAAGGAGAAAAAAAGGAGGAAGGGAAGGGAAGGGAAGGGAAGGGAAGGGAAGGGAAGGGAAAAACAAATGTGAGGGACAGTTCAAATAGTTCAGACTGATGTTGATTGAGAGTTCTTTTCTAGTCAAATCCTATACCTATGAGACAAGGCATACCATTAGTGTTAATTCTTATCAGTATGAGCTTCACTGAAACCTATTACCATATCCAGGAAATACAGTTTCCCAAAGCTATAACTGGCCTGCCATTTAGGCACAAAACTGTTCTGTCCTTATAATAGGACTTAATCCAGCACCAAGCAGGTTTAGTCCAAAAAAAGTTGTGGTCAGAAGGGAGGAGAAGGAGGAGAGAGTGAAAAAGAAATATTTCTTGTAAGAAATGTACAGAAGGGTTGCATTTATTTGTATCCTGTAGTGGTTACATTTCCAACACCTAACAGATTGAGTTAATGATTCAGATTTTATTAGAAATGGAGGCACCTCTCCCTATTCTAAGCAAATCTATACTGCATTCATCTATGTTAAGGTCATCATGAGAAAAGTTTTTCTCTTTAAACTACATGCTGGAACCTAGTGAGTATGCATCCAGAGATTAAAAAAAAAAAAAAAAATAAAAGAAAATTAAAAAAACACTCTCCTGGAATAAAAGACTAATACCACATGGAGGGAAAATAAATTCGTGAGCACTCAGTTCAATCTATATAGAATGTTTGAGCTTTTAAAATGTCTTATGATTCTACTTTCCTAAAACCAAAACAAAATACATTTCTAATGTTTTTTTATTGGTTTTAGTTGTTTTACAAATTTCATAATAAAATTATTTCGGAGCTATTTGAAGCACTTTGCTCTGAATAACTGTAAACTTAAACAGAATTATCTCTTATCCTAAATAGTATAAATAAAGCAGTCAGAAACTCTTAATGAAACAAAATAGAGCATGGCTACAAATGACTGGGAATGTCCAGAATATATTTTAAAAAACAACCGAACAAGCAAAGAACCAAACCAAAACCCTTCCTTTTGGCTGTCAGACTTCTCGTCACCATTTGTAGGCCAATGTGCAGAAATTTACACGTGAATACACCACAATATTTCCAGGCTTATAAAAAAACATGTTACCACTATAAAGAATATGCTTTGTAGTGTTTTTAAAATGGCGACTAAAGGTAAGCCCTTTTCTGTAGTTATACCACAGCATTTGGAAGAAATATGGACAGCAGTGAATCCATGTGCCTGTTTACATGAAGAAATAATGGAATTTAAATATACAGCCTCAAGGATCTAAACAAAAGGCCATCTCAACTGTTTTCATGGTTAACCAAACTCAAGATTTCAAGACATCAGTTGAGTGTCACTGAATCACAGCTGAATCTGCTGTCATGAAAAAGAGACAAAGCATTTGCATTGAGTTTCGAAGCCTTGAGGAATTAAATGTACTGCAAATATGTTCAGATTTAAGCAATGGAGTAGGAAAGTCTACATTACAGACCTCAATGGTATGTTAATATTCCCTTTTTGCTATGTGAACTATTGCCTGGTGTACTCAGAAAGTGTAATTGGTCTTACAATCATCATTCTAAACCATAATTTTTATCAAGATGAAAAAGAATTCCTAATTCCATAGAAGTGTCCAATTCTGTCCAAAGAAATGGTTGGTTGGGTTTTTTTGGTTTTGATTTTTTTCTGTCACACTATTTACCTCTAATAAATTCAAAACCCAACGTTTCCATTCAGGTATTCTTAGATCCATTTTCTAATCAGCCATGTAAAATAGGCGCATCTGAAATATGGTTCAGAATGTAGGTGTGCTGAATGATCCTATGTACATTTCTGTCTCTCTTCATAGACTACAAAAAATCCTCGGGGTAACTCTTGCAGCTAGACAGAATAAATCTAGGACCAAATGATGGATTTTATCATTGACACAGATAAGTGGACACTCTCTCCTTGCAGAATAAATGGGAAATCAGTGTTCTAAATTCTGCTTCTGGTTCTGAATGCTTAATTTATTTGGAATCTGATTCTGTAGTCCTGAGATGAGGATGTTCAGTGGGAAAATAGACTCGCATGGTTTCTTCTCCATTTTTTATTTCTGTTTATTTTCCAGGATAGGTCTGGGGTCCTGCGAACACTTTCATGTTTTGAATCTGCATTGACAAAGAAAAATCAATATATCTTTAATAAAAAGGTTGGAAACAAACCCCATTTTCGTCTTATTTAAGGCCTCCTAAGGACTCTCAGTAATCAGTGCATTGTGGCATGACTTCAGATAGGATTTTAATGATTCCTGTCCAATCTATCAGGAACAAGTGACTGTGTTCCAGTTTGCTTCAGTTCAAGGTAAGAGCCTATACTGTTCTTCCCTCAATAAGGAAGGCTTCCTGATAAAAGTATTCAAGTTTAAGGGAACCAGGTTTAACTCTAGAATACTTTATAAAGGATTTTTATTATGGACACTAAAACTAGGACTGTCATAGGCAAAAAGTGAAGCATATGAGACAGAATCTCATCTTCAGCACCTTATTCAATGTTGTGAATTCCACAGAGTTGGGAACTGAAATTATAGTAACATTGTAATACTTGCAACTGCTATTTTAATACCTGCTAAAAGTCTAAATCCCATTAACTTTTCATTAAAAGTTTTGGAACCTTGAACTCTTAAGGTGGTTTTGCTTAATGCATTATACAGAATAAAATCCAGAGAAGTATGTATATTGCTAATTCCCATTTGATGCTTAAAATATTACTGAAATTCATGTCAAAGGTAATTAAAAAAAAAAAACTAGAATATTAACCTATCCTAGGAAAAAGAATTTATAATATTCTCATTAGAGACTGAAATAATATCAAAACTTGGAAGCAGCAGAACGAGATTTACTTACACTTTTACAGAGAGTGAAAAATGGGAAAAAAAGGTGTCCATTTCTATGTCTACCAAATAATTATTCATTTGTTTACTTAGTGTTTTAAAACTTTTTGGCAGCAAACATTTCTGTACATACATAAATATTCATTAATTATTTGACATTCTAGACTGCAATGAAAAAGTTCACAAAGGAATAGTCTTGTCTGCGTAATATTTTATAGTATAGTATTTTATCTGCATGATCGAAATCACTAGCTATTGTGTTTAGAAATGAAATATCAAATGAGGAAGCTTCTTTTGTGATGATGAAAAAACCCAATTCCTTCAAGAGTTTTTGAGCTCTTTTGAAATATGAAAATTACTGAAAAAAAATAATTTGATTATGAAGATACTTTTAAAAGAGAATGATTCAGAAGCTTTGACAGATACTTCAAAACATTTTTTCAAAGACAGAAGTTAACTTTGAATTTTTTGTGAAAAGCTTACTGAACTGTGTAAAGCTTCTTCTTAGTGCCAAAAAAGACATTTTTAGCAAATAAAAATAATCTCTTCGTGTCTCTTGTCATATGAGGAAGTGAACACAAACAACAAATTACATGGAATGTATGAAATAACACATTTTTCCTTTGACTGCATTTTTGTGGCTTTGCCTTCCTGATTTTGAACTTCCTTCTGTCATATCATCTCAGAAATGTACACTGGCATTTATAATAGGCCTGAATTGGTGACTTGACCCATAATAGCATCATGAGAGGCACAGCAAAAGAAAACCAGTAAATGTGTCTATCTTAAATGCTTAAAAGAGTTACAAGGAAAGATTCAATAACAAGTGTGAATAAAAACTTCTTGATGTGTCTCTGCAGAGGTATGTGCCATCAGAATCACCAGATTGCTTCATTAAGTCATTTACAGTTAGGATTTTTACTTTACTCATTGGAAATAGACTGATATAAAAATACATTTGAAACTGCTTAACACCGATTATTAAAAGAGAAGGAAATTCAGATCAAGGCTTTTAGAATAAAATATGGGTCATTTTGCCTACCTCATGTAAATATTAGACATTAATTTCTCTGTTGCTGCAAGCAAAATCAAGACTAATCAAAATTGGTTTTGTCTATCAGCATCTATGTATTAGTTTTCTGTTACATGCCTGTAATTCATTATTGCTAGACACAATATTGTCCAACAAATAAGGCAGTAGATTGTCAGAGATCATGTCAGATCATGGAAGATATCTGCAGTGGTGATAACATCATCTGAAATAGTCATTTTATGCTCCTGTTTTCAATATTTAAGAGAAAGCGCACTATGGGTCAATTCATCTGATTGGACATCTACTTTGTAATGAATGTTCCTTTCTACTGACAATAACAAGTATATAGAAGACTATTTTGAATAGACGGATATTTTGTGGGCATCTTCAGTGCAATGAGATCAAAATTTTTCTTCTGATCTGTTATTTGATATCCTGTATAATGTGTTCACTCTGTAATTCAATTCCCTATCCTGCCTAGTTTTG
This sequence comes from Tringa tobata, assembly GCA_033628505.1. Taxonomy (NCBI): domain Eukaryota; kingdom Metazoa; phylum Chordata; class Aves; order Charadriiformes; family Scolopacidae; genus Tringa; species Tringa tobata. The sequence goes on from JAHREE010000279.1 coordinate 29,729,050, forward strand.
CTCTGTAATTTACTTAGATTAGAAGCTAGTGACCAGGAAATTTTAGCAACATATCTTTGAATACTGCTTAATGGAAATTGCTGTTTCAGGTGCCACTGAAATATAATTTCTTCTGTCTCTGAATATGTATCCTCAAAATTATTTCTTGTAGAACACTATTTTCTGTGTATATTGTTCTGTTGCATGATATTCAAGGAACTCATTTTCTTGCCTGAATTTTTTTAGAACAGTGCACACTGTAATTTTTAAGATTCTATTTCTTATTTCTTACTAGGACAAATTCAAAACACAAATAAAATATGGGGTGGGTTTTGTTGTTTTTTTGGTTGGTTGGTTGGTTGGGTTTTTTTTCCTCCAGAATTCCTATCTGCAATATGTCAGTCCTCTGACCCATTGAAATCAGAGCTTCAATTTGTGGTGTAGTTGTAATTCAGCAATATTTCAACTTTGTCTTTAGAGTTAATGAAATAATAAGAGAGGAAAGAGGTAGACAGCTGATCTGTTTCTGAAATTATTTTTAAAATATAGCTGCCATACCTTTCTGAAATATATGACTGATTTGAAATAATATTCATATATATAGTTTTTTCTTTAAAATTCCCAAGATGTGTGTTCACTCACCAACATACATCTGCACTGTTTTGATTTCTTATTCTCCATAATAAGCATCATACCTAAACTAGCAAATTCACTTATTTTATTTATTTTACCTATTTATCTTCTGATTTTCTGTGGGGGAAGAATGTTCTGTGCTGTTTTCGAACACAGTAAATGTAATGATTAAAAATGATATTTTTATTACATTCTTTCTTTCTAGGATACTAAACTCACAACATCTAAGGAATTAAAGACTAATGAAAAAGTATGCTGATCAGAAGTGTTGTTGCAGAATATCTGTCTGTTTCCTCTAAACACTCCTTCCTCTCCCTGTAGGTTGCTTTTTACCTCTGAGTATTCAAGTATATAGTTTATTTCTTTTTCTTCCATCTCATGGTATTTTATATAAGATCAAACAGAAGTGTAGCAGTGTAGAAACAGTCATTGTTACATCACGCTGATCTTCTCTATGTTTTTTGTTTTATTTTTATTTGGGTTTTTTGTACTTTTTTTTTTACCATGTCTTATCATAGTAACACTTTAGGGTACTTTCAAAATATAACTAATTTATCATGATGTATACCAATGTATTACTTCCTTTTAATACCTTCATTATATTGGTGATGAATAAATGCATTTTAAAATATTTGAGGTTTTACTAAAAACTTTATTTTGTTTTTATTAAAACAACATCAACAGACCTTCAATGTTTTCTAAGTTGTACAATTTTTTTTCCAAACAGCCATCACTTTTTTAATACTCATCATATTTTTATGAACAACTTGATGGAAATGAAGACTTTAAATGAAATAGACAGTTGGTATTTCTCTCTTTTTTACCCTTATAAAGTATGATGGAGAATGATATACAAAAATATTAAATATTCAGTGCTCATTATTCACAATACATTGAAAATTAGAATCCATAAATCTCTAGCACACAGCTGTTGTAAGTATTTAAAAATACAAACCTGAAATGAAATGTGTGTCAGCTTAATGATCTGTCTGAAGCAGAATGATCTAAAAAATGCTCTCTGTGATTTTCACCCTGACAGTTTACCATGATTTATCCTGAATATGTTAGGTCTTATTTCCATGAATTTGAACGTAGATAAATAGTATGTCCTTGTACTCTCCTTCAACAAACGGAACATTGTTGGACCCAAAAAAACTTGAAATCTATTATAAAATGAATCTCCATTAACAGACTTTTCTTCAGCATACTCAAATCTTGTTCCTGTCTGTCAAATGTGGTTCCCAGATTTCTTAAATCAGCCACTATTTTATTGAAAAAGGTCTTACTTCAGAAAACCATCCCTGTTCTTCAAAGAACATAGATAGATTCTTAGCAAAATCATGTGGAACTTAAAGAGGTTTTTAGATTTAAGCTTCTGGGTAAGTGCTTCAGTGAATCAAGAACGATTATTCCGGGCTTCATCAAATTAGCGTGGCTAGCATGTCGAGAGGTGATTCTACCCATTTACTCTGCTCTTGTGAGACCCCCACCTGGAGTACCCCACCTGTGTCCAGCTTTGGAGTCCACACCATGAGAAGGACATGGATCTGTTAGAGCAGGTCCAGAGGATGGCTGAACATATGATCAGAAGGCTGGAGCACCTCTCATATGAAGACAGACAGAGGGAGTTGGGATTGTACAGCTTGCAGAACAGAAGGCTTTAGGGAGACCTTATAACAGCCTTTCAGTACTTAAAGGGGGCCTACAAGAGAGATGGACAGGGACTCTTTATCAGGGAGTGTAGTGATAGGACAAGGGTAATAGTTTTACAGTGAAAGAAGGAATAGCAAGAAGAAATTTTTCACTATGAGGGTGCTAAGACACTAGAACATGTTTCCGGTAGAAGTTGTGGATGCCCGCTCCCTGGAAGTGTTCAAGACCAGGCTGGATGGGGCTTTAAGCACCCTGGTCTAGTGGGAGGTGCCCCTGCAGGGGGGCAGGGGGTGTTGGAATTTGGTGACCTTTAAGGTCTATGATTGTGTGATTCCATGATATATTTTCTGGCTGTAGAGCATTGAAGTTCAAGGTCCAGTCTTCTTCCTTACAGTTCCAGACAAACAAGAAAAACATTTATTCACTGTGTATATAAGTAGAGATAGCACTGCTGAGGGAAATAAAAAATATTGGTTTTGAACTCAATCTTCCTTCTGTTAAATACAAGGTGTGGAGCACACCTGCGCAAAACTCAGTCTTTTAATTTAATTTGAAATTTCTGTGTTAGTGGCTATATTTATTTTCAAATACGATGCCTGCCTCCCCTTTCACCTTCTTAGTTTTCCTACTGTGGCATGACAGGGAAAAAATATCTAGTTAGAGTCCACGTGCTGAAATCTTCTCATCTTGAAATTGAGCGTATTTGTCAATACACGGTTTGAGAAGCTATTCCATCAATTATCGTAGTCAGATTGCATCCTAGACTGTATATGTAAAGAAAAAAAGTTTTCTTCATTATTGAACTTCTGTTGAATCATTAAGACAGCTAGCTATTCCAAAAGAAATGGCAGGAAAAGTGTGCTAATAATAAAGGTCTAGCTCACAACCCATTTTACTCTAAGCTGTAGAAAATTGGCTCACACCTCCAATGTGCTTCACCCTCTGATGATTGTACTTTTCCTGCACATGCTATTTTTAGGTATTCCCTCCACCACTCTCATCTCTGTTAGGCCAGGTGTCTGCATCTTCTCCTGCCATAGTGATTTATGCCTTTATCATGTCCAGGTTATAGCACTATGTGTGAATGCTACACCTCATAACACACTTCAGCCATCACAAATGCCAGTGTTTGCACTTAAGCAATCTTCCACACAACCTCGAGATTCACTATTTATGGGATGAAATGAAAGTTCTTGTCATTGTCTACATATTTATGAAAGGATTTCCTTCTCCTGTATCCTCATTACATTCCCACCTACTGCTGAATTCAAAATGCAGTAACAGAATAATAGTCTGAATTCAAACATTAAATATTAGATGGTTTTGTTTAAAACTCAAAATTATACAAAATATTACAAAATTGTCAATTATAATTTGAAATTTTTCTCCTTTCCTTCCCATTTTTAAATAAAAAATAGCAAATACCATGTTAAGTCTAATCGCGAATTTTTCGCTTAATCTAAAAAAAAAATAAAAGTCTTACTTAATATTGAGGAATTTTAGTTGCTTAAGATATGTGTGGTTTGAAATGCAAACCTTATGAGAATAAATATTTAAAAAAAAAAACTTTAAAAAAGTTCAACTTCTTAAACATTTTTTACATTTATTTTATTATTATTATTGCATTATTTTACATTTATTATTATTATTCATTCAGTTCTACTTAAGAGAATAAATATTTTGGAACATCTTTGAGGGTATTTTGGTACAAGTTTATCATAGGCAAAATTCTACCTCATGAAGAAGCATTGAGAGAGAAAGCATTCATTTTTGGTATATACATTCACATTAAACCAATATTGAAATAACTTAATTTCTTATATAATATGCTAATTTATCAGTGTTTTACACACATACTTTTCCTTTGTATAGCACAATCCCTGGAATTAAATTTCTCATCAGCTCAGTGACACAGTGTTGATGTCTCCTTTATGTTCACCCTCCATACAGTTCTGTGTATATTCAAATACTCTATTATGTGCCATTTATTTTCTTGAGTATTATGTTGGGTCATTGATTCAAGGTAGCTCCATCAATGTCTGACAATATCCTTGTATTTCAAAAGAGCCCCTCAAGTCCTATAATGTATCTGGCCTATCCTGCACTGCTATGCTACGGGGAAAAACCTTTCCTCAACAATGTAGAGACTAAGCTACGCCCCAAAGCTTCAAATGTGATTGCTCTTATTTTTGTATATGTGACTGACTATTCTTAGTCATAAAACTAGTTAGCCTGTTTTTCAAATACTATTACAATTTTTCAGTGTGTACTCTAGTGAATGTACTACAGGCTTGTGAATAAACATTTTCATTGTTGCCTTCAAAATATAAATATTATTGATTTATTTTTAGTCAGTTTGCTGCCTTTTTCCCTGTTCTTTTTTTTTTTTTTCTTTATGAAAAATTATTTTTATGAACTACTGGCAAAACATGCCTTTTCAAAACTTTTACATAAATCCAAAATATAATTACCGTATGAATTGTCAACATGACTTTATACTATTGTATTCTTTTAGTCTAAAAAACTGAAAAAACCCAATGTCTTTCTTTTCACACTGTTGCTGAAATGCTGCATAGTTACTTTCCATCATGTGTCAGTGTATATTTCTGCATTTGTGCATGTCTGTGAGAACAGGCTGAAGACTGTTTTTTCATGACTGTTTTCCCTGCATTTGTATTGTGCAGTTATGAAAGCACTTATCAATAATAATATTGTATTCCAGTTCAATTCTAGCATTTAGCACCTTTTAGCGAACATAAATGGATGTCAACTTTATATACTACGGTACTGTCCTTGTCTGGTGGGGGACTGGTCAAAATGGGTGTATGATAACACACCAGAAAAAAATGTATATTTCTACAAATGTAGTCCTTTGTTTCTATTTACAGATTCTATAACTTCTCATCCAACAACAACAAAAAAAATCTAATGACGAGCAAGCAGTGTAAGTGAATAGTGACTAACTGAATAAAGAAACTCCTTTAGGAATAACAATATGCAACATCTATTATCTGAAATCTATTATCTCATCTCATCTATTATCTCATACCTTTTGCAGTCTATAGAAACCCTATAAAACATCACTATGAATTCAGGCAACCAACACCGCAATTCATCAAGCAATTAAGGGCTGTGTTGGTATGTTTTGTTCCACTGAATATGCTGTAAGTACAAATCCAACACTTTTATGAATGTGACTTGCTTAGAAAAGAAGCACAAAAAACACTCCAAACAACAAGAACCTCACCCCCCCTAAAAAATTAGAGCACAAGCCCCCACAAAACTGGATCTGATATATTTTTAACCTAGGATTTTACTTTTTAGTTCCAAAAGCTATAGTTTTGAAGAAGTCCAAAATGCACATCTCTTCTAATCCTCCAACTAAACTACAAGAAACCTAAGAAGAGATTAATAAATCTCACTAACTGGGTAGAAATCACTGAAATGCAAATTCTGAGTCCATTAAAGCATCACAGATAAAAGAGGTAAATCTTTTGATTGCTTTTGCGAGCAGTGTTTGCAGAGAATTTACTGATTCCTAGTATTTGATAACATCTGCTTTGACTGTGTGTTTGCTTACTATGGTCAGCAATGAAGAATTTAAAGATTGCACACAATAAACATCCATCATTTAACTAAAATTACATTTATGCATGCTGTTGCTTGATGGGGCTAAGATATCATGGTTAAGATTAAATGGAAATATTGAGCTGGAGACACAAAAACTATAAAGTCTAAATAACATCTTCATTGTATAACTTTTTGATTATTTAATTTGAAAATTCTGGGTTGTCCAGTAATTAAGCATTCCTGAGTTCTTTAAATATTATTGTATTTAATAAATCATTGATAGATTTGACAGGATGGTATGTGAAATAGGGAGCACAGAGAACTCACTGAAATACAAAATACACAATATTTAAAATCCAGTCTCAGTGTCATTTAAGTACTGTCTTCGTAAAGAGAGAAAAAAAAGATCAATTTTATTCTTTTATGATGCAATCCATTTATAATAAGAAAATGACAAAGAGAAAAGATATAATTTTTAAAAATAAAAAGGGTATCAACCTGTACATTGCTTAAAATGAAAACCTTTATCTGAAGAGACAAATAGAGGTACTATGTACATTTCTACGTGATTCTGTTATTCAATTTATTAAATTTTATTTAATGTACAATTAGGTATAAAACTATTTCTGCTCTTATAATTTTTCAAAATAACTTCCCACTCTCTGTTGTCATTTAATAAGTTAAACAAGCAAAGTTTACTGTAGCGTATTTTATTTAAAACTTCTTTGTGTTTCTGCAGTACTAGATCTAAAGGATCTAAAAAATGACTGAAGGGTTTCCAACAGTATATTTTTTTCTTGTAGTCTCACAAATACTTCTTGCATGCACAGGACTGAATCTGTACAGAATTTTTTATTGTTCATGTCCTGTCTGGACATCTCATTTGCATTTAATTGTGTATTCTATCTATATACGTGCCAGGCAGAATTGCGTTCCTTTCACATACTTTCAGTGATAAATATGATCTCATTTCAATTCCCAATAACAAATGAATAAACCAAAGAGACAATATCAGTCGTTCTGCTTTACATTTCTGCACAAATTCTCCCGTCTCTTTTGAAGAACAAGAATGTGTATATACAGATTTTACCCCTCTTTTCCAATTGTAAAATCCAACAGTTAAATTCGTTGCTTTTTCTGAGGAGGTTCAAGCTTGTTTCCAGACAGAGGGAGAATATGTTTATCTGTAATGGTTAGTGTTCAACAGAAGGTGGTGGAGTCTTTGCAATAAATTTCAGAATAAATAACTTCTTCAATGTGGGTGAACCCCACAAGCTGCAGTTTTTAATTAACTGCTCCAGCATGGTCCTTTTAACAGTGTACAGTGCTTCAGGAATGGATTGTTCCATTGTGGGCCTCCCACGGGCCACAGATCCTGCCAGAAAAACTGCTCCTATGCGGACTCCCCGCACGCTGCATCTTCCTTCAGGGCACATCCACCTGGTCGAGAACGGGCTTCTTCATGGGCTGCAGTGTGGATATCTGCTCCGCCATAAGTTGTAGGGAGCAGCACTGATTTGAGTTAGAGCTATGAAGATGGCAGATTCTTTCAGTGCAAAAAGTCAGATTCTATATGGGTTTGCTTTGGCCTGAGCGGGCTTTAGTTTCTTGTAGTAATTACTGAATGTCTAATGATACTGCAGACATCATACTCTTTGAATGAGGACCTCAGGAATCTGAAAATTTGTTTTCAACTTCCCCCATTCTTCTCGATGAGTGAAATCAGTCAAAGGTCCCATATAAACACTGGAAGGGTGAGTAGAGTACTACAGAAAATTATTAGATATTAGCAAGATTTTTTTGGCATAACAATTTCAACTGTATTATTTGTGAGGCTTCTTTGTAATAATTAGATAAATTGGACTATTAGACTATTAGACTGTTAATTGGATTACCATTAAATACTTGGTTTTATAGTTATGGTTCGATTCCCTTTTGCCAGTAACATGTCTTGCTGTTTAACCCAAGCTGGCAACTAAAAACCACATAGCCGCTTGCTGTCTCCTGGGATGGGATGGGGGAGAGAATTAGAAGAGTAGAAGTGGAAAAACTCATGGGTTGTAATAAAGAGAGTTTAATAGGCAAAGCACAAGCTCCATGCATAAGCAAAGCAAAACAAGGAATTCATTCACTGCTTCACATTGTTAGGCAGGTGTTCAGCCATCCCCAGGAAAGCAGGACATAATCATGCGTAATGGTTACTTGGGAACACAAACTACTGTAACTCCAAATTTCTCCCCCTTCCTTCTTCTTCCTCCAGCTTTATATGCTAAGCATGACATCATATGGCATAGAATATTCCTTTGGTCAGTTGAGGCCACCTGTCTTGACTATTTCCCCTCTCAACTTCTTGTGCACTCCCAGATCGCTCAATGGTGGGCAGGTGTGAGAAGTTAAAACCAGCACACATGATTCCGAGTGCAAGCATTGTGTTATTACAGGAACTTGCTCACTCAATACTAATAAACCCTTTTGATTTGGAAATGATATGCCCATGAACAGGATACAAACCTATAAATATAAGCTAAAAAAAAATTCATATTTTAAGAAATAATTTATATTGTAAGTCTAATGCATTACATCAGGACATGATACACAGCTATTATAAAAAAGTTAAGCCAATTATATTAACTTAAAAAAGTTAAGCCAGATAAATTATTGGGGGTTTATGTATATATATTTATGGAAAGCAGCCCTGAGGAGAAGGACTTGGGAGTGCTTATGGACGAGAAGCTCAACATGAGACGGCAGCGTGCGCTGGCAGCCCAGAGAGCCAACCATGTCCTGGGCTGCATCAAGAGAAGCGTGGCCAGCAGGTCACAGGAGGTGATTCTACCACTCTACTCTGCACTTGTAAGACCCCACCTGGAGTACTGTGTCCAGCTTTGGAGTCGTCAACACAGGAAGGACATGGACCTGATTGAATGGGTCCAGCGGAGGGCCACGAGGAGGATCAGAGGGATGGAGCACCTCCCCTGTGAATACAGGCTGAGAGAGCTGGGGTTGTTCAGCCTGGAGAAGAGAAGGCTTCGGGGAGACCTTATAACAGCCTTCCAATATCTGAAGGGAGCCTACAGGAGAGCTGGAGAGGGACTCTTTGCCAGGAAGAGCAGTGACAGGAGGTTTCAAATTGGAAGAGGGGAGATTTAGATTAGATACTACAAAGAAATTCTTTATAGTGAGGGTGGTGAGGCACTGGAACAGGTTGTCCAGGGAAGTTGTGGATGCCCCATCCCTGGAAGTGTTCAAGGCCAGGATGGATGGGGCTTTGAGCAACCTGCTCTAGAGGGAGATGTCTCTGCCCATGGCAGGGGGGTTGGAACTCATGATCTTTAAGGTCCCTTCCAACTCTAACCATTCTATGATTCTGTATTCTCCCTTGCATTGGAGTACAGAGATCTTGTGGAGTACAGAGATCTTGTGGAGTACAGAGAACTTGTTAGGTTATACAGAGAAAAAGTTAGGAAGGCAAAAGCCCACCTGGAACTCAACCTGGCCATTAATATAAAGGACAAAAAAAAAAAAAAAGTTTTTATAAATACATCAACAAAAGAAGAGTCAGGGAGAATCTCCATCCTTTACTGGATGCGGTGGAAATATTGCTACCAAGACAAGGAGAAGGCTGAGATACTTAATGCCTTCTTTGCCTCCATCTTCAATAGTCAGACCAGCTACCCCCAGGGTGTTCAGCCTCCTGGGCTGGAAGATAAGGATGGAGAGCAGAACAACCCCCCCATAATCCAGGAGGAAGTAGTTAATGATTTGCTTATGCACCTGGACATGCATAAGTCTATGGGGCCAAATGGAATTCACCCAAGGGTACTCAGGGAGCTGGCAGAAGAGCTCACCAAGCCTCTCTCCATTATCTATCAACAATCCCAGTCAACAGGAGAGGTACCAGATGACTGGAGGGTGGCCAATGTGACGGCCATCTACAAGAAGGGCCAGAAGGAGGATCCGGGAAACTATAGGCCTGTCAGCCTGACCTGAGTACTGGGAAAGATCATGGAGAAGATCATCTTGAGGGAGCTCTCACGGCAAGTGCAGGACAGCCAAGGGATCAGGGCCAGACAGCAATGATTCATGAAAGGGAGGTCCTGCTTAACCAAATTGATCTCTTTCTACGACCATGTGACCCGCTTTCTCGATGAAGGGAAGACTGTGGATGTTGTCTACCTGGACTTTGGTAAGGCCTTTGACACCATCCTCCATGGCGTTCTCCTGGAGAAGCTGGCGAATCATGGCATAGACAAGCATACCCTCCACTGGATAAAAAGCTGGCTGGATGGCCGTGCCCAGCGAGTTGTGATTAATGGAGCGAAATGCGGTTGGCGGCTGGTCACCAGCGGTGTCCCTCAGGGCTTGGTTCTGGGGCCAGTCGTGTTCAATATCTTTATTGATGATCTAGATAAGGGGATTGAGTGCACCCTCAGTAAGTTTGCAGATGACACCAAACTAGGCAGGAGTGTTGATCTGCCTGAGGGTTGGAAGGCTCTACAGAGGGATCTGGACAGACTGGATCAATGGGCCAAGGCCAATGGAATGAGGTTCAGTAAGGCCAAGTGGCGGGTCCTGCATTTCGGTGACAACAACCCCAGGCAACGCTACAGGCTTGGGGAAGAGTGGCTGGAAAGCTGCCCAGCAGAAAAGGACCTGCAGCGTGTCCAGAGGAGAGCCACCAGGCTGGTGAGGGGTCTAGAGAACAAGTCGTATGAGGAGAGCCTGAGGGCACTGGACATGTTTAGTTTGGAGAAGAGGAGGTTGAGGGGGGACCTCATTGCCCTCTACAGCTACCTGAAAGGAGGTTGGAGAGAGGTGGCTGTTGGCCTGTTCTCTCAAATGAATAACATCAGGACCAGAGGAAATGGTCTGAAGTTGAGGCAGGGGAGGTTTAGATTAGATATTAGGAAAAATTACTTTACTGAGAGAGTGGTGAGGCACTGGAGCAGCCTGCCCAGGGATGTGGTGGAGTCACCATCCCTGGAGGTATTTAAGAAATGTGTAGACGTGGCACTTCAGGACATGCTCTAATGTCTGAGATTGTTGATTTTTGTCTCTCTGTTGCTGAGTGTGGGGTATGTGTGTGTTGGTTAGTTGTGGTGTGTGGTTTGTTGGTTTTTTTGTGTGGTTGGACTCGATGATCTCAGAGGTCCCTTCCAATCATGATTATTCTGTGATTCTGTGATTCATTTAAGTCAGGACTCTTGCCAATGAAGTAAATACAATGGGAGTTTAACTAGACCAGATTACATGAAGTTATTGATTCCTAATTTTAAAAATAAACTTGTTATTTTTAGATTATTTTCAGTAACAGTTTTTGAGAATTATCTAGAGTATTATTCTTTTAAAGATTATCACACATTTTGAAACTAGTTTGCTGTAGAGGGTAGAAAGACAGCAGAACATTTGCCCCCTTTAGAATGCCCTGCACATTAATCTTTCCCATTTATAACTATCATTCCCTTGTTTAAGGGAAGGGTGTTTAAGGGAAGGATGTACAGCCTCAGTAAAGTGTATATAAAGACTCTGTAAAACCTTGCCTTTAGTTTAAGTCATTAATTGTGTTCTGTAATTCAGAAGATTTGTGTTCGAGCTCCTTCGTACTGATGAGGGTAGAGAGATCAAGGCTTTTATCTCCTGGGAATGCTTCAGATGTTTAAATATATAGAAACTTGTTAATTATTCCCACATTTATTGTTCATCTGTGTTTTAATAAGAAAAGATGAGCCCTACTCTGTTCTTTTGAAAAGTGATTGCAGACACCTACACAAAAAGAGGATTTTATGTCTCTGATCCTAAGAACTTGGACAGCATTTACCTCTGGTAATAACTTTGAGGACTAAAGGACACAGAGGTGTAGGACTTAAAATACATCTCCGTCCTCAGTGTTTTCTGTTAGATAAATACATGCAGATGCTACAGGAGGTTGTCCTGGGTTTTTTTGGAGGGTGTTGGATAATTTTTTTTAGAGCACTTATCTACACCTAAATGGTATGTGAAGAGAACACTTTATGGTTTAGCAAGAAGCTAAAGATTCTCTATAATTTGACAAAGTTGTTTCTCATGAGTTGTTCTCTTTAGATTCCTTGCATGTGCAGGATAATTTTTTTTTACTGGATCAGCAATCAAATAAGTGTTAACAGCATAACACTGCAAAATTTCTATATTTCGACATTTTAATGAATTTGATATGACAGCAAACTATGATCTTGAAAATGTACTTTTAGATGTAGTTTAAACTGGTATTTTTTCTGAACATTAAACTACAAAAATTTATAATAATATTAAAGTAAATATTTTCCTGTTCCTACTCTGTAAACTTATAGAGAGAGCTGAGAAATGCGGTATATCGCTTTTCCACCTGTTTATGGATAAAAAGTGTTAATTGAGATATATGCTATATATATTTGTTCATTTCCTCCCTATGCAACTTTAATCACTGCATTGCTTTTTTGCTATGGCTAGACTGAAATATTGTGTCTTTCATTGATTATATGGCTTGCAGTATGCAGAAATTAATAATTTCAGTGTTCTAATGGAGAAGCAAGATTCTATATGCTATTTCTACTTAGATGAAAAGTTTTTCTTTAGGGACAGTAAAGCAATCCTGAAGCAGCTTTCTTTCTTATCAGAAATTGATTATCTAGAGATGAATCTTTTTCTTCTGAGATTCCTTGTGCACAGCAATTACATGGGGACAAATCTAATTATTTAGAAGGGAGAAAAAAAAATCAAATTAATCATATATATTTTGGTTTAGACTTCACACAGTACAAGAAAATCCATTTAATTGCCAAAATTGAGTAATTCTTTAGTAGTTCATATCGGTGAAGTATAAAACTACCCTTTGGTCTTAATAAAACTAATTTTGAGTCAAACAGTAGTTACTTTAACAGTTACTTGAACAGTTGAGTCAAACAGGGTTACTTTAAAGTTAGCAATCACATACTTATGTAAATGGCTGGGATGATGCAAAAAAGACAATGAAAAAATAAGAAAAATACTGCAATTTTTTTAAATGTACTTTATTAAATTAAAATAACTTTGATTTTGTCATATTCTTATACTATTCAATTTATTTTGTCTTTTTGAAGTCATTTTTATCTGTTCTGTTCATAGCATCTGTTTGGAGAGAAACACGTACACCCCTCCGTGTATATTCTAGAGTTCACATTTATTCCTGATTACTTATAGTAATGAACATTTATCTACACATCATCATGTGAGAAATATATTCACACATAGTGTATTCATCCAGATTTCTCTGCTTGGGAAGTAAGAACGGAAAGAAGGATCTTTGCCAGTGAATACTCAAAAGTTAAAAGAAGATTGAATTGTTGAATTAAAGATGATTTCAGTTGAAATAAAAAAAGTAATTTGTGTCTCTGTCCTGGAAACGTAAGGGTTTAAAACGTAAGGGTTTAGAAACTGAAGTATAGACTGTTACAGATTTCAAGCGTATTTCTGTAAAATCCTATATGTAGTATTAAGGGAAGCTGAAAAATAAATAAATAAATAAATAAATAAACAAAATAAAAAAAAAAAGAAACAAAACAGAAAAAAAAGAAAAAGAAAAGAAGAATATTATATATACTAATAAAATTTCCATCCCAGACTTCAAATTAGGAAGGTCAAACTCTGCCTGAAGATGAAACTGGTGAGAGATGTCTAGTACAACAGGGTCTTTAATAAAAACTGTCAGTAGAAAAAGTGGACCAAGAATAATGTTAAACAGCTGCTGAATGAGCCAAATGATCTAGTGACAAATAAACCAAAAAACAGAAGCTACAAAATGTCTTCTTTACATAAGCTTTTGCTGGAAAGGTCTACCCTAAGGTTTCCCAGGTCTGGAAATTTGGAGGAAAGGCAGACAGTTTCTAGCAGAATATAATCAAATTAGTGTCTACTTAGGTACTATTCAAGTCAAGGCAACCAGATGGGATGTATATAAATGTGCTGAGTTATCAGATATAATTGTAAGGACTTTTATCCTATTTGAAAAGTTGTTGGTGGTTGGGGAGGCCCCTAATGGCTGGAAATGGACAAACATGACTCCAATTTCAAGAGAAAGGGTCCACAGAATCATAGGTTAGATCCTACAGCTTTGCCTTAGTTTTTGGGATATTGGAAAGTCATACCCATCAACAAAAAGGGTACAAAAAAAGACCTAGAAAGCTACCGGCCTACTAGCCTTACTTCAATCCCTAGAAAAGTAATAGAATAAATCCTCTTAGAAATTATTACAAGCCAAATGAAGAAAATGCCTGGAAAAGTCAGCACAGATTTACCTAAGGCAAATCATGCCTGACAAACCTGACCACCCTATACAACAAAGTAACACTTTATGTCCACATGGGGAGAGCAGTGGATTTTGTTTACCTGGACTTCAGCAAAGCATTCAACACCATTTTCCAGTTTTCTTCCTATTAGACAGACTGGCAAGATACAGATTGGATTGGTGGACTGCAAGATGGATAGAAAATTGGCTAACAGGTCCCACACAGAGGGTAATAACTGATGATTTTTACTCAGACTGGCAGCCTGTCACAAGCAGGGTCCCCCAGGAATCGATACTCAACCCCACGCTGTTCAATGTCTTCATAAATGGTTTGGATGATGGGATTGAAAGTGCCCTCACAAAGTTTTCTGATGACATCAAACTGGGTGGTGAGGTGGAGGTGTCAGAAGGGAGATATCTTACAAAGAGACCTGGACAAGCTGGAAGAGTAGGCTAGCAAGAACAGCACAGAATTTAAGAAAGACAAATGTAAGGTTCTGTGCAGAGCCCAGTACAGGCTAGGATCTGTGTAACTGGACGGCGACCCAGCTGAGAGGGGCCTGGGGCTCCTGGTGAACAAGCTGAACTGCTGTAGCAGTGCACCACTGTAGCTACAGTGCACCATTGTAGCAACAAAGGCAAATCAAACCCTAGGCTGCATCCGCAGGGACATTACCAGCAGAGACAGAGACATGATCATCCCACTACTCAACGCTTGTCAGGCTGCACCTAGAGTACTACATGCAGTTGTGGTCCTCATAATTCTAGAAAAAGGCAGGCAGACTGGAGTGAGTCCTAAGGAGAGCCACAAAGATGATTAAAAGGCTGGAGAACTTGCCTTATGAGGAAAGACTGAAAGAGTTAGGTCTTTTCTCCTTGGAGAAGAGAAGGCTTGAGGGGACCTCATCAGTATTCCAGTATTTAAAGGGTGGCTACAGAGGGATGGAGGCCCTCTCTTCACAAGAAGCCGCATGAAGAAGACAAGTGGCAACATGTATGAGTTGCACCAGGGGAGATTTCATCTTGACATAAGAATTTTTTTTACAGTGAGAATAATCAATCACTGGAAAAACATCCCCAGGGATGTGGTAGAGTCCCCATTGCTTTAAGTCTTCAAGATGGAATTGGAAAGGCTGCTAGGCAATCTCAGGTAGGCTCCCTTTCCTACAAAAAGCTAGACTATGATGATCTTTCAAGGTCCCTTCCAACCTGGGCTGTTCTACGATTATAGAGCAAATCTTTATGGAAGCCATTTCCAGGCACGTGAAAAAATTAAAAAGGTGTTTGACTATGGTGAGGGGCATAACCAAGAGCAACTCATGATTCTCCAGCACGATGGTATGCTGTGAGGAAATAACTGGCCTTCTGGGCAAGGAGAGAGAACTGAATTTCATTTACCTTGACCTTGGCAAGAACTTTGTTACAATCTGCCACCACTGTTCTTATAGCCAAAGTGGTGGAGTACAGACCTGAAAGCTGGAAAGTGGAGTATGGACCTTCTGACCTGAAAGGGCTACAGTTAATTTTTCCAAGTATATATACACACACACACACACATATATATATATACTTGTTCTAAGTATATTTTTCCAATCCTGATCATAAAGGATCATTACTGGAGTCAGTATTATTTCACATCTTCATTAGAGACCTGGATTATGAGGTATAATGAGCAGAGGCTGAGGGAAATTTGACTATGGTCTGGAGAAGGCTCAGCAGGGATTTTAAAAATGTGTTGATGAGAGGGAATAAAAAAGAACAAGACTTTTCTCAGTAGTGTTCACTACTAGGACAAGAGGCAACAGTCAAAAAACACATGGAATTCCATCTGAACATGAGAAAACACTGTTGTTTTTTTTTTACTGTAAGGGTGGTCAAATGGTGGAATAGTTTCTGCAGGGAGGTTGTAGAATCTCCATCTGTGGAGATATGCAAAATCCAACTGGGCAGAGTCCTGGGGAACCTGGACTGTAGCTGACTCTACTTCAGCAGAGGGGTAAGACCAGATGATCTTGTTGCCAATGTTCCCTGTTGCTGAACAGTGCTTGCACAGTGTGAAGCCTTTATCTTTTTCCCACTCTATGCCACACAGTGAACAGGCTAGGGATGGGCAAGAAGGTGAGAGGGGTACTGCTGGGTCAGCTGACTTATATTTATCAAAGAGATATTCCATACCATATGATGTTGTCCTTAGCAATAAAAGTTCAAGGAAAGAAGGAAGGAAAAGGGACGTTAGTGGTTGTGGTGTCTGTCTTCCCAAGAAACTGCTACACATGCTAATGTCACGCTTTCCAAGTAGTCGTTAAACATCTGCCTGTCAATAGGAAGCAGTGAATAAATTATTTTCTTTCTTTTTTAAAAATTTTATTTATTTTTTTGTGCATGCAGCTTTTGCTTCACCTGTAAAAGTGCTGTAATCTCAATCTATGAGTCTTTTCATCGTCCTTCAATTTTCTCCCTGTCATATCAGGGAGGGGAGTGAGGAAGCATCTGTGGGTGTAAGGCTACGTTCAACTCCATGCCCACTTTTTGGCACCCAGTGTGGGGCTCTGGAAACAGTAGCCTTGATTGGAGCACACTAGACTGCATTTATAGTTACAGTTACTCAATTTTTAATTGGCAGGGTCGTGGGTCAGCCACAGAGCTTGCTAGCTTTGCTGGGTATCGTAGTCCAGGGCTTGTTAGTGACTGCTTTCAATTGTACAAACATAAGTGTAATAATGCCATTTGAAATGTTCCATTATATTCTAAGTGGCCTCTAGCTGCCAGTTCAGACAGGTGCAGGTTTCCTCTAAATCCGATGTCTAATTTGTTAGACTCCACATATGCCTCAAATATCATATGGTATCTCAAATGGCATAAGACAGCTTCATGTGGACAGATGAAGGCATAAAGCCTGAATTTAATTTGCATTTATTACAAATTTTATTAGAATTGTCAAGATTATAATCTTTCTCATGAAACTAACATTAAAATATCACAAGTGATGGTTTTGTATTTCAGTTAAATGTTATGTCCTGGATTCACTTCATCTAACTTCTGCTAGCTAAAAGTGTTCAGGATAAACTAGTCATCTAAGTTCTCTTTATGATCCATGAAAAGAAAAAGGCATTTCCAGGGGCAGTTCATCTCCTTTTAAGATTGATATCATACACATAAGTGAATTGCCGTATGGAGGAGGCTATTTCTGTTCGTGAACAATAAAAAAAAGTCTAGCAGGCTACTTGCACTGGAGATCTTCTTTTTACATGCCAGAAGACAGGCAAGATGAATCACCACAAATTTTGCACCTGCCCACTTAACCTTTCTTTTCTTTATTTTGCCATTGGTAATATGGGCATACATTAATTGACTTGTCTATTACAAATCTTGAGGTGATTTGAAACAGGAAAATTATTCATTTGTCTAAAGTTAGGAAAACCTTCTTTAAAATATATGAAGAATGTTCTTAACTAAAAAAGCAACCAAACAGCGCCAAAAAACCCCAACACTAGTGTTGTCATGAGGGGACAATTTATTTCGCATCATTAAGTTTAGCAGCTGCCAGTGGACCACAGAAAGAACAGTCAGCTCTCAGCAGTAATATTGTGCAGGATAAAATATGGAGCAATTACTCCATCCTCTGCTGGTGGTTCTTAATCATGTACATTCATTAGAATCTCTAGTATCTAGTTGGTAGATAAATACATGATAGAAGTATGACTGAAAGAATTCAAAATATGAAAGCGAATAAGAAAGAAAATAGTAGTACTTCAGTGCTGCATATGATAGAAAATGGTTTGATAATTGAGATTGGCTGTAGCTGTGGAACAGTAGAGAGGACAGTTATTGCTCTTATATTTGCTTCAGAAGAATTAAAAAAGACAAAAATATGAAAATAGGAAATCAGATTAGTCAGATAAGTTCTGCTTGGTATATTATATTAAAATCTTAGAGATTGAGGAGTGGGCTGTATGTGCTAGCTAGTTTTCCTATTAAAGTCAAGAAAGATTTGCCCTTGATTTCAAAAGAATAAGAATTAAAGAATGAAGACTAAGATTCATCATTTATAGGTTTAGCTACCTAAAAATAAGCTAGTTTTTCTTTATTTCATCTAAGTTATGCAGAATTCTTACCAAAAGATTGTTTGGGTTTTTTTAAATCTTGTTAAAATTTCTTTTCAAAATGAGATAAATACCACTTGAGACATACTGGTTTCTTTCCAGAGTTCAAAGAAAACCAAGCAATTTACAGAATACTTAATTAAATAGTGTTCTACCCACCTGAAGTACTCATAACAAAATAAAACATGTAAATAAAAAATGTAATAAAAAAAATAAAAACAAAACAACAAAAAAAGTGGAAAAGTGAGATGGAGTTGCTTTTGTAACATGTATAAAATTTTCTACTTCCTATCTATAACAATATTATATTTTGATGTCTGTAGTTTATAGTAATAAAAAATGGTGGAAAAAGCAAGAGATGTTGTGTGATCCATTTAGGTCCTGAAATGAGTGATGTAGATACTAACAAGATATAATTCACAGATGTACTAACCAATTATTATCCATGCTTTTATTGGTCCCAGTGAAGGCTTCTGGAAGCAGCAGTAATGGAAATGGCCTCCTGAGAATGTCCGTCATTTTCCACTGTGAAGTCTTATTGTAGATGACATTGTAATGACCTAGCCTAACTATTATGCCTACATGAAAATATAAAAAAAGTCATAATTCAGTCTCAATTTTTTGCATAAAAGTTCTCAAACTTTAGCAGACTGGCAGTTACTTCAATAAAACATTCTTACCCATTTTTAAAATCTGTGGTAGTTTAATATTTAAATGCTCTATTTCATAATTTATTCACGTACTTTATCAAACCTTTAGTTTTCAAATTTAGTGTTTATATTGCACATATACCAAAGAGGCATCCTTGCTGGTTTTTCATACTATAGAACAATTTGTGATTATACTTACATACATGTTACCCAAGAAAGCACAAGTGAGATTATTTCCAATACTGTGGTTATATGAATGACCTTTCATCTTTTTAATCCACAGTACCTCTTTGTAGGGAGAGGTAAGTTACCCTGACTAGAATGGTTTGGACTTGATGTAGTTAATAACGCTTTCTGATTTGCTCAATTGATTTTATTTTAAACTCTGTCAGTAGTTTAACTGAAGCAAGTAACTTTGCTGCAACTTTATTTCTTGCAGTTCTTTAAGAAGCCTGTTCTCTCTAGTGGCTTCACATGCTTTCCAGCAAGAAAAAAAAGTGTTACCAGTTTAAAGTGATGTGAACTCGAGCAATCAGAAAAATATATTGGATGATGTGGGTGCCATTATGGAGAGTCAGTGAAGGATGAGAGTAATGAATCAATCTGATAAATTGTGATTGGCCCTTAAAAAGACATGGTAAAGAAGTAAATCCAAATTGGTTGGGGAATGTTCACAGTACCAAATAATATTACATTGAGTCTGCCCCTGTACACCATTCCATAGACGTGATCTTACAGGCAGTGTCATCAGGAAAAACATAGTTAAAACCATAGAATAAAATAAAATCTAAAAAAACCTCAAACCAAACAAACCCTCACAACATTAAAAATAATTCCCTGGTGATAGTGGAGAACAGCAGCACACAACATCGTTCACGTTTAAGTGCTTCATGTATATCCAAGTTATAAATCAGTTCTGGAAAATTCAAACTGAATTGAAGATGCCTAGGAAAATAAGTTTGTGGCTACGGCTTTTTAATCACAAAGGTAAGAAGGCTATAAAATGTGAGGAAGTCAGAATGCTGTAGCCAAGTAAATGTCTCTGACAAGATGGAAAATGAAATGTCCTCCAGTGCACCTGAGTATAAGATATGAAGGGACATTTTTCTTAATCAGAGAGAAAGCAATTAAAATCCTAAGGGTCCAGTAATTTACAGAGTTAACAGATAATGTTTCATGGCTTAAAGAATATGATCTATTTTTATTGTCTTTTCTGGACTAGGCTGTGTATTCTTCTGACACCCCCTTTTCTCCCCCCGCCCCCCCATTCTCTTGAAGTCTTCCTTGCGTCCATTTCACTTTGAAGGACATTAATGGAAGAATATATTTTCATTATTTTTTCTGCCTTTTTTATTTTTTACATCATAAAATTATAATATGTCTCAAATCATTAATAATCACTTATAATTTTAAAGTATAAACAGCTTCTTTCTCTGCACTATCAGTTCTGACTGCTGCAGTTTTTAACAGCAATGGGAATTGAATATAATTCAAAAGCTCATCCTTAAAAATGCATAACACAACATTATTCCACATTTCTGTCCAGAAAACATAAATTACATAAATTAATCAATCCAGATACACAATTAATATAAGGAAAGAAAAATTCATGGAAAGAAAAACATAATAGTCTTGATTTAGCTACCCAAACCTGAAAACATAAAAACTTACTGCTGTTTACTTGTCACAGGTGTTCAAAATTTCTGTATGGGAAAGATTGCTGTAGGATGGGAGATCTGTAGGGGACCCATGCCCTATCTGGAATGTCATCTGGTTGCTAGGCTACATAACCTTTGATGTTTGAAAAGGCATTAGGCAATTGTGGTAAAGCAAACAAATAGCCCGTTGAATAGAAATATGTTTAGTAAGTCACTTAAATCTAGACATCTATATGAAGGTCTTGCCTGTCATCTAGATGTCTTAATTCCCCTTATAGTGAATGGACATGAGATTTCATTTGGTCTTAGACTAAAACAGACATTTTGTGTCATTTGAGATACCACAAGATAACCCAGCTGGTGTCTAGCTACTTCTGTAATACATGAAAGCACATGAAAGCAATGTACATGAAAGTACATGAAAGTACATGAAAGTGTGGATTCTCTGTCATACCTGCCAGCTTCAGATGTGAGACATTAAACACCTGTTTCAAGATGAGTTCAATTCTTCCTTCTGTCTTCATTGGATATATCAACTAGGAGAAAAATGTAAGTATCTTAACCCCACCTGAAATGGTGTGGGATACTGGAGACAGTCACATGAGGCAGGTAAACAGGATGAGGAGAACCATGACCTAAGTAGCAGCAAGAAGGTTAATAAAAGATCGTAAGGCATCTCAGAGAGCATTAAATGCCTCTGTAAATAACTCAATCAAAGCCTATGTTTTTCATGATTTTAAAGCATTCAGAGGCTCTTAGCTTCTACTTAGACACTTGTATGTAAACTCTTTAATTCTGGTCTTTGTTACAATAGTGCTTAATTTTCAGGTTTCTTCAACCTCTCTCTGTTGGAGGCAATTTGGATAGTGAGGATTCACATGAATTACTGCTGATCTTGATGATAATAGGTTTTTTTGCTAGTAGCTACTCCTGCCAAATGTATACATTCCTAGCTGTGGTCCCATTAATCACCGTTAGATGGTGTGCCATTAGGTGCTTTTGCTAAACGTATTCTCATTTAAGAGTTCCCACTAATCTGTTTAATGCTGTCACCATAGTAGTATACATAATCCCCACATATACATGTTGCTTACTGTTATTTGTTCTAATTTGTAAAGCCAGGTAAAAAGCAACATTGGACTCCTCATACAATCTGCTGGATTATCTTTTATATTAATTCCCTGTAATAACTTAGAATGAAATGAAAACACAAAACAGATCAGATTGTCTCTGTCCTGGTTTCAGATAAAATGGGGTTGGTTTTCTTTCTAGTATTTCAGATTTGGCATGAAAGGAATGTCAATAATGCATATTGTTTTAGTTGTTGCTAAGTGATGTTTATACTAGTAAAGGACTTTTGTCGGCTTCCCATAGACGCTGAGAAGGAGCATAGACAGAACAATGGAATGGCCAATGGAATATTCTGTGCCATGTCATGGTCAGGATATAAATGGGTGCTGGCCAGGGGGCTGAATCCACAAGTTCTGCTGAGGTTGGGCTGGGCAACCAATCACCAGGTGTTGAGAGTGACTTGTGTCTTGTATATTCTTTTACCATTATTACTATCATTATTGTTACTTTCCTTTTCCATTATTGTTCTATTAAACTGTCTTTTTGTCAGCCCATGAGGTTTTGGGATTTTTTCCCCTTTCCTCTCCTTTTCTCTCTCTTCTCCTTACTCTTCTGGGGAGCGGGGGAAGGAGAGATGAGTGAGAAGCTGTGTGGTCCTAGTTGCTGTCTGGGGTTAAATCACAATACCCTCTCATAAGAGTCAGATTTCCTAAAACTCCCCACTAAAAAACAAAAGAAGAAACCCACAAACCAACCCAAACAAACACTCAAACCCTCCCAGAAAGTCCAGACTTTGTCCTTACTAATAAGGAGGGGATGGTGGGGAATGTCAAGTTCAAGGGTAGCCTTGGCTGCAGTGATCATGAAATGGTGGAGTTCAAGATTCATAGGGTGGTGAGGAGGGTGTGCAGCAAGCTTGCTACCCTGGACTTCAGAAGACCAGACTTTGGTCTCCTGAGAGATCTGATTGGGGGGATAGCATGGGAAAAAGAACTGGAGGGGAGAGGGGCCCAAGAGGGGTGGTTGATGTTCAAGGATCACCTCCTTCAAGCTCAGGAGAGATGCATCCCAAAAAAGAAGAAGTCAGGCAAAATAGCCAGCAGGCCTTAATGAATGAATAAGGAACTGCTGAACAAGTTCAGGACCAAAAAGGAGGCCTATAGAGGGCGGAAGCAGGGACGGGTAGAATGGACAGAATACAGAGAAATGGTCCGAGTGGTCAGGAATGAGATCAGGCAAGCAAAAGCCCAGGAAGAAGTAAGTCTAACCGAGAACATCAAAGACAATAAGAAAAACTTCTACAGATCTGTCAGGGACAAAGGCAAGACTAGGGAAGTTGTGGGCCCTCTCCAGAAGGAAACGGGAGACCTGGACACCCAGGATATGGATAAGGCTGAGCTACTGAACAATTTCTTTGCCTCAGTCTTCACCAGCAAGAGCTCAAACCACACTGCCCAAGTCATGGAAGGCAAAAACAGGGGCTCTGCAAATTAAGAACTACCCACAGTAGGGGAAGATCAGGTTCGAGACCTCTTAAGGAACCTGAAGGTGCGTAAGTCCATGGGACCTGATGAAATCCACGGGTCCTGAGGGAGACGGTGGATGAAGTTTCTAAGCCGCTTTCCATCATATTTGAGAAATCGTGGCAGTCTGGAGAAGTTCCCGCAGACTAGAAAAAAGGGAACATAACCCCAATATACAAAAAAGGAGAAAAAAGAAGACCCAGGGAACTATAGACCAGTCAATCTCACCTCTGTGCCTGGCAAGATTATGGAGCAGATCCTCCTGGAATCTCTGCTAAGGTAGACGGAAAATAAGGAGGTGATTGGAGACAGCCAACATGGCTTCATCAAGGGCAAATCACGCCTGACAAATGTGGTGGCCTTTTATGATACTGCCACACACTTGGTGGACAAGGGCAGAGCAACAGATGTTGTCTACCTGGACTTGTGCAAAGCGTTCGACACTGTCTCGCACGACATCCTGGTCTCAAAATTGGAAACTAATGGATTCAGTGGATGAACCACTCGGTGGATAAGGAACTGGCTGGATGGCTACACTCAAAGGGTTGCAGTCAATGGCTCAATGTCCATTAGTGGCCAGTGATAAGTGGTGTTCCTCAGGGGTCCGTACTGGGACCAGTGCTGTTCAACGTCTTTGTTGGAGACACAGACAGTGGGATAGAGTGCACCCTCAGCAAGTTTGCCGATGACACCAAGCTCGGTGGTGCGGTTGAAACGCTGGAGGGAAGGGATGCCATCCAGAGGGACCTGGACAGGTTGGAGAGGTGGGCTTGTGCAAATCGCATGAAGTTTAACCAAGCCAAGTGAAGGGCTTGGTTAAAGGGCACCTGGGACACAGCAATCCCAGGCACAAACACAGGTTGGGCGGAGAATGGCTAGAAAGCAGCCCTGAGGAGAAGGACTTGGGGGTGTTGGTGGATGAGAAGCTTAACATGAGCCAGCAATGTGCATTGGCAGCCCAAAATGCCAACAGCATCCTGGGCTGCATCAAGAGAAGCGTGGCCAGCAGGTCACAGGAGGTGATTTTGCCCCTCTACTCTGTGCTCATGAGACCCCACCTGGAGTACTGTGTTCAGCTTTGGAGTCCTCAACACAGGAAGGACGTGGATCTGTTGGAACGGATCCAGCGGAGGGCCACGAAGATGATCAGAGGGTTGGAGCACCTCTCCTATGAGGACAGGCTGAGAGAGCTGGGGTTGTTCAGCCTGGAGAAGAGAAGGCTCCGGGGAGACCTTATAATGGCCTTTCAATATCTGAAGGGAGCCTACAGGAGAGCCGAGAGGGACTCTTTGTCAGGAAGTGTAGTGAAAGGACAAGGGACAACGGTTTTAAATTGGAAGAGGGGAGATTTAGATTAGATACTAGAAAGAAATTCTTTCCTGTGAGGGTGGTATGGCACTGGAACAGGTTGCCCAGAGAAGCTGTGGATGCCTGCTCCCTGGAAGTATTCAAGATCAGGCTGGATGGGGCTTTGAGCAACCTGCTGTAGTGGGATGTGTCCCTGCCCATTGCAGGGGGGTTGGAACTAGGTGATCTTTAAGGTCGCTTCCAACCCAAACCATTCTATGATTCTATGAATTTCAGAATTGTCAATACTTCAAGTTGTGGTCGTTCCCTTACCCTTAGAAAACTGGGCACAGCTGTCACCTATGCTGTGAACAGAATAACTTCACAAGTATAATTTTCTCAGGTTAACAAAATATGTTTTTTTAACAGAAACCCCTCTAAGCTATTGCCATGTAATTGGCAATTAACCTCATCCATTTCATTATAGCCAGAGCCCTAACATTTCACTGGAGGCAAAAATGTTTTTAACCTTGTGGGATGTTATCTCAGTCTTCATCTCTAAGTAGCAAAGCACTAGGTTTATACTACTTCATATATTTTCATTTGCAGATGGAATAAGTTTTAAAGTAAATGCCCCTGAGAAAATAATTTTGGAATAAGCAATATAGGTAAAATGAGTTTGCAGGATGTATTGGGTGCTGGTTACAGTGTTGGCAGCGGGTTGCTGCAGGTGTGGCCTCTGCAAGGCCAACCACGGAGAACCCACACCAAAAGAGATGGATATTTCCTGAAGAACTGCAGCCTATGAGAAGAGCTCACAGTGGAGCAAGGGAAAAGTGTGAGGAGGAAAGAGCAGCTCTTATGGACTGTCCACAACCTCCCATCCCCCGTGACACCTGTACTGCTCAGAGATGAGAAGGAGGTAGAGGACGCTGGAATGAAGGAGTGATATTGAGCATGGGGAAAAACAAAAAAGGGGGGAGAGGGAAGGGAGTGAGATGTTTTAGATTTTGTCTTCATTTCTCTCTACCCAAGTCTATTTTATTTGGCAGTAAATTAAATTATTTTTCCTGAGTTCATTTTACCTGAGATGGTCTCAACCCACAATCTTTTTCATCTTACATTCTCCCCGTCCTGTTGAGGTACAGGAGTGAGAGAACCGCTGGGTGGGTAGCTGGGAAGCCAACCAAGGCCAACTCATCACACAGGAATATAACATATTTTAGACTACCAGTAACCTGACAAAATAAATATAAACTTGGTGAGACCTTGTAAGATGTAAGTATAATAATTTTAGATTAAAAATTATTATAATATCAAGAATTCAAAAAAAAATTGAAGACAATCACAGTAAGAGCAATTCATGGAACTACAGAGAAGAACCACAACCTCCTGAAACCCAGAACTTGGTTTTAGCTGGTATATTATTGTTACGGCTGTAATATACATTGGGGTTTTGACATTTCTGTAATGATATTAAACAACATGTGACAAAATTATCATGATCTGACTTTTTTTTTGTTATACCCTGTGAAGGCAAATCATTATTTTCTTCTGTAAATGCAACACTTTCACATCTTGATATAGAACTTACTTCAGATATGAATTATGACTGATATCAGAATTTAATGCCTGCAGCTTAACCAGTCAACAACCACTTTTTTTTTTTTTTATTATTTTATTATTTACTAATAAATTCTCTGGAGTATTTAGAATCTTATTGTGATTCTCAAAGAATGGATAAAACTAAATGAAACTTAAATTTTTACAATGGAACGAGCAAGTATAGCATTTAATTACCGTATAAAACTTCAATATCTTGTTGGATCATTACTTCAGAATGTGTTCATACATGAAGAGACAAAAATAGGAGCTTAAACTGATTCAAAACTATATTGTTTTCCCTAAGTAATTTATATTCATCAGAGCCAGGTATTTAAACAGTAAAGAAACTAATGAAGCACTGGTGACTGAACACCTATTGGTATGTTTCTTATTATTTTTCTCCTTAAATCTTAATGAGGTGTAATTACAATTTCTCGTATTTTGTCTGGAACATGCATTATTCTAACAGAGAGTAGTGACAAGTAGCTGCGTCTGACTTCATGAGCAGCAAACTAACTGCAAATATGTAAATGAGGAACAACAAAGAAGAGCCTGGAGATATTAACATCTGTGTGAATGAAGCAACCATTTCACAACTCAGTGGACCTTAAACAAAGCAGACACTGAAATCTGTTCAGTACACGGGGTGGATTTTTAAATATGTTCAATTACTGCTTGTCACACAGCTGTCACTAGAGCACAGCTTCAGTCACACCAGGGATTCTGCTTTGACATTACCAGCATGTAAAAATGGTGTTCTTGATAAATAGTTTTCCAGCACAGTAAAATAAGCATTTTTCACCCATGTCTGTGAGTTAGAGTTCTACTAATACTTCACTATCTCTGGAAATTTATATGTGTAGAGATGGAGAGGCATCTGCTAGGAGCAAAACAGATATTTTACCAATTAACCTAGTAACTACCTGGCTAACTCATTTCTGTGTAATACTTAAGAAAATATATTGCTTTTGAGGAGAATATGAATTTTGAATGAAAGATAATTCACCCCTTTACAAGGAAGGGAAGGAGAAAGCAACTCTTCTACTCTCTTTAAAAGTGTATTTCTGTAGTTAACTTTTTCCACAGAGTGAAGTAGAGCATAGTATAAGAACTGTTTTGTGTCTTAGTATATTTTCCTTTAAAATAAGTAAATGCTACATGTTGGTTGGAGGAAGAGCTTGAAGATTCAGTTAAGTAATCTTTTCAAATAATTATAACATTTACGTGGTACTCACCTGTATTATTAATTTAACTAATATTATTCTCTAATATTTATTATTATTACTGGTAATAATACCAGTATTCATCACAGGGAATTAGATAAAACTTATTTTATTTATGAATGTCATAAATAAAATTTGTGAATATAATTTGCCATAATATTTCCATTGTTATGTCATTTAATTAGAATAAAGGAGAGGCAAGCAGTATTTTTCAGTAATATTTTGGTAAAACCTTATGCTCACCAAATTCCTTTAAGGACCATTCTTAGACATTGGAGAAGTGTTTTGAACATGTATTAATAAGAATTCCTGATTAAGGCTAGGATATTCCAAGCATAATTTATCTTTTCTTCTGTCTGACTACGTTACTCACTTTCACTGACTTACTCTTAAGTATCTAATACCTTCAGCTGCAAAGTACTTCAGTACTTTAAGTGACAGGGATTGCATTGCCTGCCACTTAAACATCCAATACTAACATCAGCCTCAACTAAAATGTCTAAAATCCAAATACAACACATGGAGAGAATTAGGCACCTAACACAGAATCACAGAAGCTGTCACAGAAAGGGAGGAGCTGCTCAGGGAAAAAAGGAATTGTGCACATAAAATTAGTGGCAATGAATCTCAGTACATAGCTATGGTACTCTTTCTTTTTTTGCTCTTTGACCTTATGAAGCAACAATACTCTGCTTGAGTACCTTTTTAGCTTTGAAAGAATGTTACTGTGTGTCATAAAATACCACATCAAAAGATTTTGGTACACCACTCATCCAGCCAAACTCATTAGTTGATGTTTGTAATCAGTCTGTTGACTCAGATGGGATATTTTCTCTTCTGTTTATGTCTAAAGGAGGATGAAAATACTTAGAAACAGCAAATAATACTAAATATTTTGCTTTGTGGATTAGTATTTCATCTGCAAATTTATGCATATAAACACTTTAATTGTAATTCAGATTTCATAAATAAATATTTGCAAGTGCAGGATTAGAATCTGTAGTTCCCTGGGGTCACATTTGTTTTTTCAGTTTTTGATCACCACATTTTTGTTCTGGGAGCTTTCTAGTGATGGAAGCCTGGATGCAGTCTTTCCTGTACTAAACTCTACCTGAATGCTGCACAAAAAGGAGAAGGAGAGATGTAATAATAATTAAAAAAAAAAAAACAAAAACAAAAACAAACAAAAAAACCACCATGCAGTTCTGGAAGATATCTTGTGTAGGTCAAGCTTTCCTTTGCTTAACTTCATCTTTAAATTGCTGTAGATTCTGTTGCCAGATACTGAAAAATTTGTATATTTATCCCTGGCAGCCCTTTTGCTCAGTGACTGAAAATTAAACCAATACCAGGGTATGACCCAGATCCAAAGCTCTCTCACCAAATGGAAGGGCCCTTTTGGATCCTTTTGGATCCTGGAAACTAATGTTGTCATAAATGTAATTTAGATAAAAAAAGCCCATAAGTACTCCCTCCCTTCTCCAATCTTAACTAATAGATGAGGTGAAATAGAAAAAAAAAAGACATAAAAATAAATGTTTTGATCTGGTATATTTGTGTTTCTTGAACACCTTATTGTCATCCAAGGAGTGGCAATGCTGCAATTCACAAAGTAATCAAACCCACAACTTTTTGATGCTTTCCATTGATTTACAGCATTTTCTCAAGCTGAAGAAACATTTTGACAATAGTATCAAAAATATATTCAAGGTTTGAAAATAAGCAACTAAATAAGAAAATAATTCATTTTCCTTTTTATGAAAACGAATGAAAATTATGAGTTGATATTGCAATGGGCTATTGAGTTAGGTCATGTCCCAAAGAAATTTTAGTAAACCATGTTTTGCAATGTCTGTGATACATTGGATTTTTAAATTGCCAAATTATTTATTTTAAATATGGACTGAAACAGGTTTGGGAAAATTGTGTCTCATTTTAAAATGTGCTTTGCTTAACTCTGAAATCCATATTTAAGCCTAGGATAGTAAATACCAGACAACTGGAGTAATTCTGGACATGACTCTAAAGCAGTACAAACCAAGCATTAAGTACAACATTGAATGCAAATGTAGCCTGCCTTGTCTTATTTAATAGTCACTTACAAACAGTGTCCAATAAATTCTACTGTTGATAGCCTAGTCAAATATAGTAATCTAATCTCTCTGGAGAAGAGTAAGTTGACATAGCCCAGAATACAGCCAGGAAGTGATCTAATAATTAATCATTCCAAATGGACTAGGTTTTTTTGTTTACACTGCAATTCAAGTTTTCCTGGTTTTAGAAGAAAAATGTTTACCTCCATGTATGCCTACACTGTCATTTAAAACTGGACCAGACACTGTTCTCTGTACTGAAGATGCGGTAACCCAGACAATGCATTCATGCTATATCATATTTAATCTTGCATACATTCCTATTTGTCACATTTTTTTTGTGAGAGTTTTTTTTTTTTTTATACATATAGTGGTATTTCTTTCTTTCTCTCCCTCTTTTTTTTTTTTTTTTTTTTTTTTCCCCAGGCATCTGAACTATTGTGAGATCTGAGTTATACAATACGAAATAAAATTGGGGGTGTTTGTGACATGCTCTGAGGACTTAAGGACATGCCCGAGTGACTGTAGGAATATCTAAGGATACAAAGACTTTTGAGGAATGTTCCTCAACACGGAGAAATGTTGAGGAAGGCTCAAAGGGAATCAAACATGCAATCTTGCTGTGCTGGGTTGACCCTGGCTGGACGCCAGATACCCAGCAAAGTTGCTCTATGACTACCTATTCTTGGCAGGACAATGGAGAGAAAATACAGCGAAAGGCTCGTGGGTCAAGATACGGATGAGGACAGATCACTCAGCAATTACTGTCATGGGCAAAATAGACTCAATTTGAGAAAATTAATTTAATTTATTACCAATCAAAATCAAAATATGCTAATAAGAGATTAAACCATATCTTAAAAGTGTCACTGATTGGCTTGATCTTGGCCACTGGTGGGTCTGTTTTGGAGCTAGCTGGCATTGGCTCTAGTCGACATAGGGGAAGCTTCTAAGCTTCTCACAGAAGCCACACTGGTAGCCCCCCTGTTACCAAAACCTTGCCATGCAAACCCAATACACTTGTTCACACTGTTTGTTACAAAATTTTCCTGGCACATATTACCTTCCAAACAGTGGGAAATAGTTCTATTATCTACAATTTTTTTTGAAATCTCAAATGTTCCTTCCCTTAATTATTTTGAATAATTGGGAAACACTGAGTGGCAGAAAACTTCTTATCCCATACAAATGCATCTGCAATGTTTCTAAACTGATTATTAAAAGAAACAACACATTCAGGTCATCCTACAGGTTCTACTTCATCCCTTAATGCCTTGCCTGATTGAATCAATAGTATTGATGAAATACAGAATTTACAAAGAAAAAAACTGCTATAAACATAAAAAAGGGTAATTTAATTTAATTTAGTTTGTTTAGAGATGGATAAGCTCAGAGCAAACCAGTAAAAACAGAAAATTGAGCTGAATGTGGAATTTTCTCCTATCAAGTAGGAGATATTTTGTGGAAGAATTTTGTGGCAATAGAAATTTCACCATATAGACCATGAAGAGTGTTGTGTTGACATTGACACATTCCTTTATTACTTTTCACCAGCAGACATTAAACAAAAATTATAGGATTTGGTGATGCTAGTGTAAAATGCAACAATTATTGGCAGAGTAAGAAATAATGCAATGGAAAGTTCTTGCTTTCCTAATTGATCTTCTAACTGTCCTGAAAGTATTATGAAGGGACTAGTCAGTAAGAACCTTCTGAAAGAAACAATGTTGTCAAGATGGATTCTCTTCAGGTTCTCCTAGGGGAAAAAAAAAGATCAATTTTGTCAGCAAAGGGGTAAGTCCTGCATTTGGCCAGACATGAGAACACATTAAAGTAATCCACTGAAAAAGAGCTGTGCTTTCTGATGATGACATATCTACTTAAAATTTAACAAAAGAAAGAGGAAAGAGGCTCAAGAAAGGATCATGTATTATTTGAATAATGTGGACAAATCAATACAATTTTAAAGGTAAGCAATATTGAGCTGTATGCACATAATCATCAGCAAAATCACAGTAAAATTCATGAATGGACACAATTGCTGTCTATTTCATTCAGAATTTATATTTCAAGTTCTGAGTGTATTCTTGTTGAGAAAATAACTTCTGTTCTTGTGTAAGTTTCTCTGATTTCCCACTCACAAAGGTCACTAAGGAGGGGAAGAAGTCCCATCCCGTGGCTCATAAATTGTGATCCAATATTAAACAAAACAGTATTTTTCCATCTCTGTTTGAAAATATCTGTGGTTCAAACATATAACAATTTATTTTACAAACATATAACAAGTAATTTAAAAGCGATTAGAACGCATGGAAAACACTAGGAAGAAATGGAAAATACTTCTGAAATCTTCATAAAATGAAATCTTAAGGACTAAATTGAGCATTCTGGCAAATAGCTGCTGAAAGTTAGTTACACACAGGTCCTTTTTTCTCAATTGTAATACAGGAAGAAATGAGATTTTTGCTACACAAAGACAATCTCCATCTAGCTTTTTTTTTTTTTTTTTGCTTATAGAATGGATCTGAACTTTATTCTGTTATTCTTGTTCTCCTTGGCTGTGCTCTACTTAACACTATCACTATTTCCGGGACAGAAAATCTGAGACCATAACTCTAGATTAGTGATTCAGCTATTATGTTAGGTAGCTTTCAACTAACTAATCCACTAATTCTTTCAGCGTGTGATCCCAAATGTACATCCAATAAACTTTCATGATACGGGATAGCTCATAGGTTGTTCCTCAGCTGATTTACTCATGGTGCTTGGCCTGCAGGTCCATTCTTTCAATGACACATTTTGCCACCTTTGATGTTAAGGGTTGTCCAAGGACACTATTCAGTTCTTGGTTCTTCATTTACATCCTGCTGTTTGGTGCCAGTGGACTCCTCCTCTAAGAGCAAGGCAGAAACCTCTCATTCTTACCTGTTATCTTCTTTTCCTCTATGGCAAGATAAAACAGGCTCAAAAGACACAATGTTGACATCGTTCCTGCCCCCTTTTTGTGAAGGCTCCAAAGGGTCAGTTTGGGATTGCTCACATTCTCTGCCTCTTCAACAGAGTTTGTTAAAGAAACACCTTGAGAGTACACCTATGGAAACAGAGATGTATATTCATGACAAGTATCTCTCATTGAGGGTGCCTCCTTATTATTGCTTCCTGCAAGCTAAGGAGAGGGTATTTCTGACAGGCAGCTTAGTGGAATGACAGTTGAAGAGATCTTTTCGAGCTCCCTACAAACATCTAAAGCTGAGGAATGTGCAAATTCCTGCTGGAAAGTAATGGGTATCTGGAGAGGACTTCAGAAAAATAACACAGACTTCTTTGAAACTTGGATGTACAAATTACACTACCATCATTACACATCCCATCCTTGTTTCTCCTTCCACATCTGAAATGACTGAAAATGAACTGGCTTCAGAATCTATTTTACATTGATTTAGGTGACATAAAGTACCATTGAATACACTGTAAACATAAATTAAGAAAAAATAAAATAAAATTCCGGTCATGTAAAAAAACCATATTTTTAACATTTGTCTTTAAAGAAATCTACCACCACTGGCTTATTATTTTTTTATTTAGTTCTATTAAATAGACCGCAGTATTTAGGAATGTAAAGACAACAGGTTGATTTATGAACTGTATTCTTTGAATCTTATTCTACTAGAAGCAGAAAATTACATGCTGCAAATATATACAGAGATGTGCAAAGAAAACTTTAAATAAAGTCTGATACAAAAATACTTGCTTCTATATTTTACAAAAAATACAATAAAAATTATATCTTCCCAGTTCCCAAAGGTTATAGATTAAAGACTGTACTGTTTATTTATTTATTACTTATATTATATGTTGGAGAAACAAGAAAGGGTTCTCTTACCAATTTTGCGGATTGTCAGTTTGAAATTGTTCTGTATTGCATTTGTAAATACTCTCAATTTAGTGAATCAACATCATCAAGCACAAAACAACTGAGGACTACAATAATCTGTAGACCAATGTTCAACAGTACAAAATGATCCTATTTTTCCTTTAAAAAAATGTGTGCATTCAATAGCTGTCAATCAACTTTTGATATATTTTATGGGTTATCTCTGTAAGCATTCTCTTCAAAGAACTGTTCATTCAACTTGTAGCCCTTGAAGAGAATTATGATTTTATTTGTCAGAGCATCAGAAAAATATTTTCAGTTCCTACCTATAATAGCTATTAATGTTTAAATTTTTTTCAAGGAATTAGCATCCCGCATGGCTCATAATTTAATCCTGTAGATTTAATTGCATTAGTATTTTCACCTAGGCAGCACAGCACAAGACTTGATTCTGTTTGAATCAAGTGCAGCTATTGCACTTGAAGATGTTGCCTGGCTTTTATACATAATTAAGATTAATATGTGAGTCTACGCCACATTTTAAAATCATAGAGGATGCTTGCAAGGGCATTGAAGCAAGATAATCTACACGCATAAACACACACACATGCAAATATTCTCACAAGCACATAATTTATCTCAAAATAGAAATAAATCATTGGAGAAGTATTTCAAAATCCTAGGTTGTGTCATCCCATCGACTTTTGAATAGAGCTCCCTATTGAGAATTCCGATTAAAAAATGATAATATTATATATAGTAGCTTTCCAAGTTAATCACAAAGATTCAAAGTTTTAAATGACTTTGCAAATAAGTACCACTTGCAGGGCTCTGAGGGACTTAGTAAATCCTGACCAACCTCTCCTGAGGCCTCCAGCCACACTGATGAGTCCAGAAGTTCTGTTTCAGCTCTACTTGAGGCCATCACCCCCTTCCCAACCTATGTTCGGTAGTGTCAGTCTCCAGCTCAGCCACTGACATGACCCTGCCTGGCCATGAAGCCCCACCATATGGACCCCAACTTGTGGACCCCTAAATCCTGCAGTGCCCTGAAAGTGAGCTTAGGTTTTCTTGAACCCTGAATTGAAGGCCACAGAGTTGGAGTCCCCAGACATAAGATTACAAACCCTTAACAAGGATCAACCTTTTCCTCGTCTCTGATGTCCCCACTGTGCTGGCCCTTCACCCAACCTCAGGCTCTGAAGTCAATCCCCCTTTCATACTCAGGTCTCTGGAGCTTGTCAGGAGTGGTCTCAATCCCCTGAGCCATAGCCCTTTCCTTGATTCTTGCTCTTGCTCTTACTTAGTTTCCTGACACACCCACCGTACCATTTCAGATCCCCAGGATCATCAGTGATGTCATAGCAGGGCCAGTCTCCACCTCCCCACAGCCATGCTCTGCCCAGTCATGGGCCCTGCTAAGCCAGGATCATCTGTGGGCCCACATCCCATCCCAGCCTTTGCCCATCCCCATCGAGGTGCCTACTGCCCAGAACTGAGGCTGCCAGTAATGATTTCTGAAACATACTCCTTATCAAAACTGTTAATGAAAATAAGTAACAAATACTTTAGCTAAAGCTAATATCTACAACAATCATAGTTTCCAAGTCTGCAGCCTCCACATAACTAAAAAATGCAATTCTCCCACTTAACATTTTTAATAATTGTCTCCAGAAGAGATGATATCAAATATTCTACTATAAAATTTTTGAGTGGCAATCTGTAAATTATTAAAGCAAAAACATTTAAACATATGTACGGTATCAGTGGACCACAGTATTTTAGTGTTGTGGCTTTCTTGGGGGGTTGTGGTTTTTTGTTTTTGTTTTTAATCCCATGAAATGTAAGTGCTGATTAATTAGTTATGGAAATACTGTTGTTTTTTCCAATTTAAAAAAAAAATAATAACCTCAGCCTCTCTGACGTTATGAACAATTTACCCTAAGCATTCTCTAGCTTATTACTTTCTTCTAATCTCCCAAACTGAGATTTCAATACAAAATCATTTAAAAATAATCTTGTTATTTTTTTTATTATACTTTAAAATGTATTCAATCCTTTGAGTTACAATTGATTTTAACATTTTCAAATTTTTGCATAAGAAATCTTTAGTTTTGCACATAAACTATGTAACCCTTTATTTTCCAGAAATGAAACAAAAAAATAAAAAAGGTATTAATAATTTTAATTGGGGTAACTGGAATATAGTTTAGAAATGTTATCTGTGTAGAAATAATAATTATTAGATAATTATCAAGATAAGAACGTTTATCCTATAGATGGTAGAAAATACAGATTTATAAAGTAAAAATTTGGAGTTTCCAAGCACTCCAGTTCTCATGCCTCTAGTTAACTTATATTAAGCATACAATATCTAGGACATAGTAATAAGATGTTAAAAAATGTGTCTCATAGATGCTGTGATATAAGAATGAATTAATATTAAAAAAGAAAGAGAAGATAACCAATTAGATTTATCAGTCTTGCCTACATTCAGTACTCTATCTCAGACAAATTTTAAGTGTCTGCATAAGCCATGAAACCCAAAGATTAAGGTTGTAAGTATTGTGAAAAAAAGCTTACTCGAGTAAACATTACTCATGAAAATTAAATCACTCTTTAGTGGAAAAACAAATGATCTGTTAAGCAGAAAAGGATTTACTGATGGGACACTCCTGTCTGGGTGTCGGCCTTTTCAGTGACTTGTATTTTTCAGTCATTGCTTCACTCTAGCTTGAGGAACGTAAAAAGTGATCTTATGCCATTTGCCTTGCATCCTAAAATTAATCTAATGTTTATGTCTGTCCCTGTTCTATAAGCAAACATCAGGACTAGGCAGTATATTCTAATTCACAGAGTTGGGTTAGCTTTTCAATTATCCAAAAATGTCTATCATATGGGTTCCAAATAAAGAATGGTTTAATCTTTATTTGTGTAAGACTCAATAAAAGAGAATCCCATTATCCTTTTACTCTAAATTTTTTGTGAAAATAACTTCTATGTTAATAATGAGGTGCCTGGGAAATACAAAAATATTATTTCATAAATTATATAGAAGACGCAAGAAGGTGTTTAGAAGAGATCGTTTGAGGTTAACCTTTTGATTGTTTTATTTTTAAAGTATGATTTACTTCTCAGTTTTCAAATAAATTATTTTAGAGGGACAGTGATAGCTGCATATATGTCACTTAGGAATCAATATCTGGTGCATGTATGAACATTAACATTAGTATTGCATCAGTGCTGAGAATTAAATGTTTTCTTATGCATTTTAAATTGAAGGAGTTTTTTCCTACCTGATCTTGGTTTGTGCTTCATCCTGACATCAAAATATATAGGGCAAGCTCTTCCTGTCTTCAGAGCATAGCTTGCTGTCTTGTTAAAGAAAATGGTGTCTCTGATGCTTACATAAATTTTCCTCTCTTTCTTCCTCCATTTCTTGGTGCGACATGGACAGCAGAAACAGCAGGCAGGGTGGAATGGGGAAAAATCTTATAAAGAGATACAGTAGGTGACACATTTTATCTCTAGGTCTGACATTTTGGAAAGGTAGTATTCCTTAAGAAAGGTAAGTAACTCTCTCCCATGCTATGATAATGAGCCTCCACCTCAACCTTTTATCTCCACTGCACCTAACAATGGCAACCTATTAGTTCATTTTGCAGTCTCTGCTGTCATTAAATAACTAGTTATAGGCTTCTGTATAGGTATGGAGTCTTACTGCTACAACTGTAGTACTTATTTGCTGTCAAACTTTAAGGATGACTGAATGTTATCATTGGTTTTTGTGCTATAATGTGATAGATGACACAGTAATTTTTTCCATGCATCACTCAAAAATGTTCCTGGAAAATTATACTGTTTAGCTTACTTTTTTGGCATAGGTTTAACTGGTAGATACTTCTTACCTAAAATGATGAAAAAAGTTGTTACATCTTCTATGGATGTTTGCAGCTTACCTGAAAAGACTTGCAAGCACAGTCAGGTGACCACCAGCCTGCATTCTATCCTCAGATGTGATAGTAATCAAGAAAACCTCAGGTGCTACCATGTATGCTCTTTAACAGAATGACGAAAAATGGGGAGACAGATGTAACAGGTAGATTAGAAAAAGAAAAAGCACACACACATGCTCTTTTTCATATGCATCTACACTTAAATCAGAAAGTAAGACAGTAGGAGAGAAATAAGAGGAAAAAGAAGGAAAAAAAAGGAAAACCAAAAAAAACATGTCTTACACAACAGAGATGTATGTAGAAAATATGCATAAAAGACAGCTTGGATTCGTCAAATCTACTTAGCAAAAATTATGTGCTGGAAACATTTTATGAGATGTTTCAGGATCAGCATTTGCAATTATAGTGATATAATTTTTGATATACTGTCTTATAATTTTCACTTTACAGTATAAAGTAACGCCTTTTAGAGGTAACTAGCTAAACTTTTTCAGTGAGCTAGATTGTTGACAACATAGAGCTCTCTTTGAAGTTCCTGACATAACACTTCTTATGTTTTACTAAGAGAGCATGCTGTGAGGTCATTAATTCAGCACCTCTGACATCATAATCTGAAGAAATGACACATTATCTCAGTTTGCTGCTTTAGATTTTCCGCACACTGGAAAGTTGACCAGAATCAAGCTTTTAGGTATCCCCTCTAGTTTACTGAGAAAAGAACTCTGAAACTCATTAATAGAGAATTGCTAATAGATTGTTTGCAATGCAAATACATAGAATTCCTTATTCTCAGTCTGGGGGGAAGAAAAGAAAAATTAAAAAGGGAAATAAAAAAAAGAAATTTGTCATTAAATTCTTTTGAAGAGCTACATTAAAGATGTCAAGCCTGGCTTTTCACTACAGATAGATAAGAATCTATAAAACTGTGCTTAAGTTATTGATAATTTTAGCACACTTTCTGAGGTAAAGGTGTAGATCTCTGCTGAGACTACTAATACAATTTTTTTTGTAAAGTGAAACTGTAAGGTGAAAGCACTGATATATTGCTAATTTCCAGAGAATATTTTTGTAATCACTAGAAAAAAAAATATTTAACACCTTTGTAATTTTCTGGGCTAATTTAAAGACAACAATCCTTTAATTACTGGTCAGCATTTTCTACCATGTTTGAAATTGTTCAGTTTTCTTCAAAATTACTTCTTCTACCCTCATACTTTTTTGGAGCATATGTAAAATTGCAAATCTGCACGAAACTCCTAGTTCAGCATTACTAATTCACCTGTATACTTTGGAAGAAAACAAGAAATCAAGCTTTAAATCACATAATAGAAAAATTAGATGTCTAACCTGAAGTAGGTGTTAAGTTAAAGTCATGTAAGATCTTGCTATATCTGGAAGAAAACAAACAATTGTTTACTTCATTTGAAGGTAGGTATCTAAAATATGAAACAAACAAACAAATCAACAAAAAAAAAAATCCAAACATCTCACAACCCCCCAAAAAACACTCCCCAAATAAAAAACACTCCAAAAAAAAAAAAAGGTTTGTCACCTTGTTTATTTTTTCCTCCACTGTTTATAAAAGAACATAAGGTAAATCACTGCAGGTTAAAATCACATAATGAGCTTCATATGGTAAAGTAAAAGAATCCCGTTCTAAACTTCAATTTCGCGCTTTCTGTATCTGATATGCTGAGTTCATATCATACAATCATAGAACCATATGGAGGAATCAAATGATTACTGAGCAAAATGAACTCCCACACTACTAGTGGAAAGGTGGGAAGATTTTTATGAGTCACTGACATCTCATCCTGTGCTGTGCCTGATAAAGCCAATGGCTTTGTTACATTGAAAGTTGGGTCCCAGTCAAAACTGAAAACACTGTAATTAAAAAACCATAATTTCTTAAGTGATCTGCAGG
Source organism: Tringa tobata (assembly GCA_033628505.1). Lineage (NCBI taxonomy): Eukaryota > Metazoa > Chordata > Aves > Charadriiformes > Scolopacidae > Tringa > Tringa tobata. The sequence continues at coordinate 29,768,130 of JAHREE010000279.1, forward strand.
GGAAAGAACTCTAAATTATTTTCTTACCTTGTAAGGGGGTGAAAGCTGTTTTATTTGTATTATCCATACAATCTGTGGTATCAGAAGAGAAATCTGCAGCTTTTTACATGTCTTCAAGCAGGCTGGTGTAAAGTGAAGAAACAGAAGGCATGAAAGTAGGTGGAATACTCTGAGTTTGAGAATATATTTTGTTCATTTACTTTAACAGTTGCATTGTGACAAAATTATTTATGGATATATAGTGATTACAGTACTGGACCAGGCATAGAAACCATATAGTCAATATTCTATCTACAACAAAGGCCAATGACAAATGTTTTAGATAAATGAAGAACAATACAGTGGAAAGATATGGGATAATCTGAATCCCCCAGTCTCATCATGAGTTCTAGTTGGAATATAATATTTTAATCTCTGAAGTATGAAATTTAATAACCCTTCCACTTTTCAATTATTAATTAAAACTGGAATATTCTTGCATATAAAATTGCAGTGATATTGGTCAGAGGAAAATTGTAATCTCTCAAATTCAAAATTATTCTCCAATAATCTCAGGTTCATTTAATTTGCTTTGTTGATCTTTGCCAGAGTAAGGCATATCCAAATTCTTTATTTCTTAAACTACACAGAGGAAAATTTTAGTCTAATCCACATTAAAATATAAACATAAACCAAGCTCAGAACCTTTTGTGGAATTCTTAATGTTCACACCTCTTCTACAATATTTTTTTTCGTGTTGACTTTCTGAGGCAATGCATTTTATACTTAGTCAAACACTATATGCGATAAATGCTGGAGCATGTCCAGAGGAGAGCCACCAAGCTGGTGAGGGGTCCAGAGAACAAGTCGTATGAGGAGAGGCTGAGGGCACTGGGCATGTTTAGTTTGGAGAAGAGGAGGCTGAGGGGAGACCTCATTGCCCTCTACAACTACCTGAAAGGAGGTTGGAGAGAGGTGGCTGTTGGCCTGTTCTCTCAAGTGAGTAACGACAGGACCAGAGGAAATGATCTGAGGTTGTGGCAGGGGAGGTTTAGATTAGATATTAGGAAAAATTACTTTACTGAGAGAGTGGTGAGGCACTGGAGCAGCCTGCCCAGGGATGTGGTGGAGTCACCATCCCTGGAGGTATTTAAGAAATGTGCAGACATAGCTCTTCAGGACATGCTCTAATGTCCAAGATTATTGGTTTGTGGGTGGGTGTGATGTGGTGGGGTGTTGTGTGTCGTGTTGTTGGTTTGTTTTTGTTTGTTTGTTTGTTTTTCGTTTGTTTGTCTGTTTGTGTTTTTTTTGGTTGGACTCGATCTCAGAGGTCCCTTCCAACCATGATGATTCTGTGATTCTGTGATAAAATGCGTTTAGCTATTTAACTCTTCAGATTTTAATTTTACTTTTTTGTTCATTGTTCAGCTTTGAGGCAGATAGAAAAAATACTCTGATACATCTTTTCCATACAGTTCATTTATGATTTATTTTTATAGCGTTATGTCTGTCTTATTGTTCTAAGACATTTTTAAGGAAAAAATAATAACCTTTCAATGTTCAATGGAAAGATTCCTCCACTCTTTTGTCATGTCATCATCTTTTTTTTTTAATATCTTTTAATTCTCATTTCTCCAATAAATCACAAATATTTTAAAACATGTAAACACATTTAAATAAGCTTACCGTAATATTCTTTGCATTATTCACTTCTCCATCCCATATACATTCCATTGTCTTGTAAGAGATATTTCACCATAATTGTACAAAGACCAGTGGTTTTTCCTGTGCTGTCAACATTAACTACTAGGTTACTTTCATGGTTAGTGCTGTTAATGGAAATTCTTGTAGGCTATATGAATAATTTGAATTTTCATCCAGTGTGCTTTTCTTTATTGTTATGGGTACTAAAATTCATTAGTCACCCTTTTATCCACTTAACTACTGCTTTAAATATGCCAAGTTTCTCACAACTTTAAGTGGTCCTAAGTAGCTAAATTTTGTGTCTTCTGTAAAGCTTGCTACCTTTCAGACCCTTAAAAACTGGTTCACATTCCATCTTGATTTTTTGAGAGCATGTTATTCCATAATACTACTCATGCTGCCTGTGGTTCTGCATTCAGTGGAATAGTAAGATTTCCAAACTTGCAAAAATTACTCAAGCTATGTTTATTAACAAAATACAAGATTCACTATGCAGTCTAATCATGATTTTATAAAAAATAGAGTGCGTAGAGTATGAGTGTTCAACTGCACTAGTGAAATTGTTTCTTTTCTTTTTCTGCATGAAATCCACTAGGAGCTTCAAAGTGATAGGTCAACTGATAAAGAAATGAGAAGAAAATAGAAAAGTCCTATAAAACTGTAAGTAGATTATCTAGTTAACAAGCATGTACTATACTGACATGCTGTTAAGGGATTGTTATGTGTTTGTTTTGTTTGTTTTTTTTTTTTAATAGGCTTTCTAGTGATGACAAAAATGTTAAGAAATATAGCTATTTGTTTTTACAGCATCTCCATTCTTTGAGCACTCACCACATTAGCTAGGAAATTATTGCAAAGTATATGCTATTTAATTACAAGGTAATAGAAGTCTTACTGGATTAGCGAGGCAAGAGGGATTTAAAAAGTTATATCTTGTGAATACCATGAATGGGGCCATTTTAAGATTAACATTTGCTGACTGCTAATTTGATGTACTCTATGTCAATTACACCATCAGTCTTTAGCAAAGTGTAGTAATTACTAACTCTATGTTAAACCACATTCTGAGCTATATAATGTGTGAAGACCTTCATTAGGTGATGTCCTCAAGAACACCTATGGACTGTTAGAAGATTATAGCTTGAAAGTAGATATTTTCTGTTCAAATGAAAATGTGTTGGGATATTTTAAACAGATACAGTCTTTTACATGTGAGGATCAGAAAGTTTGTTGTAAATAAACATTAATTATACATTTTAACATTTTTACTAGGTAGAGAGCAATTGACTTTAAAATATCAATATAGTGTGTTAATATTACACTAAGACATTTTTACTTTCACTCTGTACTTGTCTAAGCATCTTCAGGTTTTTTAGGATTTTATGTATATTTGAATATATTTTAAAACAAAAGGTAACCTAGAAGAAATGAGAAACTTGAGCAATACTGAGTTGAAAAAAAAATCAAGGTAAGATATAAAATTAAATATACATTACAGTATCTTTGCTGTCCTACATCCAAGAGCTTTTTTAAACAAAGTGTCATATATTTTTCATAAATTTCTCATCATAAGGAATAGAAACAACACATTAGAAACATGGACCTTGCTAGTAGACATTGTACCTAAATAGGAAAATCTGTCTGAAATTACATGCACCTTTTAGCGTGTTATGAAACAGGTTTTAGAATATCAGAATAAGTTTGTTGAAAACTGAAAAAATTTCCTACGATTTACAAAAACTAAAGGAATAAAATTCAATCTTTACAGTTTAATGAAAAATTATAAGTTGAGAATAACTGTATCAGAAGGGGTATTTTACTGTTTATGGACATTTAGTGAAATTCTTTGTATTTAGCAATATTTTTTTTAAAGTAACAGTCCATCAGCTTCTTGAATGCTTTCACAGTCCATTTTCCAGACAGAGCACTTAATTTCTGAGCTTCCCTCTGGAAGCTTTGGCATGCAGCTGACCCTTTGGTAGTTATATCACTCCGTTGCACTGAGCTGCCTGATAACGAGTGAAAGGTACTGAAGACTTGATTGTATGACAAAAGACTGTATAATGTTAAAGCTGTCAAGAAAGTGAAGATTAAGTCAATCTCTCTCTATATATATGATATCATAGCTGAAGATGCAGGCTCTCTTTATATATATATATATATACTCTAGTATATACATAGACACACACACACAAAACTTCAATGTACACTTCTGGTCTTTAAGAAATAGTACAAAAATGACGTTAAGCCAATACATAACCTATGGAACTGGGTACATAAATGCAAAATATGAAAGAAGTAAACAAACAAAAACAAACTTTCTCCGAAAAGTTCATCTTGACAAAAACAGCATCCACATCTCATTTTTGATATCTTGGTATTGAACTTAGAGAATTTATGAGTCATGGAATCTAGGCCCCGCTAGACCAAGTATTATTGTTTTCTTTCTGTGATGCTTACGAGCTAGCACCTTCTAAAGCAGATTCATTTTGGAGTCAGAACTAGTTAAAACACTCTCAAAAAGGGCCATCAAAATATGTAAAAAGAGGTAGAATGCATGACCAAGCTCACTCCTTGCGTCTCCCATGGTTAAACCCGGTAGATGTACCCATGCTTAGTTATTTATTACTTTTGTTAGTACCCTGCTTTTATATCAGTAGGTTTACGGTCTTTCTCCATAGACCACTGGTAACAAATCCCTAACCCACATTGCACTTCAGTCAATGACTGAGTTCACAGCACAAGGTGTGTGAGACAACAAAAAGTGGCATTTGCGCTGGTTTGAGAAATCTGGGAGTTTCTTCTTCAGTGTAAGTTACTTGTTTTCAGGGTGATCAGGGTAACTCTTTTTAGCTGTTTGTTATTAGTATTCCATCAGTTTTGTAATTCTATATGGTATAATTCTATACTGGTATGTTTGCTATTCAGAAGTTTATAAAACACAACTTCATGCGTGAGTAGCAGATAATGATAAGAGAGGTCCATAATATATCTTTCTGATAATCCAGCAATGTGTTAATGCATATAATGCCATAAAAAACTCCTTGGTAAAAGTCACATTTTCTGATTTAAGCAGAATTGAGTGGTTCCTCCTATGCAGAAGTCAAAAAGGTTTCATAGTAGGATACACATGCATCATTAAATGTATGTTTCCATTCCAGTCCTGCCTTTGGGCAGTCACACTAACTTTTAGTAAATAACAACTGCTTGAAGAGTACAGTTAAGATTTTTCCCTATAACTACCAATAATTTTTATTATTTTTTAATTTGTGATAGCCAAAACAAAAACCCAAACAAACAAATAAAACAAACAAACCATAAAGTGTAAGGAAATTAACAACCAGATACAAAGTCATAGAATCTAATTGGTAAGCAACTTTTTGAACTCATGTTTTCTTCTGAGATGCTAAGTATCAGTATCGGTTTTCCCAAGTGGAGCTGAAATTTCTCAGAGTAAGATCTTGAGACAAATAAAGTATGGCTCAGTCAATAATGCAATTAATGACCTAGATCATTTAGCCTTTTATATTTGAGTTTCTACATATGGGATAAAAGGATACTAATTTATCTTATGAACACATAATGAGATTTTTTATTTGTTTTACTCACTGTAAAGTTGGGAGATATCATAGAGTTACATATTGTTCTTAAATTTTTCAATAGGAGTAGTCTGTACATTTGTTTTTTCATGAACCATCTTTATTTACTTCAGAAAGAACATTTATTTTAGTTATCAATAACTTATAAGTAAAACAATGGTAACTGAAATGATACAATATAACTGATGCAAAGTTCCAACATCAAGCTTACTTCTAAACAATGTCAATGAATTTTCATTATAACACTGACTGACTTTTTTTGACTTTTTATTTTTTTTAAAGGTTTTCATATCTTCCTCCCTAGCAATAGGGACAATTATGATAGAAATTGGTTAGTAGAAACAAAAGTAATATTGTGTGGACAGAAGTTTGTCAACAAATTACATCAGTACAAAACTAAATTGCAGTGGAACATCTTGAAAAATGCCCGTATAAACACTTTCTGAAGCATGTCCTGGAGGTCAAAAAAGTAGATTGTCAGCTGGATAATCTTCCAGTAGAGGACTTGCCATTGAAAATTTCCTGATTCCAATTGCTAGGCTAGAACAGAAGCAAAGACCTCATGATAGATGGAGCTTGCATTGTATTCGGGGCTGATGGTCTGTGAAAGAACAGTAGGCCATACTACATTTTAAGACTAGCTATGTGGACAGCTATTTTTTTCATTCACTAAACTTTTGTAGTGATCTTCAACTCTAGTGTACTAAATTATACCTCCAAGGAATAATAGAAAGAGTAACAGAGCCAACATCCATCAGGTGTTCAAGACCAGGCTGGATAGGGCTTTGAGCAACCTGCACTAGTGGGAGGCGTCCTTGCCAATGGAGGGTTGGAGCTCAGTGATCTTTAGGGTCCCTTCCAACTTTAATCATTCTATGATTCTATGAAGTTTTACCCTTTTCTACTTTATCAAGATGAAGTGTAAGAGAACAAATTTTGCTGTTAATTAGGAAACTTTCAAAGCAGAGGACAGTAGGGACATGATTTCTCAGAAACCCACAGAGTAGAGAGTTCTATCTATTCTCTTCCGTCCATGTAAGCAATATTAATCACGTACTCTGTATGTTATTCCATTCAATCAGCATCTATGTATATTATATTAAGTATACATCACAGCTGTAAATCTTAACTTTCATGCAATGCATTGTGGCTGTGATACATACACCACCAATCAGTCATCATGAAGATGAAAAGTATCGGTATTGAAGTCTCACACTCCCACTACTTGAATAGTGCCACCTTGAATAATTTCATGGTTGTCACTTTGCAATGCCCTAATATTTAATATTTAATATTTATCCTGTCAAGTATCAGGATTTCAGCATTCTAAGAGCAGAATATAAAAACAGGAAGAAAAAAGACACATTAAAAGAACAATAATGTTTCTACTGAACTGAATTACATTGATATTATGTCAAATATCTGATAATATAAGGCCCCCTTAAATACATTTTCAAATGTAATATGTTGTCATTGCATGCAACACTAAAATATTTTTGTAGGTAATGAATAAACTGAGAGCATTAAAAGTTCTTTTTTAGCTTAATGTTTGATACCCAGTAATATGGTAAAATAAACTTTAAGTATTTGGTAAAGATGTGTCCAAGTCTTTTGGATAGGTTTAGATTAGGAAACTTTTTGGAAGGTTGTCTGCAATGAAACCCAGTATAACTTTTTTGATGTGACTTGTTTTTTTCTTATCTTTCCTTTACAACAATATTGTGGCTTTGAGTCAAAACTGGTAGACAGCATGTGAAGTCATTTGAAAAGTTCTCTCAGTCATCATAGGAGTAAAGCTTATGAAATACACAAACATTGCTACAAATATGTAACGCAGAAAAGTTTCACACATGCATATACACTGTAGGTACATACAGATGTGTGCATTTATATCACACATACAGACAAAAGACAAAAGAAAGGAACAGAAGGGAAGCAGCAGTTCTTAGATGAGAGAATCAAAACCACAAATCTTGTGAGTGTTCAGCTCTACCAGCCATGTTTACTGAGGTGTAAGGAAAAAAACTTTAATATGAAATATAATCCTGAGGAACTGTATTTTTATTTTCTTGTAACATTTTGAGAAAGCATGTTCTTTTATGCCTAAATTTAGATGAATGCTAAAGCGTGCATTCCAATAATGTTCTTAAAACATGTTTATTCAGCTGTTAACAACTGACCTGTTCCCCAACACACTTACCCACAAAATTAAAGGTTTTCATTTAAGCTGTACAACTTCTCCAGTTAGCCACATCAAGTGCTGCAGAAAAATGTCTTGTAGATCTGTGATGGTGTGCACATAAGAAGGTATTCCACTGAGGATAATTTCTGATGCAGCGCATGAACACTTTCTGTTCTTGAGCACAAACATACCATCCAAAGAACATTATATTTGCAGCACCTAAGTAAATGAGTAAGCTGAAAAATCATGATTTAAAATTAATTTTAGCCTACATGCACATATCTATTGAAAATGAATTTTCTTTTAATTTTTATTTTTTAACATGAGGAATAGAAAAAGATATATATAAGGCAGAGCAGAGGTAACAAAAGGTAGTGTTTCCCACACCTTCTATGCAGGTATAAAAACTTCCTTCTACTTGCAACATTATACAATATCCACAATAATTATCTTCCTTTGGTTGATGTCTTTTTTTTGTGCAAGCAATTTCATGAGCACAGATGGAAATCAAAAGTTTGCCCAAAAAGCAGAAGGAAGGTACAAAGACAAACCCTCACTGTCCTGTAAAACAGATGAGAAATGGAAAATAAAATAGTGATAAGGAATATGAAAAAGAAAAGTTATAAATTTTGTCTTAATTTATCATAAGTACATTTTAAGAGTCCTGAAGTACTGATCATCTCTTACTTTTTTGACATGTATTTCACTCATTGCAATAATCTAAGTATCCAGTGCAAGCGTATTCTTAACCTATTTACACATTGTAGCACAATAAAATGAGTATCAAGTCCTACTTAAAAAGTCAGGATTTCATCATTAAATTAATTTTACTTCTTTCAGAATTGTATATAACTGTACAGAAAAGACACACAACATTTCAGGTTTCATTAGGAGTATTTATTCTAATTTCCCCAAACACCTATTATAAAAGGTGGGAAAGTCTGTAGCCTATATGCCACATGCAGTGCTTCTAATAGAAAGAGTAGAAAACACCAAAATGAATGCGAAAATTTGAAGGTTATCCCAGCCAGTTCCAACTTCAGAAATTACAGTGGCAGATGCTTTGCCTATAATCTCTAGCATCATTGATATACAGTTTTATTACTAATTTTGCTTCATTAAATGTAGCTTTTTTCAGGCAATATGATACATGACATTTTTCCTATCTAAATATAAATTTAAAAAAAACACTTTCCAAGCTGGAAACAATATATTTAATTCAAGAATTACGTAAATAGCAAGAAGTTCTTTGGGTACCTGTGTTGTTTTTCCTCTGAAGAGCTGCCTGTTCCAGTAATTACAACTAATTAGTTCGATCCCTCTGGGAATACCCTCACTGTTGTGCTATGCTCTTTACCTTGATTATGTCAATTTCTTAGAGGACATTTCTTTTAGAAGGAAAAGAACATTTAATTTGAAACGTTTCCAGTGAACATGAGCAACTCCTACAAGGAATTTTATCAAGCACTGAGGAGGCAGAGATAATCAAAAACACTAATTCCAGTGATGCATTTTAAGGGAATATTGATGCTGCCTGTATTTAAATAGTTATATAGTCTACTGAATGGTTTCAAAAATTAGATGTTTAGAATGTGTTTTTAAATACATTTAAACCAGAGATACAATAAGAAATACACTGTACACATATATCATATATCATTAAATATGTGTGAATGCAGCAGTTTAGTATACATTACACATAATATGTGTATGCCTCTAAAAGCATGTATACCATAAGAATAACATATGTATAATATAACATAGTACATGTCGACATCATTATGTATAGCTACAGAACAGCATTTTTATATTCTCAGGTGAGAATTTATGTGTTCTTTAACAGTTAATACTATTAATTGGAAACAGTCTGATGCTGTGTAGGAATATATTTTTATGTCATCCACTGGGATAAGGTGTTTTCTTTTTGCTTTTTTATTAATAGCCATAAAATTTAATGTTGACATTTTTAGCCCAAATGGTTGCAAATATTCATAAAAACATAACATCTCCAAGTTTAAAAAGGGAACTATAAAATAAAAATTTACTCTGTCCTTGTGGATTTAGCCTGCAAACACTTATGCAGTAGTTACAAATCAACTATTAGAAAAACAAATGTAAAAATTATTACTTGCTCCCAATAAGGAAGGAATGATGTCTCTCATTTGTAAGGCTTGGGAAATGGTCATGAGATTTTCAGAGTACATTCTAAGACTTAAATAAGGGGGAAAACATTTGTATTCCAGAATACATAAATAAATAGAGGTTTTGCTGTATTTTTCTTTTTGAAATTTTAATTATTCCTATTTTAAAAAATGTAGAAGAAAGTTAACATAAATACTGATTGATTTGGAAAATAAATTATTTTCTCCACAACATATTCAGAACTCTAACTCTAGAAGACTTGCCAGAAGGCCTAGCTTTCAAATCAGATTAGGCCTAATTACTAGGTTTGAAGATAAATTCAAGCGTTACTGGCATGTATCCAGATGTGCTCTGTCACTACTCTTATGTGTGCTATGATGCCCTTAGCAATGATTCCTTTACCACCACCAAAGTTCAAATCTTTCATCTTTACTTTTCTCTGTGTATAGTCATTTTTCTACTACTGTTTGGAGAAGAATTGAGTAGAGCTGAATATAGTAATCACAGTAAATATGATAAGTAATAAAAGCAATCTTGTTGGGGATTTTTTGCTCTGTCTTTTCATATAGATCAAGGATAGACCATTATTTTCATGGGGGAGTTCTCTTGTATGATGGGATCATTTAAACATCATTGTTGTATACTTATACTGAATTTCTTGAGTTTAGTAATGCAAATCACTTTGCCTGACAGCTGAAAGTTCATAGAATGGACATATCTTAAAGGGCATAAAAGCTTCCTAATACAACAGCATGGAGGACTGTGTCTTTCCCAATATTTTAGCAATGTTGTTTGCTTCCAGGAAAACTTGAACACACAAGTTAATACATCCTCTGTTCAAAGATTTTCTTTCCAGAATGATGACTTTCTCAGTGTGAAAATTCCTCTAAGGAATTTTTGGGTGGGTGTTTTCTCCCTACAGCTGAGTTTAATGTCTTTTATGTTCATAGTAGCAGTATAACATCATAATAGAATAGGCTGTGAATCCCTATTGTGCATAATTCCAACATTATAATTTCAGTAGACACATTATGTTTGGCATTTGAATGATGGTTATTGCTAGACTGTGGAAAAACTGAAATGAAAGAGTAATAGAGGCAGCCTTTTTGGAAACTATTTTATTCAGTCAAGTTTGACTTAATTTTTTTTTTTACATTCTCTAGTTCTTCAGCTTACTCCAGACTTGGCAGTTTTTATTTCCATTGTTCATGACAGAAATGGAAGTAAACTCCAGTTTTTATTTATTCATTCTTATTAATATATCAGCTATTTTTTTTGTTTCCTTCTCTCCATCAGAAAATTGCCTTTTCTTGAAGTTCTACTTCTAGGTCCTTTTGTTGGGATATTTCCTTCTTTTTCTTAATGTAAACCTTTAAATTATCATCTTCATTCTTAATATGTAAGAGAATCATTATAGTCTTGAAAACCTGAAAATCACAGTGTCAGTACATAAACATTTTACAGACTATGGAATGTTCATGTTCCATGGTGAAGCCAAATAAGGCCAGTCTTCAGTTCTAACTAGACATACCAATGAAAACTTTTCCCGAACAGTTTAAAAGAACCTAAAGAGTCTGAAAAATAATTATCTACAATAATAAAAATATTAGATTGGGAAATATAATTCTGTATTCATTAAAAAAGTGGAGATGAAATTTCATTTACATATAAACTGTCATATATATGTGGAAGTGCAGGCTATAGGGAAAAGTGTGTGTTCAGAATGGATATTGGGGTAATAGTTCAGCTCTTCCTATTCTTTTTGGGACTGTGAATTCAAACTTTCTGAACTAGATCCATTTGACTGTGCAAGTTCTAGAACATCAGAAAACTGTGTAGAAAGTTCACAATGCTATCTTATTCTCTACCTATGTCTTTAAGAGGAAAATTATTTTAATACCTAAGGATTCAAATTAGTGTCAGTCTCTAAAATGCTTTTCACAACAAATGTGTTATCCCATGCAAGAGCTAAATTTTATATACACATCTTTAAGGGAGAGTTTAGGGATGCTACTAGCTGATTCAGCGTGCTAACTGCTGTGGATCCCAACACAGATACCTTGCTTGGCACTGTAAATTCCTTTCCTGAAGATATGTGAACAATTCAGACATTAAGTAATGACTGACTCATTGTTTACAACCCTTGCCTCTCTATTTTTTTGAGATGAGAGTTGATCCTTGGAGCTGGATCATAGTAATTTTACTGTAAATCCTACCTACTGCTAGAATTGTTCTGTCCACGTTCTCTTACCCTGAACAGTCATACACAACTAAAGATGTTGATAGATGCTTGTTTAATGTTTCCTATGTCTAGTGTCATTCCTTGCTTCTGTTCATCCTTAAGAAATAACCTTCTGTTATTCCTTAGTATTTACCTGCTTTTGGTTTTGAGTGTTGAGTTGTTGGGAAGAGGACATACTCAGACCCATTAGACCCACTCCATTAACTTTATCAATATTCTGGGATACACTTAATTGTCTCAGGGCTGTTCGAAGCTATCCACTAACAACCATTGAACTTTCCTGAAACACATAAGTTGCTGATGAATAGTATGCAGTACCTACATTTTCCCTCAGTTCCTCCTGCTGTTGTCCTTGCCTTTATGCCTCCTGCAAGACAGTGATGCAACCAGGTGAAAAAAAATTAGCAGGAGAGTCCCTGCATTTTCATATCAGCTTTGAGTCTACTTGTTACCACTCATGGAATATAAAGCAGCTTAAAAGATAATATGAGCCAAGGCCATGCAGGTACTTTTTTTCAGTGGGGCATAACCTTCTAAGTACTTCTGTGGACCTGAGCTTTGGACCCTACATTTGTAGGAATTAATTTTGTTACACTGTCTTTATTGTAGCTTAACCATAGTGGCCTGTTCAAGGGACAGTCTGTATCATGAAACTGTGCTGAATCCTGACTTACTAAAATCTCATTCATTCACAAAGCTGGGATAGTCGTGAAAGAACATCTGATTGGAATAAGGACTTGAAATTCATCCTTCTATGTCAACAGGAAAACAAACGAAATAACAAATGAAAAAAATAGCCAGAAATGTCTTTTTATTTTTTCAGTAATTTATTAATAAAATGTTCCAACAGGAGACACTGCGGAAGTGCAACCTTTTGGTTTTGATTCAAAGAACTTCCACAATAAATGTTTTCTGTCATGTCTCTTTATAGGTCCATGCACTTTCACTGTAAGTTATCATGTGCTATGATAACAAAATGGAATTACGTGTTCAAAACAACAGATGAAAAACATTATATCAGTAGATTTTTTAATAAGTCATTGGAATGACTTTTAATAATAATTCATATAACTTACTATGTAGTTCAGTTGTTTTGTAATTTAAATATTGGATTGTTTCTTATTCTCACTTGGCATTTTTATTAATCTGTATTAGAATGTACATTCATTAATTACACAGAAAACATATTTTTTTAAGTAATAGCAAGACAAGAAAAACAAATTTGGCAATGTTATTTATTGTAAATTTTTCTTTTTTACTTGACATGGTTACTATTTTTGCCTATCTAAGAAAAAACAATTATGTTCAAATACCTTACAGCTGGGAAGTGTAGATTGTCATTTGCTAGATTATCAATATATTTTCTTCTTACATGAAGACTGGATAGAGATTCTAAATAGTCTCTAAGCACATTAGACCTTTTGATCATAATCACCACTGCTTTCCTTCTGCTTTGTCATATTTCTTGCTCAGTCCTTTGGGCTTCGGGTGTAAAATTATTGAATAGATGGACATCAAATGGTACCATTGTATTCTGGTTGATTAGCAGTTTCAGAGGCTACCCTAACCTCTTACAGAACTGATAGTCTCAAATACTGAAAAGTCTCTATAAAGGTATGTAAAATGTGAGAGCATCTGCTCCATTAAAATTATCAAACCAAGTCCATTGCAGTTCAAAGGCAATAAAAAGAGGCAGAGAAAAATATAAAAAGAACATAGAGACACAAACCTGACAGGAAGACAATAACAAGGACTAAAACTCTTCAGCCACTGATTGACGGGTCATTAAGAAACTACAGACACAGATTAGGAGAGAGATAGACTTGGCTTTGTATGTGATAAGACTGGGGACACAAGTTGAACATGAGCATTGTGAATATTTGAGGTGAACCTACCAGTCCAGAGGTGGGCCAAAAAGATGGGCTGGAGCACCTCTCCTATGAAGACAGGCTGAGAGAGCTGGGGTTGTTCAGCCTGGAGAAGAGAAGGCTCCAGGGAGATCTCATAGCAGCCTTCCAGTACTTAAAGGAAACTACAAGAAAGCTGGAGAGGCACACTTTGGGACAACACCTTTTACAAGTTCATGTAGTGATAGGACAAGGGGTAATGGTTTTAAAATGAAAGAGGGTAGATTTAAATTAGATGTCAGGAAAAATTCTTTACTGGGAAGGTGGTGAGACACTAGAACAGGTTGCCCAGAGTTGTGAGTGCCCCATCCCTGGAAGTGATCAAGACCAGGTTGGATTGGACTTTGAGCAACCTGGTCTAGTGGAGGTGTCCCTGCCGATGGCAAGTGGGTTGGAATTAGTTGATCTTTAAGGTTTCTTCCAACCCAAATCATTTTTTGATTCTATGACACTGCAAAACACGCTAATGAATGCTTGGCGGGGGTCAAAGATGTCCACTGTCCATCATCTTTGAAAGGTCATGGAGAATCAGAGAAGTGCATGAGGACTGAAGGAAAGACAATGTCACTCCAGTCTTCAAAAAGGGCATCAAGAAGGACCTAGGAAACTACAGACTGCTCAGCCTCAGATCCCTCCTGGAAAGATGATGAAACAGCTCATTCTGGATGTCATCAGGAGTTGTCATCATAGATTCGTCAAGGGGAAATCATGATTTGCCGATCTGATAGCCTTCTATGATGGAATGGCTGTCTTGGTAGATGAGGGGAGAGCAGTGGATGTTGTCTACCTTGACTTCAGCAAGGCTTTTGACACTGTCTTCCATAAACATCTTCATAGGTAAGCTTAGGAAGTGTGGGACAGAGAAGTGGACAATGAGGTGGATCGAGAGCTGGCTGAATGGCAGAGCTCAGAGGGTACAGAGTCAAGCTGGAGACTTGTAACTAGTGATGCTCCCCAGGGGTCCGTACTGAGTCCAGTGTTGTTCAACATATTCATCAATGGCCTGGATGAGGGGACAGAGTACACCCTTGGCAAATTTGCTGATGACACAAAGCTATGAGGAGTAGCTGACACACCAGAAGGCTGTGCCACTATTCGGTGAGACCTGGACAGGTTAGAGAATTGGGAGGTGAATAACATAATGAAGTTCAACAAGGGCAAATGTAGGGTCCTGCACCTGGGGAAGAATAATGCCATGCACCAGTTAGGGGCTTACCTGCTGGAAAGTAGCTCTGCAGAGAGGGATGTGGGAAACCTGGTGGACAAGTTGACTATGAGGCAGCAATGTGCCCTTGTGGCCAAGAAGGCCAATGGTATCCTGGGCTGCATCAAAAGAAGCATGGCCAGCAAGATGAGGGAGGTGATTCCTACCTGCCCTGCTCTGCTATCATGAGACCACACCTGAAATACTATGTCCAGCTCTGGAGCCCTCAGGAAAGAGAAAGACATGGGTCTGTTGTAGTGAGTACAGAGGAGGGCCACAAAAATGATCAGATGGCTGGAACACCTGTCCTATGACTACAGGCTGACAGAGTTGAGGTTGTTCAGCCTGGAGAAGAGAAGGCTCCATGGAGACCTTATTGTGGCCTTCAGTGGCCTCCTTATAAGAAGACTTATAAGAAAAATGGGGCCAAAATTTTTAGCAGGGCCTGCTACAATAGGACAATGGGTAATGGTTTTAAAATAAAAGAGGGTAGATTTAGACTACACATAAGGATGATTTTTTTTACCATGAGGGTGCTGAAACACTGGAACAGAGAGGTGGTAGATGCTCCATCCTTGGAAACATTCAAGGTTCGGTTTGGATGGGGCTCTGAGCAACCTGACCTTTATCAATGATCTGGATGAAGGGATCGAGTGTACGCTCAGTAAGTTTGCAGATGACACCTAGTTGGGTGGGAGTGTTGGTCTGCTTGAGGGCAGAAAGGATCTATGGAGGGACCTGGACAGGCTGGATTGATGGGCCAAGGTCAATGGTATAAGGTTCAACAAGGCCAAGTGCTGGGTCCTACACTTGGGTCACAACAACCCCATGCAGCAATACAGGCTTGGGGAAGAGTGGCTGGAAAGTTTTCTGCCCAGCAGAAAAGGACCTGGAGGTATTGGTTGACAGCCATCTGAATATGAGCAAGCAGTGTGGCCAGGTGGCCAAGAAGTCCAATAGCATCCTGGCCTGTATCAGAAATAGTGTGGCCAGCAGGACCAGGGAAGTGATTGTCCCCCTGTACTCGACACTGGTGAGGCCACACCTTGAATACTGTGCTCAGTTTTGGGCCTCTCACTACAAAAAAGACATTGAGGAATTGGACCTTGTCCAAAGAAGGACAACAAAGCTGGTGAGGGGTCTAGAGCCTTATGAGGAGCAACTGAAGGGAATGGGGCTGTTTAGTCTGGAGAAAGCAGGCTCAGGTGAGACTTTATTGCTCTCTACAACTACCTGAAAGAAGGTTGTAGCAAGGTGGATGTCGGTCTCTTGTCGCAAATAACAAGTGATAGGACGAGAGAAAACAGCCTCAAGTTGCAACAAGGGAGATTTAGATTGGATATTAGGAAAAAAATTCATCACTAAGAAGGTTGTTAAGAACTAGAACAGGCTGCCCAGGGAACTGGTTTACTTACCATCCCTGGAGGTATTATAAAGACATATAAATGTGGTGCTTAGGAACATGGTTTAGTGATGGATTTGACAGTAGGTCAATGGTTGGTCTCAATGATCTTAAGGGTCTTTTCCCACCCAAATGATTCCATGATTCTATGAATAGGGAGTCCCTGTCTGAGGAAGAAGGACAACTAGGAAGGGACCAATGTATCTGACAGTGTGGGACTGGAGTACATTTGGAAACAGGATTGCTAACATGGTGAAGAGGGCTTTAAATAAGTTACACTGAGGAAAGGTTCTCATAATCTAAGAGTAGTGAAGGCATGCCAGGCTATGAGGAAGTCCACTGCAAATAAAATATGAAAATAAAATAAAAATAAACCAAACCACAACAATCATCCATCTACAGACTAAAGGAGATGGAAGTTGCATGATCTGACATGCTCTGGGTGGTCCTGCTTTAGCAGGGGAGTTAGACTAGATGATCTCTATGGTCCCTTCCAACTCTAAAAAATTCAGTGAAATTCAGTGAAGTTGTCAGACAAATAAAAAAACGTGTTCCTGAGGTATGACCTGTTCAGCATCCAATTATAAAGACCTACTTTATATATAAAACTAAGAGAAAAATCTCAAGCAAATAAATATATGGCATTTTGTTTTGGTTTCATTCTCTCATGGTGATAAGAGCATGAAAAGCAGAAGAAAAAAACCCAGACGCTTTTATGTGAAGACAATTCTGTTATAAATACTACTCTGAAATATGACACCACTGGTATTCAGAGTATGTATACAATCTAAAGGAAACAGCTCTCAAAAAAAACCAGTTGAAAAGACAGCTACCAGTCCATGTAGGGGAGAGGGCTAAGAACAATTCAGACTGAACCTTTATTACTAACCCTGATTGTCTGGGAGATAAAAGTGCTAGGTGAGATATTTTTATCTTTCTGAAAGGACTTAATTTTCCAGAGTACCTACCATATATCTGAGCAGATAATGAAGTAGTAGTGTAATCAAGAAAATCAAATGAAATGCTTATTGAGGAGAATCAAAGAATAAATCTGGTTTTCAAAGTAAGAACTAATACTTCCTTCCCTTTTCCTTATCAACAAAAAAATGATCAAAACTAAGACTTAAAATGTATTTAAAATAATTAAACTCCTCTACCATCACTTCTGTGATTTTACTGAACAAATTGGAATATAATAGAGTTCTCTGAGGGGAAAAATAAAGCACAATTTTTTTTACATTGTTTTTTACAAGGCCTGTGTGATTTACATATCTTCCTTCAATGTATACAATATTCTTCTTTCAGATGGTAGAGATAAATTTATTTCACTATCCAAAAAAAAAAAAAAACAAAAAACAACCAAAATTCTCATCCCTGAACACCTTGAAGGAAAATGAAGAGATTTCTAGAGTTCTAGAAACTTTAGATTACTTGCCTGGCTTGCCAACTACAAAACTGTTAATATTTTCGTGCTTCTAATCAGCTTTTCCAGACATTTCAGAAACGTATGGGATAATCCTTAATATCAGGTTGTATTACATATAAAGAACATTCTTTAAGATATCTAGTTAGCAATTGCTCTGAAAAAAAGACATAAGTCCAAATTTGTTAGATCCTTTCCCTCAAAATAAATCTCTGCATTTAATCATAGTTCATCTGTCCCTGAAGAAAAACAGCGATTCTCAACATTTATACAGTGCAAGGAATTTAAAACAAGTACTGGTATCTTATCCAGATGTTAAAGTAACAGCAGCAGGGTGAGATGCCTCTATGGCGGATAGCACACTTAAACCTACGTACCCATCTCCATTTCACATCTTCATTGCAGCTGTCACTGTGTCACTGCTCTCTTTTAAAAAGATCTCAAGGCTGCACTCTCTCATCTGTTCAAAACTATTTTTTTTTTGGGGGGGGGGAAATGTACTCTTTCAAGCTGCAGTGGAAGTAGAAGCAGAACTTTCTATACCTGCAGGTTCTTGTCAGAATATCCACCACCTCTGTCCCAGAGGGCAGCTGGGAAGCATGGGAAGCCGTGGAGTCAGTGCAACATGCAGAACACTCCTGGCACATGGCAAGCTGGGGACAGGGGATAGGAGTTAAAAGGATGGAGATGGGAAGAAGTCTCTCAAGAAGAGTATAAAAATGTAGCAAAGATATGCAGGGGGAAAATAAGGAGGGCCAAAGCGCAGCTAGAGCTCAACCTAGCTGCAGCTGTTAAGGATAATAAAAAATGTTTCTATAAATTCATTAACAACAAAAGGAGGATTAGGGAAAACCTTCCTCCTTTATTGGATGTGGAGGGAAACATAGTCACAAAGGATGAGGACAAGGCTGAGGTTCTCAACGCCTACTTCGCATCAGTCTTTAGCAGTGGAACTAGCTGTTCCCTGGACACCCAGCCTCGAGAGCTAGGAGACAGGGAGGGGAAGCAGAATGAGGGCATCGTGATTAAAGAGGAAGAGGTGAGGGACCTGCTATGCCACTTGGATGCACACAAGTCTATGGGACCGGATGGGCTGCACCCAAGAGTGCTGAAAGAGTTGGCAGACGTGCTCGCCAAACTGCTTTCCATCATTTTCAGCAAGTCATGGCTAACAGGGGAGGTACCAATGGACTGGAGGGTGGCAAATGTAACACCCATCTACAAGAAAGGCAAAAAGGAGGATCCAGGAAACTATAGACCTGTCAGTCTGACCTCGATACCAGGGAAGGTCATGGAGCAGGACATCTTGAATGCCATCAAAACCCGCATAATGGGCAACCAGGGGATCAGGCCTAGTCAGCATGGGTTTATGGAAGGCAGGTCCTGCCAGACGAACCTGATCTCCTTCTATGACAAGATAACCAGATTATTGGACGAGGGAAGGGCTGTGGATATTGTATACCTGGACTTCCGGAAAGCATTCGATACTGCCCCCCATACAATTCTCGTGGAAAAACTGGCTGCACACGGCCTCGATGAGCATATGATCTGCTGGATCAAGCACTGGCTGACTGGAAGGTCCCAAAGAGTAGTGCTCAATGGATTTAAATCCAGCTGGCGGCCGGTCACAAGTGGTGTCCCTCAGGGCTCAGTTTTAGGACCATTCCTGTTTAACATCTTTATTGATGATCTCGACAAGGACATAGGGTGTATCATCAGCAAGTTTGCAGATGACACCAAGTTAAGCAGGAGTGTTGATTCCCAGGAGGATAGGGAAGCGCTACAGAGGGACCTAGATAGATTGGATCATTGGGCCAACACCAATGGTATGAGTTTCAACAAGGGCAAGTGCCAGGTTCTGCACTTGGGCCACAAGAACCCCATGCAGCGCTACAGGCTTGGGGAAGTGTGGCTAGAGAGCTGCCTGGAAGAAAGAGACCTGGGGGTTCTAATTGACAAGCGGCTGAATATGAGCCGGCAGTGTGCCCAGGTGGCCAAGAAAGCCAACGACATTCTGGCTTGTATTAGAAATAGCGTGACCAGCAGAAGTAGGGAGGTGATTGTGCCCCTGTACTCAGCACTGGTGAGGCCACACTTCAAGTATTGTGTCCAGTTTTGGGCACCTCAATACAAGAGAGATATCGAGGTGCTGGAGCGAGTGCAGAGGAGGGCAACGAAACTGGTGAAGGGCCTGGAAAATAAATCATATGAAGAGAGGCTGAAGGAGCTGGGACTGTTTAGTATGAGGAAGAGGAGACTGAGGGGAGACCTCATCACTCTCTACAACTACTTGAAAGGACACTGTAGAGAGGTTGGTGCTGGTCTCTTCTCACAGGTAATTAATGACAGAACGAGAGGGAATGGCTTCAAACTCCAACAGGGTAGGTTTAGACTGAACATTAGGAAGGAGTTCTTCACGGAAAGGGTGGTCGGGCATTGGAATAGGCTGCCCAGGGAGGTGGTTGAGTCACCATCTCTGGATGCATTTAAGAGACGATTAGATGTGGTGCTGAGGGATATGGTGTAGGGGAGGACTTTGTAGAGTAGGGTAGATGGTTGGACTCGATGATCCCAAGGGTCTCTTCCAACCTAGATGATTCTATGATTCTATGATTCTAAGGAGTAAATGGAGCTGAATGAATGTTCTGATTAAAACCTACCCTTAAAGGTACAGTTTTCCCACTGACTAGCATTGTAAGTCTTCCTTTTTCCTTCCTTTTTCCTTCATTTTTTTCCCCCTCAACAGAAGTACTCTCATATGTGAATTTATATGACCTTCTATGAATATACATTCTGGTACAATTCAATTTTATGAGCATTTGGAGGCAATGAAGACAAAAGTAATCCAATAAATTGGAACACACAGAGCACTTTAGAGAATATTCATTGATATTTATATGTTTATTTGTAGCATTTATTTTTGTGCTGACACCTGTTTCAGTTTAACTAAACACTTTGCTGGCAATATCTGCTTGAAAACACACCAAGTATTCAATCTTATCATCTTCTTTAAAATAATAATCTGTACAGAGAGCCTGGAATTTTGTATTAGTCTCATACTTTTTTATCTTGAAAAATAATGATACATTTGGTGCTTTACATGGTTGCTGGCATTACTTCTTGTGCTCTGAACACTTTTCATAACAGCCAACAAAGAGTCACCTTTGTCAAACAAATTTTGAGAAAGATTTGTTATAGTCCTTGCAAACAGGATGATTAATGAAAGTTTTTCTGCTTCAGATTACTGTAGAGGATATTAACATTTAAAACCTGTGTCTATTGTTTGAAGATTAAAATTTAGTAATTTTTTTAAAAAATGTTATTCCTCTCATTTGTTGTTTTTTTGTTTTGATTTTTTGTTTCTTTTATTCATCTGATTTTGATTGTATATTTACAGACTTTTATTAAGTACCTGCAATTATATGTCTCTATAAGTACTGTGTTAAGGAAAAGGAGTGAGGTCTCCCCAAAAGAATGATCTATTTCGCCCCTGAATTATGCAAGCTAGATTGTTTTATATTTGAGGAAAAAATCCAGAGATGGGACCTTTTGGTTCTTTTCCTCTTTTACAAGGAAAACAGGATCCTTGTGATTAATTAAGCCTATTTTGTCAGAAACTTCCTTTACATCAATGAAACAGACCAAGTCTAATCAAAATAGCACTGCCAGTTATTTTCTTACTGCCCTATCTTGTAAACAACAGCTTTAGGACTGCTTGAATCTCTGGAGATGTTTCAAATGGAACAATCCAAACTTGTATGACACAAAATGATACTGTTTGTTGCATTTCTGCCAGTCCACTAAATCTATATATTTTTTTTTTATATATTTTTTTCAAATCTATTCCTACCCAGCTGGGTATTTAAACATATGATTAGCTTCAGATATGTAGGTAACTTTCACATAAATGTGTTCAGCTAATCTGTTGAATTATAGATATTTTTACAAGTTTGACTGTAATATTTTCCCACTTTTTCCCAGGTTTAATAGATTAAAAAAAATCTAGTTCAATTTTTCTATGCCATTGTTCATAAAGTTTCATCCAAATGCCCTAGAATAAACACACAGTATTTAGTTACTAGAATAGTCTTTTGTTTATGAGAGAAATAAACTTTGTGCCACAGGAAGGGAGTAGAAGAAACCTAAATATCTTTACTTGGTTTCAGTGTTGGAGGCTTTCACAAAGGCAAGAAATTTTGATTATGTAAGACCTTCCTGGATTATGCCTAAATTATCCTTTCAGGTAAATAATGCTTCCATATGGAAAAGGATGAACACTTTTCTCAAAGTCCCTTTTGAGTTCCATCTGAAGAAAAAGTATTTTCCCAACGCAAAATATATGTGTCAGTCAGAGCTTGAGCTGATGAGCGAGATAGGGTAACCAGTGTCTGTGTACTGCTAAGGAAACAGGTCTGCTTCTCTCGTGTCTCCCATTATATAACCTATACTTGATGTTCAGAGGGAAGAGCTGAAAAATTTAAAAACTTACTGTGTCAATCTTCACCTCTGAAGGGAGAAGACAGGATGGGATAAAATCTTCCTGAAACATATTACTTCAAATTTGCCTGTAGTCATTCTCTTGCACAGATCTGCAAAAATTAAGGACAACACTTAATATCTTGATCTGCTCAAAGGCAAATAAGATATTTAGGAACAACCGTCTTACACCATCACAAATTTCATTGGCAGAAAGAACCTCCCTGAACACAGAACTCTGGTGCTTCCTTTTCAAGTTCATACAGTGAATAAAGTTTATCTGAAAGACTTGATTAAACCATTATACTTTTATCATAGAATCATAGAATTTTCCAGGCTGGAAGGGACCTCCAAAGGTCATCTAGTCCGACCTCCCTGCAGTCAGCAGGGACACCCCCAACTAGACCAGGTTGCCCAGGGCCTCGTCGAGCCTCACCTTGAATATCTCCAGGGATGGGGCCTCAACCACCTCCCAGGGCAACCTGTTCCAGTGCTTCACCACCCTCACAGTAAAGAACCTTCTCATAATCTCCAATCTAAATCTGCTCCCCTCTAGCTTAAAGCGATTGCCCCTCGTCCTGTCACTACAGGCCTTTGTAAACAGGCTCTCCCCAGCCTTCCTGTAGGCTCCCTTCAGGTACTGGAAGGCTGCTATTAGGTCTCCCCGGAGCCTCCTCTTCTTCAGGCTGAACAACCCCAGCTCCCTCAGCCTGTCCTCATAGCAGAGGTGCTCCACCCCCCTGATCACCCTCATGGCCCTCCTCTGGACCTGCTCCATCAGGTCCATGTCCTTCTTATATTGAGGGCTCCACACCTGCACACAATACTCCAGGTGAGGTCTCACCACATCAGAGTAAAGTGGAAGGATCACCTCTCTGGACCTGCTAGCAATGCATCTTTTGATGCAGCCCAGGATGCGATTGGCCTTCTGGGCTGCAACTGCACGCTGCCTGCTCATGTCCAGCTACTCGTCCACCAGCACCCCCAAGTCCCTTTCCTCAGGGCTGCTTTCTAATACCTCACCCCCTAGTCTGTACTGATGGTGAGAATTGTTCCAGCCCAGGTGCAGAACCTTACACTTGCTCTTGTTGAACCTCATGAGGTTCGCCTGGGCCCACCTCTCTAGCCTGTCCAGGTCCTTCTGGATGACATTCCATCCCTCTGGTGTATCGACAACACCACACAGCTTGGCGTCATCTGCAAACTTGCTGACGGTGCCTTTAATACCCCTGCCTATATCATTGATAAAAACATTAAACAGTATCGGTCCCAGCATGGACCCTTGAGGGACACCACTTGTGACTGCTCTCCATCTGGACTTTGAGCCATTTAGTACTACCCTCTGGATGCGACCGTCCAGCCAGTTCCTTATCCACTGAACAGTCCACCCACCAAATCCGTACCCTTCCAATTTAGCAAGCAGGATGTTGTGGGGGACCATGTCAAAGGCCTTACAGAAGTCCATATAGATCACATCCATAGGTCGTCCCTTATCTACTGACCTAGTCATTTTATTATAGAAGGCCACTAGGTTAGTCAGGCAGGACCTGCCCCCAGTAAAGCTATGTTGGCTGTCCTGAATCACCTCGCTGTCCTTCATGTGCCCAAGCACGGCATCTAGGAGGATCTGTTCCATGATCTTCCCAGGCACAGAGGTGAGGCTGGCAGGTTGGTAGTTCCCAGGGTCCTCCTTCTTACCCTTTTTAAAAATGGGTGTGATGTTCCCCTCCTTCCAGTCTGCAGGGACTTCACCTGAATGCCATGATTTTTCAAATATCATGGAAAGTGGTTTGGCAGCTACGTCAGGACTCTGGGATGTATCATCTCATCAGGTCCCATGGACTTGTATATCTTCAGGCTCCTCAGTTGATCACGTACCTTGTCTTCACTTACAGTGGGAGGGACTTTGTAACCTTGGTCTCCAACTTGTGTGCCATCAACACGAGAGCTAGGAGGAAAGGGGTTGCCAGTGAAGACTGAGGCAAAAATGTTGTTGAGAACTTCTGCCTTCTCTTCATTCGTTGACACAAGTTCCCCACTGTTGAACATCGGGGGGGTTATGTTTCCTTTAACCTTCCTTTTCTGGTTTCTTGTTTTTCTTTACATCCCTTGCCAAGTTAGAATCATTCAGTTCAGTTCTAGCTGTACGTTGGCCTTCCTGACCTCATCCCTACACAGCTGGGCAATGTCCCTATACTCTTCCCAGGATGCCTGTCCCTTCTTCCATTTCCTGTGTAGCCCTATTTTGCCTCTTAGTTTGACCAGAAGGTCATGGTTCAACCATGGTAGTCTCTTGCCCTCCTTGCCCATTTTCCTACATGTGGGGATTGAGATCTTTTGCACTCTATAGAGAGCATCTTTAAAGATCTGCCAACTTTGTTCCGCTCCCTTGTCCCTGAGGGCCGTTTCCCATGGGGTCCTATTTACTAACTCCTTGAAGAGCTGGAGTTTTACTTTCTTAAAATTTAAAGTCCTAACTTTGCTTCTCGTGGGCTTCAAACTCCTTAGGACAGTGAACCACGCTAGGGCATGATCACTGCAGCCCAGGCTGCCTTCAACTTTGACATCCCTGATGATTTCGCTGGCAACAACAGTTCCAACAATGCATCTCCTCGAGTAGGGCTGTTGATTTCTTGTCTCAGGAAGTTGTTATCTAGGCACTCTAAGAGCTTCCTGGATTGCCTGCAACCAGCTGTGTTGCTTTTCCAGCAGATGTTGGGGTGGTTAAAATTCCCCAGCAGGATGAGAGCCTGTGATCACGATGCCTTCTCAAGCTGGAGTAAGAAGGCATTATTGACAGGCTCCGCCTGGCCAGGTGGCCTGTAGTAGACTTCTACCACAAGACTCCCTTTGTTGTCCCAATCCCTAATTCCTACCCATAAACCTTTGACCTGGTCTTGGCTACTCTTTAGCAACAACTCTTCACATTCTAGCCACTTCTTTACATAGAGGGCAACGCCTCCACCCCTTCTTCCTCTCCTATCCCTTCTGAACAGCTTGTAGCCATCGATGGCTACACTCCAGTCATAGGAGTCGTCCCACCAAGTTTCCATAATTGCTACTATGTCATAGCTTTCCTGTAGCAGGATAGCTTCCAGTTCCTCCTGTTTGTTGCCCTGTTTGTTGCAGGGATAACTTGCAAGACAGCTAAACTAATTTTAAAGACTGCAAGCACTGGTTAGTCTATTGTCTCCCATGGAAGTATTCCAGTGTTTAATTAACATCACAGCTAGGAAAATGCACCGTATTTCAAAGCTGATTTTTTCTGATCCAGCTTCCAGTCATTGACTCTTCTACATTTGCTTGTGTCAGCAATGCTCTACCACAATGGTATCACATCACTTTTCTATGTCTGTGTATGAAGACTAAGCAATTCTCAACATGCTTTTTGGAAAAAGGAGTACTTGAAATATGTACGCTCCACATTGTAAAGCTTATATCCTGCTTTGAATGTTTTACTTAATTAATGTGAACCCTTACGCCACAAAATACTTTCTGCCATCTCCATGCTGTCGTTACTGTTAGTCTTGATATTGGGTATAAATATTAAGAATTAAAATAATTAATAAATAATAATTATAAATTAAAATAGCAGCAATGATCCATAGGCGAATTCTATGATCTGAAGCATTTAATGAGCAAGAAGACTCCATCCTGCCTGTTTTGAACTGTGTAGTCAGAAGTAACCTGAATAAATCTAGCAGGAATCCATATGTTGTAATGCTAACATAAAAACATTTGATATATGATGGAAATTTTTACTTTATAGTCTACAAAAAACAATTAGCTTTAATATTACTAATCAATAGTTCATTGGATTAAGTACTTTCAATAATCTCTGTCTCAGACTTTGTCAGATAACATAAATAAAGAAAAAAAAGAAAACTTTATTTAATATATTATTTCATAGTTCCTTTCCCTCTTTTGGGGACTCTTTTTGATGACTTTTTAGTTCTTCATTGTATATACTCATATGCAATGGAAATGGAAAGCTGCCCAGCAGAAAAGGACATGAGGGTGTTGGTGGACAGCCGGTTTAACATGAGCCAGCAGTGTGCCCAGGTGGCCAAGAAGCCTAACGGCATCCTGGCCTGTATCAGGAACAGCGTGGCCAGCAGGAGTAGGGAAGTCATCGTGCCCCTGTACTCGATACTGGTGAGACCTCACCTTGAGTACTGTGTTCATTTCTGGGCCCCTCACTATACGAAGGACATTGAAGTGCTGCAGTGTGTCCACAGGAGAGCCACCAAGCTGGTGAGGGGTCCAGAGAACAAGTCATCTGAGGAGAGGCTGAGGGCACTGGACATGTTTAGTTTGGAGAAGAGGAGGCTGAGGGGAGACCTTATTGCCCTCTACAACTACCTGAAAGGAGGTTGGAGAGAGGTGGCTGTTGGCCTGTTCTCTCAAGCGAATAACAACAGGACCAGAGGAAATGGTCTGAAGTTGTGGCAGGGGAGGTCTAGATTAGATATTTGGAAAAATTACTTTACTGAGAGAGTGGTGAGGCACTGGAGCAGCCTGCCCAGGGAGGTGGTGGAGTCACCATCCCTGGAGGTATTTAAGAAACGTGTAGACGTGGCACTTCAGGGCATGCTCTAATGTCCAAGATAGTTGTTTTTTTTCTTGTTCTGCGTGGGTGTGGGGTGTGTGTGTGTTGATTTGTGGTGGTGGGTGGCGTTTTTTTCCTTTTTTTTTTTTTTGTGGTTGGACTCTATGATCTCAAAGGTCCCTTCCAACCCTGAATATTCTGTGATTCTGTGAATATAAGTTGCCAATAAGTATGCATAACCTTGTACTTTAAATTAAAAGTGTTTGAATATTAGAGCCTGTGGATCATCTTTTCTTTTTTAACTTTAAAAATAAGTCCATTTAGAACAAGAGGCAGTTTTCATTTTTTGTCTATTCAAGGCCACATACAGTGGAACAGATCTTCTTTGGTATAAATAAACACAGGATCTTGAAAAGGCATTCTTCTGGTAATGTGCAGGAGAAAATACTTTCTATTATGCACATCACTTAAAAAATTTTTCAATGTAAAAATTAAAGAAGACTTCAAAAGGATGTATTTGTAAATTCTGCACAGGGATGCTTTTGAGAACATTGTTTATGCACATTATAAATGTATCTTTGTGATTAAATATCTTTGAGGTATTTTATTGCCAATATAAAAATATATTGATCAAAGGCTTTCAGTCACAGCTTAAGCTGGAGCAGTTTAGATGCATTTGCATGCACAGATAGTGCCCAGGGACATTTTTAATGTTATCTTATAGTAGATAACACCATAATCAGTAAAATATTGAGCTCTTGAAAGACTCACAATGAAAAGAAATGTTAAATTATATAGTAAACATTGTCATTATTTCTCCACATTGTGTATGGTCACTGAGATTAAAAGAATAATTGAACTTGGATACGATATAAGCTGCAGTTCATAGGCATAGGAGTTAAAGTAAGTATGGTTTCAACTTTAACTGCTTTTATGAATTTAAGCCTGACCATTAATGCACTTTTTGTGATTTAATTTCTTCCACAATCATACTTAATTGCTTACCATGTCGCATAATGTTCAATAAAGCAAAGCAATGAAGCAAAAAATAGCAGGACCTCTTACACTGGCTAAAATTAAACTCTTATTAAGACAAGAATGAATAATGCCTCAGTGCTAATTACCATGGTATAGGCAGAGCCTATAAACAGTGAGAAACCTCATTAAGCTCTATTAAAATTTGCACTTAGAATATATGTGGTCAGATAGATGAATAAAAATGTGTAGTTATATTAACCCCTACTATCAACCTTTGCTTCTCAGCAGGGAGAATTCTCAGATTTTGGTTACTGAATAATATGCAATGAAAGAAATTTCCCTTTCAAGCTTCATAGAGTAACAGACATTCTATATTTAGAATCCCAGAAAAATAAAATGTGTTTTGATGTTCATATAGCTTTAGAGAAAAAAAAGTTAGTAAATATAATGTTTGCAATTTGAAAAAAATGAATTAATAAAAAGGAAATATTTTAAGAATGTTCCAGCAGAAATTAGGGGATTTGTTTCTTCTTTGGTCAAGTAATTTCTCTATTCTCATTTCTAAAAATAAACTTCAAAAACTCACATTGCTCTGTCAGTCACTGCAAACTACATCCATAGGTCAAAATAGTTACACAAAAAACAGATGTTCATCAATATTATTATCATTCTTTTATTTAGTATCCTGGTGACTCAGTTTCCCAGAGTGAATTAGACATATTCTAGAATTATTATAGTTGCTTTTATTAATAATATATTACTGTGCATTAAACAACTATTTCTTCTTTTAGTAAACGTGGTGAGATCCTGAGAAAACAGGCCAATGGTCAAAGAAGGTGGACATGTCCTCTGGTAAATGTAAATGAGAACACTGATTGCAATAAAATGGGGTAGTAAAACAAGTACATATGTCCCCATCTTGCAAAGTCACGAGCATATATTTAACTTTAAATGGCATAATCACTAATTCCACTGATTTTAACAAATTTAGATCATGATCTCTTTCTGTACGCTTTTCCCACTCTTCTAAGGGCAGGCAAAGCAACTGACACCACTCTGTGGAACTGACTCTACATTTTGTGGACAGTAGGAGTGACTTCCTTGTCTTTGAGACAACATATCCAAATCCTTTAACAATGTTGTAAAGTTTGTAGAAGAAGTCAGTGATGCTCTGAGTTCTGGTAGTGATTTTGCAAGGATTGGCTTCCTACCAATTCTTAGAAACATTTGATCAAAACTGCATTAAAGGTTTTGATGATTGGATCAATCTGGATATACCTGCTGGGACATACCGCAGCTCTCAGCTGATCTCTGTGCTTTACATTTATTTCTACAGTGTGTGAACCTACAAAGACTGGAGTGAACTTAGACCTTGCCTTAGTTAGGGTGCAGATATGACATGAACATGAATATAGGAACTAGCTAAATAGTCAAGACATTTAACTGCCATTCTTTGTGTGGCAATACTGTTAAATAATGCTGAGTCCTTTACATTCACTTCAGCTTGATCTAAACAGTATTTCAAACATGATTAGAGCAATTGTTTTATATATTATTTTATTATTTTTGAATGCTTTGCCTCTGGCTAAAGAGTATCTTACTCTTCTAGCAAGTATGGAATGACTACCACAAGAAGCTTCGGGCTCAGTGTTCATTCAAGGGAGATCAGAATCTGAGTACAAGGTATAGTTTTGTTGTATTAACATTTGTATTGGGTTTGCCTGGCAAGGTCTTCTTACTGGGGGGGACTACGAGGGGGCTACAAGGCTGTCTTCTGTAAGAAGCTATTAGAAGCCTCCCCTATGTCCGATAGAGCTGGTGCCAGCTGGCTCCAAGATGGATCTGCCACTGGCCAATCGGTGAGGGTGGTAGTGCCTCTGTATTTAAGGAGGGCGAAAGAAATTGCTACACAACAGCAGACAGAGGACAGAAGTGAGCATATGTGAGAGAAACAACTCTGCAGACACCAAGATCAATAGAGATGGAGTGGGAGGAGGCGGTCCAGGGTCCAGAGCAGAGACTCCCCTGGAGCCCATGGTGATGCCTATGGTGAGGCAGACTGTGCCCCTGCAGCCCATGAAGGTTAATGGTGAAGCAGATCTCCACCAGCAGCCAGTGGAGAACCCCACGCCAGAGCAGGTGGATGCCCAAAGGAGGCTGTGATCCCATGGGAAGCCCATGCTTCCATGCCTTTTTAATTTCCCCACTCTTTACAAGTGTGGAGGGTCAACTTACTTAAGTTTCTGCAATAGAGTTCTGGGCAGATGAGCAACAGCTCAATGAAAAGATAAGATTGAATTTCATGAAAAAGTGCTGAGCAGGTGCCTATATTGTAACATTTTTACTATTCATTTTTATTTAGAGAACAATATTTTTTAATTCTTCCGTTAAATAACTAGAAAATTGATACAGATATTCTCAGTTTTATTGTAGATTGTTAACTCCTGCACCTCACTCTCTGGAAACAGAATCACAGAATTCTAGGGGTTGGAAAGGACCTTCAGAGTCCAACTACACTGCCAAAGCAGGTTCACCTAGACCAGGCTGGACAGGAACACATCCAGGCAGGTTTTGAATATCTCCAGAGAAAGAGACTCCATAATCTCACTGGGCAGCCTGTTCCAGAGCTTGGTTACCCTCAAAGTAAAGAAGTTTTTCCTCATGTTGGGATGAAATTTCCTGTGTTCTAGATTGTGTCAGTTGCCCCTTGTACTGTCACTGGGCACTACTGAGAAGAGTTTAAATCCATCTTCTCAGCACCCGCCCTTTAGATATTGATAAGCATTGATAAGATCCCTTCTCAGTTGTCTCTTCTCCTGGCTAGAGAGACCCAGACCTCTCAGCCTTTCCTCTTAAGAGAGGTACTCTATTCCCTTGATCATCTTTGTAGCCCTCATCTGGACTCTCTCCAGTATTTCCTTAATAACCTCCCTCAACCTGCTGGCCACACTCTTTTTAATGCACCCCAGGACACCACTGACTTTCTTGGCCACAAGGGCATGTTGTACATTTTTGCGCACTTCGGTGGTGTGTTTGGGGAAACAAGACATTTATTTCTAGATCTGAATCTTCCTAGCCTTCCTGTCATTTGGAAGAAAAAAATCTCTATGATTCTGTCTCATCCATGACCTCTTCCCCATCTGATGACACATTCATTACTTTTTGCTATCTCAGTACAAGCTTAGCAGGTATAACTAAAGCGCCTTTTTCTGTGTGTGAATATAATATTTGGTAGCAATAATGCCAGTCTGTTTTCCTACAGATGTAATTTTTAATATGTGTAAAGATGTGCATTAATAGGTAGAATTTTTAATCCAGTTGGGGTAATCTATTATATTTCACAATAAAAATGCGTAGAATTTGGTGTGGGTTTTTTCTTCATGCAAAATCTCTGTTTGTTTAGAAGTGAACAACAGCATTCCTGTAGTTTTACAGAAGAAATTTGTTTTTTTGTTTTATTTTGTTGTTTTCTCTTTTTTTTTTTTCACAGAAACAGCCTTCAGACCACAGTTTGCAATCAGTGAATATTTATATTAGCAGCAATTATACCCAACTAATTATCTTATCACAGAGGAAAAGGTTAGAATTAAGTTTCTTCATTGGACACCTGCTGCGTAGATAATTAAGTATCTCTATGGTTTCTTTCATTACTGCATTCAATAATAGCTAAATACCAGGGAATCTAGCTATAATCAGACATGATTTGATGAGATAAAAGGTGGGAAGAAAAGATAAAGACAAACAAAATTTTCACAAGGAGGCACTAGGACCTATGTTTCCCATCTTAAACTCAAATTGTCTAGGAGAGAACTGTAGAGAGATCCAAATAGTAATATCATCAGCTAACAGCTTAAAATAACACATAAACAAGAGCAATCTCCAAAGGTACCTCAAATTACATTGGATTTCTTTTCCATCATGTCTTGTTCTGCCCCTGTGTCCCTTCCTGACAATCAGCCCGGTGGTAGAGTCGTGTTATTGCCCACTGTCGTGCTGCCCTTCCAAAATAATTTTTACTTCATTCCTCCATTTAGATTAATAGTTTCTAATTAAGTTTCCCATCTTCCCTGCATAACAAACTGAGATGACATTTGCTGTAAAAAATGTCATTTAATGTGTTACTATATTATAGAATTTTTCCCATCCCATGGTCATCTAATACACATTGATTTTAAGGTCTTTGGAAATGCATCTATCTGCTGTTTTGTACTTATATGGAAGAATCCAGTCTACTTAATGTTGACATCTGCCAGCATCTACAGCTCAATTCAGTTCCCCAAACATAGGCACATAATGTGATTTGAGATATCCTGTAATATCTCACATGATCACAGTGGCCTGGATCTTGAATATCAAGTTAATGCCAAACACTGTATACTTATATAGAGTCAAATGAATTTAGTTCCTAGGGTTATGGAGATATAAGGCTCTGC
Organism: Tringa tobata; assembly: GCA_033628505.1. NCBI lineage: Eukaryota > Metazoa > Chordata > Aves > Charadriiformes > Scolopacidae > Tringa > Tringa tobata. Next base: position 29,800,350 of record JAHREE010000279.1, read on the forward strand.
TTGAACCAGTCCTATACAGACATGTGCTTGCATTTGTCTTGCCCTAGTGTGTCCAAGGAGCAGTGAAGGTCAAGTGAAGGATCCAAAGTTGTGTCAAATGGCATCAGTTACCTACTTGCAGGATATTGATTTATATTGTCAGAGTATATAGTGAGCAGAACATGAAGATCTGTCCTGCTTACCCTAAATTAGAAACCTATATTCAGCTACTGAAAATGAGCCAGGTCTCACTAAGTATCATAAGCTTCCTGCATGGTAAACAGAGATAGGCAGAAATTTTTCAATATTTCTAGAAAGTGTATTGTCCCACTGTCACAGAGGCTTATAAGAAAATTAAATGAGGCATATGATAAACTCAAAATAAACTTTATTCTAACCAAACAACTTTATGCTAACTAAACTGTTTGGTGCTCTGACAACGTTGATAAACCACACGTTCAAGATGTAAAATGGAATGCTACACAGCTGACATAAGAATTCTTAAGTTTTAAGAATGAGGATCCAAAATGTTCAGGCACTGACCAAGTAAGGTGAGGGATCTCAACGTGCAGGAGTAACCATAGGTGCTATCCCATCCTACGGACAGAGTCCCCAACTGCAGACCCACTGCTCCGAGGGGTAATGACTCATTTTGCCCTCCAGTGGGGCTCCATTTATACCCTAGTTGAATCTGATCTGTGGTCATATACAGTCATGTTAGTCCTCATTTGATTAGGGTTTTAACTTCCTCATCTTTCGATCAAAGTTTGTATGTGATGGTAGTCACTATGTGGCTTCAAGAAGTTTCAGTCCCTCATGGGGAGGGATGTGTGTGAGGGTGTGTGTTTGTGCACTTGTCACACCCATATAAACTCAAGCCTCAAAGTTAAATAGATTATGTCTTCTTCTGATAGTTTTCAAAGATACCAACATCTTTCCATTTACAGTGTAATCAAAACACATTTAGGATGGGTTGCTATACACCTACAAATTTGGTTCAGGGCAAGTTTCTGAAGTATGTACTTTGGACCTCACGTAGAGTAACCAGAACAATGTAGCATCATTCTAAATTGGGCTTTTAGTCTTGAACATTAATATAAATGATGAATAATAATAATTCACCATAAGCACTAGAAGAAATAGGAAATATTCACATGTAACAGTAATGTCACCTTATAGCTTCAAAGTGGATTCTGGTTATTTTGCTTCCTCATTATTTTTTTTTAAAAATCCAAACTGAGTAAAGAGTTTAGGAAAAAACAGTAAGTTTCAGGATACAAACATATGTAGAATTCATTAACTTCACTCCTACAAATATGTAACATCCTAGTTCAGTTATCTAATATTTCTTACTATCAGTCATGAAATCATAGAATGGTTACAGTTTGGAGGCATCTTAAAGACCATCTAGTTTCAACCCCTCTTTGCCACTGGAATGGATGTCTTCCACTAGACCAGGCCACTCAAAGCCCCATCCAGCCCAGCCTTGAACACTTCCAGGGATGGGCCATCCACAGCTTCTCTGAGAAACCTGTTCCAGTGTCTTGCCACCCTAACACTAAAGAATTTCTTCCTAATATCTAATCTGTCTGTCCTTTTTATGTTTAAAAATGTTACCCCTTGCCGTATCACTACACACTCTGATAAAAAGTCCCTCCCCATCTTTCCGGTAGGCACCTTAAGGCACTGGAAGGCTGCTATACGGTCTCCTTGAAGACTTCTCTTCTCCAGGGTCAACAGCGCCAAAGCTCTTAGCCTGTATGCACAGGAGAGGTGCTCCAGCCCTCTGATCATCGTCATGGACTCACTCCAACAGATCCATGTTCTTCTTACACTGGAGGCTCCAGACCTGAATGCAGTACTCCAGTTGGGGTCTCACCAGAGTGGAGTAGAGGGGCAAAATCACCTCCCTCAACCTGCTGGATACACTTCTTTTGGTGCAGCCCAGAATGTGGTTGACTTTCTGGGCTGTGATGCACCTTGCTGGCTCATGTTGAACTTCTCATCAACTGACACCAAAGTCACTCTCCTCAGGGCTGTTCTCAATCCACTGTCAGCCCAGCCTGTATTTGTGCTTAGGATTGCCCTGATCCAGGTGCAGGACCTTGCACTTGGCCTTGTTGAGCTTCACAAGGTTTGCACAGGCCCATCTTTTAAGTCTGTCCAGGTCCCTCTGGTTGGGACCAGACCACAATAATGATTTAAAATGAATCAGTAACCTTTGAAATTTTCCACTCTTAGGTAAAGATAGCTCTGCATAATGTTTAAAAAAAAAAAAAAAACAACAAAACCAACAAAAAACCACAACATAATCTCATTACACTTGAAGTCAGAAGCACTTCCTTAAAAAGATTAAGTATAGCCAGAAGCTACTGTGTGATATAAATTCCATGGAAGAGAGATAAAAATTAAGGTCAAAACTTTCAAATCTTATTTTTTAAGACAGATTTCTATAAAATCTGTATTTTTACATCCAAAAGAAAATCACCTGGTTTTCAGTAATGTTCCAATAAATTTCAAAAATAAAAGACAATTGCCAACTATGTTTTCAGTTACTTATCTATTCAGACCGCATAATCTTAATTTTTCCCTTTTGCATACTCTGAATAATAATATTTTATTTTTTTATATCTAATGTGGTCTGTACACAAAAAATGAGACAGTTGTTTAACTTTTTATCATGCAAATTTACTGACCAGCTTGTTCAAACTGTACTTTTTTTAAAATATGATAATCAGTGTTGCATTTAAGGGTCTGAAATATGTTCCCACTATCATTCCTGCTATCCACAAAGCATTACATAAACTTTTCAGGTAAGAGTTCCACATAATTGGTCAAGTCTACCCTCTCCCTGAAGTACTAATTGGTCTGGAATTATGCAGAATTCCTTCAGAGTTAAATAGGTCTGTTCATGAAAACTATATGGACATGCCATTATGGTCTTGCATGCAGTTAAGTAGTTTAAAGACAAGAAAAATTTGTCTGAAACAGTTCCTTGACGATGCAACTTTGCTATTTTCATATTCTGGGTTAATATCCATCTGCATTTGACAGCTGTTTTGGAACTGTTGTGGTTCAACCCCAGCCAGCAACACAGCCACTCGCGCGGTTCTCCCCCTCCTCCCCAAAAGAGCAGGGAGAAGAGGGAGAAAAAGAGGTGAAAGGGAACTTGAAAAACCCCCATGGGTTGAGATAATGGTTTAATAGAACAATATCAGAAAAGGAAAATAACAATAATGACACAAGTCTTTCTCACCACTCGCTGTATTTGTACCTTCTCAAGCAGTGATCATGGATTCCTGATCCCTGAACAACACCCATTGCTCCAACAGACTATGTTCATAACCTTGACCACACACCAAACATTTATATTTCTACGAGTCTGTAATTTCTTCCATATGTACTTCTTTTTTTCTTAGAAATCAGATGATGCAGATAACTTAGTAACAACTTCATTCTTTGAACACTATCTTCTGTGAAACATAATGACAGTTTTCAAACACTGACATATGAACCTGTGAAGGGAATTTTAAAGGACAAAGACATAGTTTTTCCCTGGTGAATTTCCATTAACTGATGTTATTAACAGGTGTAACACTTCTCCCCTCCAAAGATCACCAACAGCCTTTTAAATTGAAAAGGTTTTATCTTACTACACGTTGAAGGTCATTATCAGTTTTTACAAGAACAAAGATTCTTAGATTGTTTCCACTTCAAAATAAAGCTAAAAGGATAAAAGTTCAAACATTATGTTTCAGTTAATGAAGACAAACACATTTCCTAGGTAAAAATATAATCAATCTCCTGCTGAGGAAAGGAAACTGAGAAAAAATAATGTAAATGTTCTGTACAACAGCTGTGATAGGACACCTATATCTGCAATGTTTCTTAGTTATCTATCTTGTGTTCTTAAAGAGTTGTATTACTAAAACAAAGTAGCAAAATGTGTGGAATTACATCACGTTTCTCCTGAGTTCTAAAAGTTTCTTTGTCAATATGTCTGTGAAATAAAAATGGAACTTTTAGCTTCTGTTTGTTTATTCTTATTATGCAAAGAATATTTTTTCTTGTTATTCAACACATTTTAAAAGTTTTTAGGCAGTGCAGTTAAATCACTCCACATATTATGATTCAGTGTTTTGTCAAATGTGCTAATCAAGTTGAAAAGCAAAACTCCCATGATGAATATTTTCAGAAAGCCCTTGTCATACTAGCGGATAGTTATGAAGCCTGTTTACCAGTATTTCCAGTAATCTTTTCCAATCAGTACTTGAATTTCTTTGTATTCCTCCATAGGAGAAAGGACCTTAATTCATATATCTTTTTTTTTTTTTTTTTACTTTTTTTTTCTATTGAGGACTGAGTAGGTCTTGCAAATAAAAAATTAGCAGTGTAAAAGGTGAAAGGCAATATAATTTGATGAGCAATGATCTGACAAGCTTGAATTATATCCTGGAGGAACAAAAAATACAGTCTTTCATAAATTTCAGATGAAGGATGTTCTTGATGGCTGCCTGACCTGCATTTTGAATCTTCTACAGTTTTTGAAGTACACTGGCTGAAAGATGTACAGGAATACATTGGTTGAAATCTTTTTTAATTCACTACTGTCGGACAGGTAGAAAAAGGATAATTTCATGGGGAATGCATAATACATTTGGGTGAAAAATCTCTATGTCTGTGAAAATGCTCAACTACTTGCAATGGAGTGTACCTCTGTGGGACTTGGCTCTTCTTTTGTTGTAGGTGGTGATGGTGGTTTTGTTTTTGTTTTTGTTTTTGTTTTTTTATAAGTTTCTCAGTGACAGCAAGATTTGAAACCAAAATTGAGTTCAACATTCAGTATTAATACCTATAGTGGCCCTGGGTAAAGAATGTTTTGAATCTTTCAGAATTCCTTTAGAACCAACATATTCATTTTAGATTGATTCCCTGTGAGTCTTAGCAACTTACCAAAAACAAAGGTTTTCAGAACTTTCCACATAAATAGTGAGGAGAAACAGCCCACCTAAAATCTGAAATTCTCTCTAAAGATTCACGTTATTTGTTTGTCAATAAGATTATGAATCATGGGTTGTTATGCTCCTAACTTAGGTGGTTCAATAAGTATCTTAAAACAGATAGGCTCAACGTGGATTAAAAAGTGGTATTGAAAATAAGAGTTTTATTTAATTATGAAATTTTTCTTCCATATGTTCTATAGAGAAAGATGAAGCTTAACCTCATGAATCGTCTGAGAAATTATGATGTAAATTGTAATTTCATCAGGATGTTGAAATAAGCAGAAATGTGAGTAGTCAAAAATATCTCTCAGGGACAGATGTGCAAATTTCTGCCTTTTTATAGCAGATTTAATCATATTTGAGTGAAACATTGGTTTACAAATTTATAAATTTATGGATTTATTCTGTAATTCCGAAATACATTTTACATCATAGAGTCAGTTAGTCTCTCTTTCTGTCTCTTTATATGTTTATGACATTTAGAAATTAAAGACTTTTAGAAATTAAAAACAAAGAGAAACAAAGCTCTGGTACTCTGGGTCTTCTCCCATCAAAGTATTCAAGTTAGACTCACATGCTGTTATGTTTTCCTTCTGTTCCTATGCCTATAGTGTCTCACTCATAGTGGCAATGTGAAGGTGATGGAAGACAGAAATCCTGATTAAGTAGCAAGAAACAACATTATCCACATAACATACAGGATTTTAGTTCATACGTAGCATACTAAATTTTGGTGTCCACTTCTGCATACATTAGAACACATAACTCCCACATATATGGGATTTAAGTACAATCAGCATCACAGTTTCTAACTGTGACTGATTTTAGTTTAATAATTCAGGAGAGATTAGTTAAAGTAGAGCTGACAAACCATTGCTGCTAATAATTTTTAGGTGGAACTTATAAAATAGTTATGGAAACATATATAAGACTACAGATGATATATAAACTCCCTACTATTGGAACTGTAATCTTACCAACATTGTTTTTATTCTCTCTGTTCCAAAAAAAATCCAAAGTTTTAAACATTTTTTCTTTAGAACAGTTGACACAAAAATGTCAATCTTTAGCATTTTTTTCTCACTAAAACACTGAAGAAAAATAAATCCACTTTATATCTTGTCTTTTCCAAGTTTCTGAAAAGCTTCTTGCTAGCAGCCACCTTTTGGCTCTTAAATACTGCACGTCTTGTCTGACTGCTTATTCATTTCACTTTGTCATTCTTTGCTGTTTCAAACATTTTACTGTAGTCCTTTTATTCTGCAAATATATTTATCTGACCTTGTCACCTTGAAAAGTAGCAAACGCCTTAAAATATGCATTCTGAATGTGTGTTTCATATGAACCACTTAGAGCAGCTATGTTGGAGTAAGATGTTTTCCACTGATACTCCAGTGTCATACTCTAGAAAGGTTTACTTTTCCATATTGAGCAGAGAGATGCTAAAATGACTGGCTCAGAGACAGTCGATGCCTAACTGCAGACTTTTAAAGCTGTTGAGATAATTTCTCCCTTCCCTCAAACAACTGGCTAACTCTGATCTCCACAAGTGGAAGTACAGGAAGAAGGTTAACCCTGCAGTGACTGACAAAGGTAAATGAGAAGGAAAGAAAAATGGAAGCTTTGAAAAATAGATCATGGGCATGACAAAAGCAAATAAAAAGGACACTAAAAAAGAAAAAAAAATACAAAAAGAGACAAAAGTAGAAAGGCTGATAGTGAGGCAAACTTTTCTGTGTGGCCATTGTTATTCTGTAGAACTGAGCTAGAAAATTCATTCAAATATGTATTTAAATGCTTATTATTTTCTCTATTTATTCTGGGCATAGGCACCTATAAGTGCAATCTTTCTCATGATATTTGCTTGGGGAACCACAAGTTATTTGCAAAAAAAGTGAAATAGTAAGTTTTATTAAATGTAGTCTTTATGTAATGCTTTTAAATGAAGCCATATAGCAACTGCTTTTAACGTCTGTTTTTAACTGACTTTAAGTGCCACATAATTTTTACAGTTTATGTGTGACATTGAATGTTCTAAACTGCCTGAGTTATGAAATAATAAATATGAATAAAACCAAAATAAAATGTTTCTAAACTGTCGTTGTGGAAATTGAGGAGTAGGTCTACTATGCAGTGTGTAATAATAAAGCAAGTGAAAATTAAGAAATATGTTTCATAACTGTGTAAAAATAGAGTGATAAACTATGTACATTTTGTAAAAGAGAAGGAAATGTGATTTTGTGTCAGTGATGTTTCACAAGCACACAGGTGTTTAATGTTTTTTTAAAAGAGTCGTGTCTTGTAGAGAATAAATCGGGACAAATCTTTATCTCTGCTATCTGAGGGAAAAACTAGCATATCAGGATTTTGAATATACTACTACTATTTCTGAGATCAGTGTTCACACCATACATGTACAAAGACAGCAAACAGCAAAAGTGTCCAAGAGTAAACAAGCAATAACCAGAAACCTATATTCACTAATTCTAGCTTTAAAATATTTCTTGATATGTTAAACAAAGCATCCTTCGAGAATGAATTCCCAGATTTCCTTGCTACAGAAACAATCACGAACCTAAGAGAAAATTTTCAACACATATTTTGTATATTGACATACACGGAAGATAATCAGGAAAAAGAAGAGAATTACTATTTATCATCAACTTCTAATTCTTCATAATGTGACTGACATAGTCATAGTTGAAAAAACTTACATAAAATGGGTATTGCAGTGCAACAACAATAAATTCTTCTAGAAATTCTTTAGTGCATAATATCAAGTGCATTAAAATAGCTGATCATAAAGGCTGATTCTTTTGTCTAATTCAAATCTCATTAAAAGTACAAGCTTGCAAGTTTCAGTATTATGTATCTTATCACCAAGTGTAGTCAGGGAATTTTTTATATATGTAATCCTGCAACCATACAGCAGAGAAAATGAGATTACTCAAATACGTTCTTCCACTTCAGTAAAATTCACATGAATATTACATATATACTTACAGACATTCTGTAGAAATAATGAGATTACAACTACTCTATTCCCTCTAAGGATGATAAGAAGAAAATACAGTAATCTATGTGATTGTATTTCTTAAGTAATTTTAAAAAACTAAGGAGAGGATGCATTTTTATAACACTAAAAGTGCAAAAGTGTAGCTATTAGTGGTTCACAGAATTAGCTCTTACAATGCACTAGCAACACATCTAAGGAGGACAGTGAAAGTCACTTTTTTTTTTTTTTAACTAGCCAAATTAGAAAATATGTAGTGGGGAAAAGAAAAAAAAAAAGCCCAAACCCTTAATAGCAATACCATCATCACTTTAATTATATTTAAAGAAAAAATCACAGGTAAATAAACTAAGTGTGGTTCTACTAAGATAAGGGTTTTTTTCTTCTGTTTTTTTTTGGTTTGTTTTGTTGGTTGTTTTTGTGAGGGTCTTTTTATGTTTGGGGCTTTTTTGGGGGGCTTGTTTTGGTTTGGTTTTTTTTTTGTTTTTTGTTTGTTTCTTTGTTTTTTTTTACTCAAATATTTAGCTGATCTGTTCCAGTTAGAAGGAATCGTCTGTGCTACAAGGTTTTTTTGATGCAGTTTTAACTATTATAAAGAATATATAAAATCCCATTTTGCTGAATGCAGCAGAAATGAAACAGCAAAATTTATTTCCTACAATGTTAAATTTGTTTGTTTGTTTGTTTTATCTATCAGTCCACAACCCAGTCCACTCAGACATACTTTTTCAGGTTTTCTCCACTAAATCTTCCTTTTTCATTGCCAGCTTCTCTCACTTTGAATTAGAAATATAGGCATACACTTAAACAACTGGCTCTTATGATATATTATTTATGTACTGACTAGGAAAAAAAGTCTTCAGTTCATGCTGNTTAGCTGATCTGTTCCAGTTAGAAGGAATCGTCTGTGCTACAAGGTTTTTTTGATGCAGTTTTAACTATTATAAAGAATATATAAAATCCCATTTTGCTGAATGCAGCAGAAATGAAACAGCAAAATTTATTTCCTACAATGTTAAATTTGTTTGTTTGTTTGTTTTATCTATCAGTCCACAACCCAGTCCACTCAGACATACTTTTTCAGGTTTTCTCCACTAAATCTTCCTTTTTCATTGCCAGCTTCTCTCACTTTGAATTAGAAATATAGGCATACACTTAAACAACTGGCTCTTATGATATATTATTTATGTACTGACTAGGAAAAAAAGTCTTCAGTTCATGCTGGGTGCAAATGTAGTATAGGTGTATATTACCAATATATTATGAATTTTCAAGGAAAGAAGAAAAAAA
>JAHREE010000279.1:29809681-29821420 GCA_033628505.1 Tringa tobata
GAAAAGAAAAGAAAAGAAAAGAAAAGAAAAGAAAAGAAAAGAAAAGAAAAGAAAAGAAAAGAAAAGAAAAGAAAAGAAAAGAAAAGAGAAAAGAATTTAATAAAACCTTGTAAAAAGCAGATTTTGAGAAATCTTCTCCATTTCACAATCAGATCCATCAGAAGACCACACAGGGCTGTGTCTGTCCTGACACAGTATGTCTGTCCTGTCCTTGCTCTCTGCCCCACCCTTATTCCCCCAACTTTAGAAGGAATGGCAAAGCTGGATACATTCAGCTTGTATCTGATCCTGGAGTTCCAGATGCATAAAAATGCATGTAGTTCCATAAGTAGCAAATGCAATTAAAAAAAAAAATCTCAGGAAAAGAAGGGATTTCGAGATTCTGCAAATCATTAGTTTTGCCAATGTGACTTCCCAATACCCATCAGGACATGTGGCATCAAGCATGGTTTGGCAAGATTAAAAGGTGCTGCAAGGTATGCTGGAAGACCAGTAAAAAAAACCCTCTGCATATAACTGCAGTACTGTTACTTAAGCTAAAATGCAAGTTGTTGTAGCTGATGATTCAGCAACAGTAAATCTTGTAAATGTCTGACACCCTGAGGTGGAACGGACCAGTAGGTCAGTTGAGGTGAGGGAGGTGGTATATAACCTTCAAACCTTAGCTGGGAGCACAAGAGAGAAGCAAACTGTAGTAAGAAAAACAACCAACCAACCAAAAAAAATATTATACAAAAAGGACAACAAGCAGAAGCCAGTACTAATGAGGAAGAGTTCTTTGTGACCATCTTGTTCGTCCAAGGAAAGAACTCTGGATGATGACAACTTGTCTTTATCCTCTCTGCGTGTCTTCTTGAGAAAAGCTGTGGACCCAAACTGACACCAAAAAGGTGAACATAACATCAGAGAGAAAGGGTAGGTACAAAGAAGTGGTTTCTGTGTAACAATTTTAACTGTGTTGTTGTTTGTTAGATTTTCCTACACTAATTAAATAATTTGGACTAAAACACTGTTGTAAGACTAATTGGACTAGCAGTCAATTCTGCACATCAGTGGTGTAATCCCTTTGTCCCATAACAGTATTTTGAGACACACCTGAGGACCTGAGATTTCAAACAGAAATTTATTCGGATACCTAAAATAGCACTACTACTGCTGAGAGAGTTTAAGACATTCATCTCTGGCTGTGTGGAACACAGAAAGTAGATCAACAAGCTCCTTTGTAGCACCTTGGTTTTGTAATGTGACTGGGCACTGCCTAGTGCAGTGTTGAGTGAAAATAAATGGATGTGACCATGTCTGCCCTCACCTGTTGTAACTCTAGAGCTACATCTGAAAAAGGCTGTACCAGAACCTTCAGTTCCCTCCAGCCTAATTCCTAAATGATAAGGAAATAGTTACAACTGCATATATGTTGCACGTGCAATGTGTGTACATTTTGCATATATACATAATATATACATATAACCTATACACATACATTCAGTTAGGGAATTAGAAACCACTGCAATAGAAATGACTGGCAGATGACACCAGTTTTAAACTTCAGGATAATAATTTATTGAGCTGATATTCATTAACAATAAACATTGCCAATCTTGGTTCTTACTGACTACCAATTGCCATTAATACATATATAAACCAGTCCTTAACACTTGGAACCTAAATCAGCAACAACGTGGAGCTGATACTGTATAGTTGGAATTGACAGCTAATGCGCTTGATTGTCTTAGTCTCTGAGGTCAAGATGGCCAAATCTGAGAAGTCTTCAACAGGGGAAGCTGGAACCGAAGCGGGAATCCTCATCCTTTCCCATCTTGCCTCTCTCTTCATGGATGTTTCTTGTTGCCCAGCTCTCTCTTCTACAAAAAAGAGATGGTCTTATCTGCTAAAGATAAATGTGATTTTCTTCTGGGACTTGGACTTGCTATCATTTTGCCAAATACTGTTCCTGCCTACTCTACATCCTTTGCTCTTCTCTCACAGATTTTAGTACTTGCATATGTTCTTCTCTACTCTGCTTGAAGATCTACATTGAAACTCTTCTCTGCAGTAACATTATAAGTATTGCACATATTACATGTCTTACAAAATACTACACTGTGTTACAGTGTTACAAAATGTGTAATGTACTGATTTAGTTTACTTACATGTAGGTGTAAGACAAACAAATATTAATTCAATCTTTTTTAGTCTACTTTGAACTTACATCTACACCAGGTTGCTGTCCTGACTACGGCATTTAATGTAATCAGCTCTTATATAATGTGTTTTACCTCTGTTGCCATGTCTCTGGCGCTCCTAGCTGCACAATGCCTGGTTTCAGTGGGAGATATGAAGGACTTTTTTTTTAAATAAAATATCTGGTGATTTGGTGACTGTGGTAATCTCCTAGAAAGTGAGGAATGCAACTGCAGAAATTTAAATCCAGGTCTCCTGATCTCCTAGGAAATGTTCTCCTTGAAAATTTATTCAAAAGCCTTTGATTTTAAGTGAAGTAAATGAAATAACACAACCCAGACTTCAAAAATGCAAAGTACAGCTTGCTCTAAGCACACTGAATACATTAGTTCTCTTTTGCATTTGGTTTGTAGTTTATCTAGACATTTGCAGCTGTAAATACATACAGCCTCAGGATCTTCAGTTTCAGGGTCTAAAGTATTTTCAAGTGACTAAGCAAGTTTGCCAGTGTTTTTCTATATCTCTCTCCAGGAACTAAGCATAAATTTTATTTAAGTATTCCTTTTATCTATGATTTGTTTTGTTATGTTTAGATACAAGCTTTGATTTTGAAAGAATCCTCATTGTTTTGAGCCTGAGTCTGAATGCAATATTTTGCACATGGTTTCAAACATTACTGAAAGGAGAAATATTGAATGCTGAAAAATAGCCCATATGTATACACACATACACATTTATCATAATCCAGAATGTTGAAGTTAATGTAGGATGACTTCCAATACTATCATATGCATTAATAATACATGGAATAATTTCTCTTGGGCTATCAAATCATATATTAATAAAAAATTCAGGGAAATTATTTGATAGCTACATGGCAGAACTGTATCTTCTAACAAATATATTCTAGTAACTCTTACTAGTCAACTCCTTTCACTTTTGTCAGTGCAATAGTTCTGTGCATGTAACTGTAGGTCAGGGCTAAAGACATTAATTGGTGCTCAATGGATTTAAATCCAGCTGGCGGCCGGTCACAAGTGGTGTCCCTCAGGGCTCAGTTTTAGGACCATTCCTGTTTAACATCTTTATTGATGATCTCGACAAGGACATAGGGTGTATCATCAGCAAGTTTGCAGATGACACCAAGTTAAGCAGGAGTGTTGATTCCCAGGAGGATAGGGAAGCGCTACAGAGGGACCTAGATAGATTGGATCATTGGGCCAACACCAATGGTATGAGTTTCAACAAGGGCAAGTGCCAGGCTCTGCACTTGGGCCACAAGAACCCCATGCAGCGCTACAGGCTTGGGGAAGTGTGGCTAGAGAGCTGCCTGGAAGAAAGAGACCTGGGGGTTCTAATTGACAAGCGGCTGAATATGAGCCGGCAGTGTGCCCAGGTGGCCAAGAAAGCCAACGACATTCTGGCTTGTATTAGAAATAGTGTGACCAGCAGAAGTAGGGAGGTGATTGTGCCCCTGTACTCAGCACTGGTGAGGCCACACCTCAAGTATTGTGTCCAGTTTTGGGCACCTCAATACAAGAGAGATATCGAGGTGCTGGAGCGAGTGCAGAGGAGGGCAACGAAACTGGTGAAGGGCCTGGAAAATAAATCATATGAAGAGAGGCTGAAGGAGCTGGGACTGTTTAGTATGAGGAAGAGGAGGCTGAGGGGAGACCTCATCACTCTCTACAACTACTTGAAAGGACACTGTAGAGAGGTTGGTGCTGGTCTCTTCTCACAGGTAATTAATGACAGGAGGCTTGGCAGAAGGAATGGCTTCCAACTCCAACAGGGTAGGTTTAGACTGAACATTAGGAAAGAATTCTTCACAGAAAGAGTGGTTGGGCATTGGAATAGGCTACCCAGGGAGGTGATTGAGTCACCATCCCTGGATGGTTTTAAGAGACAATTAGATGCAGTGCTGAGGGCTATGGTGTAGGGAGGACTTTGTAGAGTAGGGTAGATGGTTGGGCTCGATGATCCCAAGGGTCTCTTCCAACCTAAACAGTTATATGATTCTATGATTCTAATTTAAGCAGAATTAAGATAAAAATTAAAAAACAAACAAACAAACAAACAAAGAAACAATCAACCCCAACATGTTTTAACAATCTAACAATCCTGTGAACAATGTGAAAATGCTGATCTACAATTATTAAAGGAAGAAAATGATAACTATGTTTGTCAAAGATTAATCCATATTAGAGAAGAATTTATTTTCTCTGAGTAGGCTTGGATCAGTCATGACTATCCTTTCCATTTCTCTTCATAGAGGGATAGCACTGCTAACTTATTTCAGGAAGTTCCTTCTTTTTTCCCCCTCAAAGTTTAGTTATTTATGAGGAAATTACTGTACCACTATACACAAGAAACTTCTCATCATACCATCCTGAGACTAATTTTGTTAATCCTATTAATGAAACCAAAGTACAGGTTTAGTCTAACATTATTCTGAGGATTTCTTATCTAAAGCACAGACTAGACAGTTCACTTAAGACTAACTAAAGTTAATCCTGTATTCAGAAAAATAAGTCAAATTAACTAATGTCTACATTTAAAGTGTCTTAACTGACCTCCTTAAAACAGTTACACAGAGACTTTTTTAGAAAATAAATTAAATGCTATACTTTGTACATTGACTACAAATGAAGACATAGATGACTAATGTGAATTAGATGCCTGATTTTAAGGCAAAGGAGTTAATGTTAAATGAGAAAACTCCCTCCTTATGCTATGTCTATTTAAGCAAACTGCTCTTTAACAAATACATATGTTCATCTCATTAAACATCCCTGAAGACTGTTGTGCTCATCTCCAGTAAAAATTAATAGCTAGCTTTGTAACAAAATGCCTACTAACTGTCCAAATATAATATTTATAATTTTTCTCTGGTCATTTTCCATATAGGTATTTTATAGTTAGCTCATTCTTTTGCTGAAAACCAGGTCTCTTTACACAGGGACTGTCAGCTTCCTTGGTACGTGTTAAAATAAGTTATCATAAGCTAGATTTACGACTGAGAACAACAGTGAATTGAAACCAAGTAAAAAAGAAGCAATCAGTAATCTTGAAAAACATTTTTCTAAGATTATGACACTGGAAGTTAGTTTTTCTATAAATATAAAAATAGAAAATATTACATGAATATTATGAGATGCAGTCATAAAAGTACATTCACAGTTTATACCCCTTCTGCAGTTAAAAAAAAAAAATAAAAATTGAACCAGGCTATGAATTCCGAAAGCAATTCCTTTTGAAGGGCTGATGATATATAGGAAAGCCTGAGGCACAGGAAAACTTAAGAAGATAGATTATTTTTTTTCCCCAGTAATTAAATAGAGATGTTAGAAAAAAACTTTTTTTGACTGTGAAGCCCATAATCACATGTCCAAGAATTGTGAAAATACACGCACCCTTTGATTAGTGAACTGCAAAGATCATTTGACAGTTATTTTCCAACCCATTTTATATGAATGTGATAAGATTTTCTATCAGTTATAAATGGTTGTTTAACATGTTTACAGTATGATACATATTATGAAACTATGAAAGTTATTCCATAGTAGCATCACACTTTTGCTTATGTAAATACCCTTTTCTTTTCATTATTTGAATAATGATGGAGTGTTGAGGATAATGATAAATCTTTACAAATGATATTTGGTTTGCAAGCACTCTAAATCTGTAATAAGAAATAAGTCTTCTTTCCAGAGAAACCCAGTACTACAAATAATAGCACTAATATAAAGACTATATTGCCACTTATATAAATGAAAAATAAGAAAGACTTTATTTCTGGAAAAAGATAAAGGTTTTTAGCAAGCTTGATCCATGCAGCTGAACAAATACAACTCTATTCTCAGCTTTTGGTGCAAGGCGTAACTCCTCAAATTATTGTAACTATTACTACCTCTAGAAAAAGACTTTTATCTTTTCCTAGTGGTTGGAAAGGACTTCTGGTGTCCTCAAGAGAAGGACGAGTGTATATGTTAACATTAAAACATCACAAAAATCTAAATCAGGATCACATTCAAGTAGTTCAAAAAAGACTTCAAGAAAGGTCGGAGTTTGAGAAAAAATCCTGTGCATAAATCATATCTAATTTCTTCTCTCCTCTAAAGTCATGTCTGAACATGATTTAGTACAGAGTGCCTTTGATAAAGAAGTACCCTTGATAAAAAAAGAAAAAAAAGCATATCAATAGATACATTTGTTCAATCATTCATATCACTGTCTTGTTATTAAATTAATTTAAGTTTCCAAAATTCTTGTCATGCTTTCTGACATTTGAAGAAACTCCTAAGCTTGTAGGGTGTAGATCCATGAAAAAAATTTAGATCATTTATTTTTAATTATAAAATGCAACAGCATCTATGGTTTATTCCTCTTTCATGATCTGGTGGAGATGAAACGGTTAACTGTTTTTGTTTTGACTCCTAGAATTCTTAAAAATAACTGAAATTAGATGGGAAAAAACATCAATATGTTGAAAGTAGAAAATGAGGCTGAGTCCTCAAACCACACAGGACTGCCACAGCAGCTTTCAACTGGATCAACCCTCAGTTTTCTATCCAGTTCTGAATAAGGAAGATAATTTAAAATATTAGAAAGAATGACATGTACATGCAGCTGTGGACAGCCATAGTTAGTCAGTAATAAAGCAGAACATTACAGCTCAGCAGAGTGAAATTAAGATTTTAATTGAAGACTCTGACTCATGTAAAAGAGAGTTTTGTTACAGGGGTAAAGAAAAACACATAATCAAAGACCTGGGGAGACACCCGGGAAAGACAGCCTTGGGGAGACACGTGGGGAATAGAATAGAGAGCTACTGTTGGAGACACATGGACAGAGAGACTTTGAAGACAGGAGACACTAGCCCCAGGATGGTGCACTGCTTAACTGTGACCAGTGAGCTGTCAGACCTTCCTCCAGGAAAGAGTCACCATGCCTCAAGGGACAGGAAAGTCACATAATTAGCAAAATTGTGCATATTCTTGTGATTAAATCGTTTTGGTATTTGAGTCCATTTATTTGCTGCACTATCAGTTTCATCTTAGCTCTGATACAGCGGTAGTCATGTTTTTTTCTGAAAATTTTGCTGATTACATGAGTAATTCTCCAGCACTCCTTTCTTGTAAGTAGCTGAAAAATTTAGATTAAACCACCAATGTTTTCATAAGAAGAGCATACTCTTGACCTAACCAGCTGAGAGACAGCAAATGAACCCCAAAAAGAAGCAGATGCTAGCTCTCAGTTGAAATCAGCCCTTCCCGGTCTGAGCAGTCCACTTTTTCTTCCCAGTGATTTAAATCCTATTTCACTTTGCCTGAAAAATCATTCAGAGTCACCACCCAAACTGCTGTGGCTGAATTATGTCACCTAACAGCTCTCAGTTCATCTGAGCTAAATGACTATCCTGAATATCCTAACCCTTTTTAGTGTATATTAAAACACATGAGATTTAACTTCCAAAAAGGAGTTCAGATTTCTCCTGTTTAGCTTCCTGCAGTCACTTGCAGCTTTCATGTTTTAACTGTCATTTCTAGACAAAGCTGTAGTGAGTGACTACCTTACTATTTTCAGCACTGCAGTCTTTAGTCTTTAATATGGATCTGCTTTTTTCATATGGTGTATTCTATGTGTTCTATATAGTATTTTTTCAGTGTTCTATTTATTTCTATGCTGCCTGACTTGTGTGCTGCTTCAAACTAAATAAACTGCATGGGAAGAGGAGAGTGGATGTGTGGTGTGGACCAAATGTGGAATCTCAAGATCATGCTGTTCCAGTCATATGCAAACATGAAGCTACCGTGTAGATTTTATCACAGCCTAGAAACTCATTTAGCAACCTGAAGCACATTGAGGAACTTAAATAAATGTGGGAACCTAACTAAATAATGCTATTTTGTGAATATAGACTTTGGCTTGTTCTTTGACCTTTGCTTTTGTGAGAGTTAGTTTATTGCAATTTTAAAGAAGATCTATAGATAATTAGAGCATCCATTGTCATATAAATTCATACAGTGCATTTAATGTGCACTAACTTCCATTGTCCTACAACTGATTTTTCTGCCAATTGATTTCAATAACATTTGTTTGCCTGACCAAAATGCTGACATGATATATCCTTCACCTTTTATAGGCTTGTGGGAAGCTGGAGTTAAAGACGTGAAAAAGAAAATAATATTTTTCAGAATTTAGAGAATCATTTGAACTGCCAGAATAGGTAATACACAAAATGCTTACCAATAAATTATGTGTTACAACAAAATACAAATAAGTTTCATGAACTAATTTTCCCATTCTCAAATACTTTTGGAATTTTTTCTAAAAACAGATATGATTTTTCAATTTGTAATGTTCACTGCCAACTACCATAAGAAGGGAGTAGAGGATGTTTATATCATGTAAACTAAAATTGTAGAATGTCACAGTGCTCTCTCAAAAATGTGAAATTGTTCTGAAAAATAAAAGACTGGGAATAAACTAAAATAACAAACAAGTATGCTTCAGTGAATATAATTCTCATTGAAGGATGCTGTAGGTAGTAATAAAGAAGTGACTCTAAGAGAAAGGCAGTAGTCCTACTAAATATAGTTTTTACAGTACTGTCCATCCAGAGCTCTGGAGGTCCAAGAGGGTACAAATGCCTTGTTTTGACAAAGTACATATTCAAGACTTATGTAGACAAAAGGGTTTTCAGTCACACAGTGCTCTCCATGGCAGCTGGCAGCCTGTATTAGGATGTATAACAATAAAGACATCGAAAATGGAATCAGAAAAAAAAAATAATCTGATGAAAGACAGTGATAATTTAAGCATAATATACAAATCTAAATCTAAGGGCATGGTATCTAAATCTTTAACATACTGAAGAGTGATATAGCCTCCACTGGCTTTTTCTCGAAAACATTCTTTAGTCATTTAGGCATTTCTCAGTGGTGCCCAGTGACAGGACAAGAGGAAATGGGCACAAACTTGAGTATAAGAAGTTCCACCTAAGTGTGAGGAGGAACTGCTTTACTGTGAGAGTAGTAGAGCACTGGAACAGGCTGCCCAGAGAGGTGGTGGAATCTCCTTCTCTGGAGACATTCAAAACCCACCTGGACAAGTTCCTGTGCAATGTGCTATAGGTAGACCCACTCTGGCGGGGGGTTGGACTAGATGGTCTCCAGAGGTCCCTTCCAACCCCATATGATTCTGTGATTCTATGATTCTATGATTTATGGTAGAACTGAGATCCATATCTACATTGATACAAGCATTTGTGAATTTTAGTTACCTCAGTATAGTAACCTAATGCCATTTGTGTGTCTAGGATGCCTACAAACTTTGTATAGGCATATTCACAGGACTTATAGTTAACCCGTGTCTTTTGAGCTAAAATCTGGAAGTCAAAAAAGTTTTCTCACAGTATCTAAAGTTATAGTAGATGCTTAGACAGACAACGATAAATCTAATCAGGAATCTGCAATGTGGATTGTGTCTGCTACTGAAGTCTATGCTCCCTCTCTAGTCAACTGAGTCTAGTCTTTGCAGCAGGTAGAGACTAGTCAGCTGACAAAATTTAGTTGTCTGGTTTACAATTACAACAACAAATTTCCAAATCCCTTTGGTTTTATTGATTGCAAATGTCTTCATTGGCTGCACTGTGAGATTACACAACAAACTCACCCAACAGACACCTAAATTTGATGTCTGAATCTGAAGTTGATCCCACCTTAATTGTGTTATGAGAAGTACATTATTTCTGAAGTACTAGGAAAGACCAAGACTCTTCTGTGCTTTGGGAGAGGTGAGAATTTTAACACCTATCACTTCTTTATAGCTATTTGAATTCACGAGCTCTGATATCAAGTCTTTTTGATCTAGTGTAGTAGAAATAGTCTTGGAATTTATAATTAATGTGACTGTACTGAGTTCAGTAAATACTTCAGCATTCAAAATTATTTCTGTTCAAATACATAGGTGAAGAAGGAAATGGCACCCCTGTTTTGTATATTAGCAACTTAATTAAAATATTAGACTAGTAATCATACATATTATCTTCTATGTCATAGGCTACCAGTTATAAAATATACTGACTGTGTGCCAGTATCCTGTGTGACTTTAAAGAATGTACTATTCACTTGATCTGAAGCACTGCATGGGGCATAATAGTCTCTCTGAATCTTTAGTTTTCCTTCGGAAAAATGAAACATTAGTACTTTTCTACTTTATGGACTCATGTACCATATTCAGCTAACATAAGCAGTGTGATTTTAGTACTGCAAAGTATAAATAAACTATGAATTATATAATTTGTAGCAAACGTATTTTATATTTTATTTTCATTATTCATGCTTACAGTTATTCAACAAAAATGTTAAGGTCCATATCAAAATAATTCTGTATTCATGAAATAACATACTTAGTTTCTCTTAATTTAGACCAGATATTCAGTACCAGTTAAGATGCTGTTGGAAAATGTTAGGTTTCAATAATCATGCAAAAGAAATCAACTAAATTTCACAGTAGAGGTTTCAAGATTATAAGAGGAGGAAAGACTGTGTTTTGAATTTGATTACTTCATCAAAACACATTCAGGTTATCTCTTAAACAAGTCTTTTTATTATTATTATTACTGATACTGCAGATTCACTTTCCAGGGTCCTAAGTCTTTCTCCTCCTTTGTGTGTTCATGCACAAACTATTCAGACAAGTCACAGTATTTTTCAATATTCTTGAAACTATTTCATTTTTTTTAGCTGTCATTTGCAATGTAAAACAGACTCTACATCAAAATATACTTTCCTGACTTTTTTTTTCCCTCCACTTTGGCTTAATGAAAAGCAATAAGCCCATAATTTGTTGTTCTACATGCATTAGGTATTAGGGGAAGAGAACCACAACTGTGAAGTACTGTCAAGTATAGTCATAAGAACGTACACCATTTATTTCACTGATAACCTTATAAGTTCCTTGTAATGATAAATTTAACTTCTGCAAACTAACAAAAAAATACTGATTATGTAGGGCTTCCATATTGAGTTAAAATAATTATATTTTTTTGTGAATAGTTCTTCTAACATGTTATTTAAGATATACCGAAATAGTCTACCTTAGTCACCGTGAGGTGACTAGTACATTCAGTATACTCAAATACTGAATGCATTAGTCACCTTCTCTTCAAGCACACATGCTTATACATGTACAGCGGGACTCAATGATCTGTTATAGACCCCCAAACCAGGATGCGAAGACCGATGAGGAATACTATAAGCAGCTGGCAGAGGCCTCAAGATCACTCTCCCTTGTACTCATGGGGGACTTCAACTTCCCTGACATCTGCTGGAAATACAACACAGCAGAGAGACAACAATCCTGGAGATTCTTGGAGTGCATGGAAGACAACTTCCTAATGCAGCTGGTGAGGGAACCAACTAGGGAAGGTGCCCTACTGGACCTGCTGATAGTTAACTCAGAGGGTCTTGTGGGGGATGTAAACATTGGGGGTCGACTTGGGCAGAGTGATCACGAAATGATAAAATTTTCAATTCTTGCTGAAGCAAGGAG
>JAHREE010000279.1:29836070-29896657 GCA_033628505.1 Tringa tobata
GCATGAATCAGTATCAGCCTTACTAACAGTCATTAGAAATATTATATTACATGATGAACGTACAGAGTGATCAACAAGATGTAAATCAGATCTATGAGTCATTATTCCTGCCCCAGCAAGCATGTGCATATGCACAGATGCACATATATACAGTTCCTGTGCACTAGTTTTTAAGCAACTTATGTTTATCACTCATTACCGTGTTCTATCTGCTTCATACCTTCAACTTCTCATCTTACTATTTATGTTTGGGTTTGGTTTTTTTTTATTTATTTATTATTGTTTCTGTATATCATATTGGATCTAATATTTTCTTTTCCCTTTTGATTCTCCTTTAAACGTTCCCTTAAAGAACTGGACTACAGCAAATACTGTGATTCTCCAAAACTTAGTATCACAGGTAATCAGTGTAACAGAATTTGTTAAACTAAATGTATCAGGACCATCTGGCAAATCTCAAAGTAACACCATTTCATATTTATTAAATAACTTTATATCCCCTGATTTCATTTTTCACAACATCTGTTCAAAACACTATCTCAAATTTTCCCTTATTTCATCAGGAAAATCGGGGAAAAAAACCAACAGAAAAGCACATCACTGAAAATTCTTTTTTTAAAGAAGATGAATTATCTTTCTAATTCATTTCAGAATTACACCGTTTGAGAATTTCTGTCCTTCTTACAGTGGGTTTATCAGCCCCTATTATCACCATAACAAATTGACTGTTTTTTAAGCCTAAAGATATGAACCTCTCTTAAACCCTGGTGTGGATTCTGTCCTGGCCCATAGATTTATGTGAGTTGAGATTTTGCAAGAGACCACAGATCAGTCCTTCCTCCACTACTGGTGGGTCAACACATGCATTGTGATAGCTGCTTGAGCCTGTGATCAAGTTTTTCAATGTAATCAGTGTCTAGATTATTAGTTCCAACATAGTCAACCACACTGCTTGATGTCTGAAGTTATGCAATGTGAGTTGCAACCAATAAGTGTTATAATAAGACTGTCAGTGGCACATCGTCACTTTTCATGTCACATGCATTTTGTTTTTTTGACATCATAGGACAGTGTGTCAATAGTCTTTGAAACTGGTTTTGTTACTGTTACTTTTAATAACATTGCACACATGCTCAAAAGAGTTGAAGTCCATCCTTTCTACCACTAAGATATTTTCAAAATTTGCAGTGAAATGTTATATCGTATTGGGCCAACACAATTAGTAATTCATAGAGTATGTATATATCTTTTAATGAGTATGAAGAAATAAATTAGGAGGTAGAGCTATATGAAAAGGGACTCTAAGTGTTACATTATTAAATTCTTCTAATTCCATCAACATAAAAATTTATATTTGTATTTCTACAATATAGTATCAAGTGGGAACAGATGTGGAAACTAAGATAGGGCTTTGACTTTTTCTTTGTTTTGTTATCCTTCCCAACATTTTCAGATGAGTCATTTTGTTTGTTTATTTGTTTTAGTACCCTCATGAAGGATGGAAATAACTAGAAAAATATTTGGTGTTTCCCTTGTTTTATTAGTCTGACTGCAGGTGAAAGGAAGAAAGTGATTTAAGGAAAGTAGCTAATCACTGTGTCAGGTATATATTCTGCTAAATAAAATCTAAAGTAAAAAGTAAATGGGTTAAGACATTAAATGTAGAAATTTGAACATTTATCAAAGTTTTGGAGTTTAAAAGAACCAACTTACAACACATTTAATTGCATGTCTGAATGGTGAGCTCAGAAAAAGGAATGATCAAGGGATAAAATTTGTTTTGCCGTTAGAATCTTATTTTTTAAGTATTTCCAGAATTTTGACTTTAAATAAGTTATACTTTACTCTGTTTCTCTCTGAGATAGCCCACAAAGGTGTTTAATATGGAACACAAACTTCAGCATTGTAAGGCATTCTGCAAATACACAGGCTACTTAAATGTTTAAAGCAAAGTCATAGTCTTTAAAAACCTCATCTGCAGCAGTATGATTACATAATTACACCTCTGACCTTCTTGTTTAATCTTACTTTAACCTGTTAATCAAAAATGTTTTATAATAAGGTGAGTGATTATATCCCTGTATTTTGTAAGGTTACTTGAATTTTAATAATATTCTATTTTTCAAGGTTCATAATATATTTTCAGTTTACTATAGTTTGACCTTGGCAGTAAAAGTTTCATTCTGCCAGGTGAAAGTGTCAGGAATGTATCTTATTGTCTTACAGAACAACTAAGAAATAAGATTTCTTTTCCCATTTTAAATAAAAATGTCAGATTAAAGACAGATATTACTTACAAGCTTAGGTTAAAATTGGGTTGTGTCTGTTTGCTTGTTAAAAAAAAAGCGTTAACAAGAACAGAAAACTTACTTAATCCTTGACCAAAAAACTTATGATTTTTTTCTGACAAAATTGTATTTCTGATACAATTCTCATTTCTGCACTTGCAAAGTGTAATTATATAAATATGATACAGTAATATTAACTAAGTAGCTCATTCTGGGGCTGTGAAGCATAAAATGTAGTTAAATTAGTGTAGATATTTGCAAAATCTGTATGGTAAATTCAGTGGACGTGGGGAGCAAAAACCTCACAATATCTTTTATCTTTTAATTCAGGACAGGCCAGGTTGGCTTTCATATGGAAATGAGTAAAATGAATAAGCGAGGGAAATAACTGTTCTGTTGGAAAGTATACCTCCAAAAATGAAAAAAAGGTTCTTAAAGCAGTAAGTGCAAGTCTATGACTGTTATGTTTTACATCATCTCCCAGTGTTTTGAAGTCAGTTGTCTGGCATGAGGAGGGGAAACGTATGAAGTACTTTTCTGCATGGAAGACATGGAAATATGTTCTATATGCCTTTTTTAAAAACACTGATATTATTCTAACTGCTTAGAATTAAACTAAACAGAACCTGTTAGACTGAAATTAAGATATGAAACAATAACAAATATAAGAAAGGATATCTCAGTAAAAATATTTTAATAGAACCATGGAAATGCTGTTAGTTGGAATATACCCTGTCTGGTTTCATCTGGGAAACAGGACTCATTTTTCTCAGGACTAAACCTAGTATCAAAAGAAACTGCAAAACTTTTAAACTTCTGAATTAGGGAAGATGAAGTACAGAAACTTGTCAGAGTAATGTATGTATATACATGTGAATACAGTATAGTGTACATGTGAAAGAGAAAAAAGGAAGAGTCATGAGATGCTAAAACAGTAAAATTTTTTTTTTTTTTTTTTCCCAGATAGATATGTGATTAACTCAGATGAGAAAAAATGTAAAAGGCAAGTATCCAGAGGGTATGAGCATGAATGGATTTTTTTTTTTTTTATCTTTTCACTCAGTACTTTTTTTCATTCAATAGCTGTTGCTATATATGTTGAAGAAACTCTTCTTACAGTCTTTGAAGACTTTTTGTCAGTCACTAGCACCGTATCCTTGAGTAAAAAGGCTTGCATATATTGAAGTCAATTGAGTTTCTTATGATAACATAGATGAATATAGAATAGGAAGGGAATGAAGAATGAGTTTATTCTATTTCAGGATGACTGAATCATATGATTTCATAATGGGACAAGTGAAGTATCGTCTGATAAAGTGAGAATATTTGAGATGATCTTATAGTGAACTTACAATGATTCTGAAAACACGACAACCACAAAAAAGAGATTCAGAGTGAGCTATGTCTAAAAAGAAGAGCAATAAAATAGACTTCCTAGCAAAGATGTGAATTTCTTCCACGTAATAGGATGTCAGTTGTTGTTAATGGCCCACCCTCATTATCTTCCCTGAAAGAAAGACTTTTTTTTTTTTTTTAAATACATACATACAGATACAAACATAAGAATCATCTTCAAGTAATTATTAAAAAGGAATTATAATACTTTTTAAAGTGTTGGAAAAGGTCCTTCTTAGGAAGAAAGGAGAAATGTTGTTTTATGAAAGAAAGAAACTGAGAAGCAAGGTGTAAGATAACAATTATCAGCATTTATTAAACAAACTACCTTGCCAGCCTGGTATTTTATAAGGATCTTGTTGAGGTAATAAGCTCAGGTTCTACATGAGGTTGGGCTCAACCTCCTTAGGTTCAGAATCATAAGACTTGACTTAGGTGCAGACATGAGAGCAATGGAATTAGAAATAAAGTAAGTGAAACCACCCAAGAACCGAACTGTCCTTTAGATATTCCTATTCCTCTTTGTTGAGTACAAAGTCAGATTTCTGATGCTGATGTTTCCTTTGGGTGCTAAGTGATAAAGAACACAAATTTTGTCCTGCAATCTGAATTTCACTATAAAGACAAAGCCAAAAAAAAAGCAAGGTTGCAGTAGTTTTCTATGTAGTTGATTCTATGATTCTAATTGTAATTTTGGTATGAAAATCCATGTCTATATGATATAAAAAAAAAAAAAGTAACATGAAATTGAAAGGTAAGATTTATATTTATCTGTATCAACAGCTCATCAATCTTATTAGTCCATCTGTTGCAAACTGGTAGTAATAATAATGACTTATCCATCAAAGCCCAATCCTGTGCTTAGAAAGAAATAAAAATTAGTCACATACTTTCTAAATCTTTATGAGAAAAAAAAAAAGAGTGAGGAGAAACAAAAACTATTAATAATATACTTGGGGTGTAGAACACACTTTCTTTGTATATTTTAAATAAAAAACTAATATAAAACTAAAAAAGAAATACAAATCTCAATCCTGAAACACTTCAGATGTTTATAATATGATAAATGCTGTATTTATATCAGGTTTTTTCCTGATACCCACAGGAAGGAATACAAGAATTTTCATTAAATCAGTAATTCAAAGGATTATTTTTTTAAATTCTAGAATTTTAAAAATTCAAGAAATTCAAGAATTTTCACTGTCTACAATTAGGTTTCTAGGTAAATTGAGTTTCCTATGTAGCTACAGAGGAGCTACTATAGGGTGAACCTGCATATGCATCTCTAATCCTTAATTTAGGATGGCATTCATATTCCTCTGGAAACACTTGTCTCTCTACCTGAGGGAGTTTACATAAAACATTAAGCATATCCTTAATGTTTTTGTTTTGGCCAAACAAAAGCAGGTCAAGGAGTGTACTCCAATGCTGAACACTTATTATATTGCTTAACTTCTAGATAATTTCCTGACTCTGTTTCTGATTATTCCATTTACCCATCTTCATGAAAATCTGACACAGAGAATACTGGCTTTAAGAATCATGGATACCAAACATAGAATCATATAATAATTGAAACGTTTGTGTTGGAAAGACCATAAAAATCACCTAGTTCCAACCTCCCTGCCATGGGCAGGGACACCTCCCACTAGACCAGGTTACTCAATACCCCATCCAGCCCGGCCTTGAAAACCTCCAGGGATGGGGCATCCACAGCTTCCCTGGGCAACGTGTTCTAGTGTCTCACCACCCTCAGAGTAAAGAATTTCTTCCTAATGTCTAATCTAAATCTCCCTTCTTTCAGTTTAAAACTGTTACCCCTCATCCTATCCCTACATTCCCTGATAAAGAGTTCCTCCCCATTTGACATTTGATCTTAGGTACAGGAATTAGCCTCTCCTCTTTTATTCAGCAGTATAGTCATAGCTTGCAGGCCTAATTTTCAGGCAGCTAAAATTGAGGCAAAGTCAAACAGATATAAAGCTGTTATTTAATAATATCTGATAACCTTTTTGAAATGTGTGCGGTCTGACTGGTGAGTAAAACTGTGTCAAGACCCTTGTGTGGTTCCTTTGATCCACTTTATACTGTGATCCTAGGAAGGAAAAATGAGAAAATAAAACAAGAGCTTCTAAGTAAATAATATATAGGTATTCTCTTGAAAGATCACAAGGAGCCTATTAACTTCGTAGACTTTTTCTGTTCCTCTCATGCTTTAAAACTGGTTTTGTCAGAGTTTCTAACTTAAAAAAAAAAAAAAATCAACTACAAACCATTAACATATTTTATTGCAGAATGTGTTTGTTTAGATGACCTGGTTGGGGAGGGAGGAAGGGAGGAAAGGAAAAGATTGTGAATTAGATAGTTAATAGGTTAGAAGTACAGAATCACAGAATCACAGAATGATATAGGGTTGGAAGAGACCTATGGAGGTCATCTAGTCCAACCCCACTGCCAAAGCAGGTCCACCTAGAGCAGGTTGCACAGGAATATGTCCAGGCGGGTTTTAAAGGTCTCCAGAGAAGAAGACTCCACCACCACCCTGGGCAGCCTGTTCCAGTGCTCTGACACCCTCAGAGTAAAGAAGTTCCTCCTCATGTTTAGGCAGAACTTCTTATATTCAGGTTTGTGTCCATTTCTTCTTGGAATTAAATTAAAATTTTAAAAAAAACCAACAACCCAACATTCGGCACTGGTGAGGCCTCACCTTGCGTACTGTGTTCAGTTCTTGGCTCCTCACTACAAGAAGGACATTGAGCTACTGGAGCGTGTCCAGAGGAGAGTGACCAAGCTGGTAAGGGGTCTAGAGAACAAGTCCTGTGAGGAGAGGCTGAGGGCACTGGGCATGTTTAGTTTGGAGAAGAGGAGGCTGAGGGGAGACCTCATTGCCCTCTACAACTACCTGAAAGGAGGTTGGAGAGAGGTGGGTGTTGGCCTCTTCTCCCAAGGAAATAATGACAGGACCAGAAGAAATGATCTGAGGTTGTGGCAGGGGAGGTTTAGATTAGATATTAGGAAAAATTACTTTACTGAGAGAGTGGTCAGGTACTGGAGCAGCCTGCCCAGGGAGGTGGTGGAGTCACCATCCCTGGAGGTATTTAAGAAACGTGTAGACATGGCACTTCAGGGCATGTGCTGGTGCCCGAGATTGTTGGGTTGGGTGTTTTGCTTTGTGTATGTTTTTTGGTTTGTTTTGTGGGGTTTTTTTTTTGTATGTGTATGGTTGGACTTGATCTCAAAGGTCTCTTCCAACAATGAAGATTCT
This sequence comes from Tringa tobata, assembly GCA_033628505.1. Classification (NCBI taxonomy): domain Eukaryota; kingdom Metazoa; phylum Chordata; class Aves; order Charadriiformes; family Scolopacidae; genus Tringa; species Tringa tobata. The sequence continues at coordinate 29,843,019 of JAHREE010000279.1, forward strand.
ATGATTCTGTAACATTTTGAAACTGGGGGGAAAAAAAAAATCATCTTAGGCACACCCAGAGGACGGATAAGACTTAGAACAACAGAAGTTACATGTGTGTGCATATGAGTATAAATATGATTGTGAATGTTATTGTTTTTAGAGAAATAATGTTTGGGCATGTATCTGGTATATTGAAATGTTGTAGCCACTGCTACTAACGAGGGTCTGGAATTACTGTAGGAGAAAAGTGTGATTCTTCTTGGAGCCAAAGAACTTCTAGTTACATGAGATCAGAGGAAGCGATGTAAAGAAATCAACAGTAATTGGAATTGCAAGTAAGTAAGAAGCTTCCTCAAATTTATGAGTAACTTGAACCTAAATATTTCAAATATCAGATAAGTCAGTGACTCCAATAATGAAACAAGCAACAATGTAGCTGTGTCAATTACTTATTGTAAAAATGAAATTTAGGTCACATCCTCAGATTGCATGGTTCTGCACAGATTGTTTGAATTAAGAGGATTGCTCTGATTCACATCAGTGGGAATTTGGACCATAGAGCATCCTTTTTCCTTCAAGATATATTTAATTATCATCTAGCAGTAGCTAAATCGTATATATTTTAAAGGGCATAAAAAGGAATGCATTACTATATATCTGGAATATTTTCACTGAAAGATTTGAAAATATCTGGATCATTGGTTTAAAATTATATTTTGGTCTTTGAACAAATAAAATGTGAAGGATTTTGTATATTCTTTGGATTTGGAAGAAGCAATAAGTTCAGCAGCTCTTGCATGCAGTTCAGGAAATCTCTAATAGTTAAACAATACAAAGGACTTCAAAAATATAATGGGCAGATAAAGCTATTCATATGTGAATAGCACATTATCATCAACTGAATAACAAAATGGAGTATCATTTATCATTGTCAGTCACTGGCAACTCATGCACAGTGTAAAAGACTGTTGATTACTGAATAATTTTGAATAATTTTCAAATAAAACTTTACCAGCTTACTTTCCTCTCCTGTTGCAGCAATGGTAATAATGTAGTACCTCATTTTCTTACCACCTTTGCATATATTTTATATCATTCCTTCAATATTTTTAATTGCCAAAGCAAAAGAACAGTTAGAATTGTGCAGAAAATCAGTAGAATTTTGAGTCTGATTTCTGTTTAGCATTAAATGTCCTCTGTATGATAAAATAGGCCTTCAACATGCTAGGAAGAAAGTGGATTTTCATTACATTTAGCACCTTTCTGATAATATTTATGCCTATTATTCCTAACCTAAGAGAACATTTTTTTTATTATTGTGCTTAAGGAATGGTGTTCTTTAATACTTCTGTTCTACCAGAAAATACCAGAAAAAATTAAACTTTTGTGTAATGGTAGTAATGGGTTATATTCATTACATTGCCGCTCAGATTGCTGTTATAAATTCTAATTTTTTTAAATTTACAGATCATCTACACTCCCTCCAATCTGAAATGCTGTGAGGATCCACCAGAGAAGAATCCTTCACTAGAGTATAGATATAACTTAATTTTGAAATTTTAAGCAAAAAAGAAAAGAAAATGAAAAGCAAAAGAGAGGCAAATGAAGACATAGGAAATTATTATCAATGAGAATCTTTGTGTCCAATTCCAGTGCCTTATTTAGGTGGTGCGTTATCTGTTCTTGGAGTTTCACTAAATTGCAGTAGAGTACGGCAATCAAGTATCCCAATAGGCCGGCAATATAGCTCAGAGTTAGGCAGGATTTAATCAGATTAGTTAAATAAGCAAGACCGAAGGACCAACTTGTTAGAAAAGGGACAGTGAAGATATTTTAGCCCTTGATTTCTCTCCAGGTAAAACTAGCCATGAAGTTAAATGATACTTAAGACCTCATCAAAGGAAAAAATGGTCAAAAAGATTAAATGTAATTATGGAAGCAAAAGGATCAAGGAAAAGCTATATTGCTAGCTTTGTCAAGCCTTGTTTGTTACTACAATTATAATTCACCTAATTTTAATTCAAATCTTGCATGAGACTTTGACAGTAATCACTAGACGTGGTACTCTTGTGCTGGTTTCTGCCTGCTGGCGGTGCAATTGGTAATGAATTACCAGGGTAATTAAGATTTCCAGAGAAAAGGGAGAATTTTTATTATACTCTCCAATTCTATTTGTTCAAATAGCTCTAAAGACTTTGCACAACTAATGCAAAAAACCTGTCCAACAGCTGCCACTAATTTATCTGAGAAATTGTCCAATAAAGCTTCAACATGAGGAAAAAAGGAATAGATAGCAGATATCAGAAACTACGTCTCCACGGGTATGTCTGCTTCAGAGTGCTAAATAGATATTGAGGGATTTTCTGTAATTTGAATCAGAGACATTTTTCCCACATGACTAAGTTCACTTCTGGTCTGCATAAATTTGCTATTAACGCTGTGAAGAAATATTGAAATTAGGGAAATAACAAATGGTAATTGTGGGCAGTACCTTGCAATCTTTTTGGATTTTTATTTTAATAATTTGCCATGATATTTTTTTTTAGTTGGAGTGAATGTCCCTAACCTTTTCAGACTTCTGCTCGGTGAAACACCATGGATATCATGTTATGATCTAGAATTTTCATGTTTCATACCCAGCCTTTTCATCCCTAAAGATATTCAGTCTTTTTATCATGCATATTCTCTTCTCTTCTGTGAACCTCATCCAGATTTATAAGAGTTAATGTTATACGGTAAAATATAACAAGTATTATCATAATTTCTGAGTTATGTTATAGATGAAGAACACAAAAGAAAAAAAAAAGAGGCATGATCGTATTCAAAGAATCAAAACATCAACTGGTCTTTAACAATGTAGTAAGAGGTTAAGAAGAAAAATAATTTATAGAATGATTAATATTTTAAAAATGTGTTTGTGAACTTTTATTTTGTATTTATTGGAATATTTTTTATTTCTTCTACCCAGCAAGATGAATTGAATATTTAAATCTATAAAACGCTTCAAACTAAAAAGTTTGCCAGCTAAAATGTTTTTGTGAAGATATGGATTACATATTTAATTTGGAAGATAATAATTAATTTGATACAGTAATAAAAGTAATATATAATTGGAGTATATGACAAGATGTCAAAAGCAATTCAGTGGCCATATTTTAAGTCTTTTCCAGTTGAATAAGGATTAATTTTTTACTATATATGTTTCCTTAAATTTAAATTTTTAATTGAAAATAATATAAAAATAATGCCAAGAGCAAAGCTTATAGTATCTTTTATGTCATTACCTTCTCATTTGACTGTTCACTACACCTAATGGCAATATTTCTCCTACTTTCACGGGGACAGACTCAAACCACTAATTCATGTTATAGTTAACAGACTTTCTTATGGTGGATGAGCGTTTAAAAATATTACTTTTGCTGAACTCTCCAAATCTTCTTACAGATACCTTTATTTTGGATTAGCAAAATTATATAATGTTTAGATACCATATACACATATGTATGCATATATTCATATCACACCTTTATTACACACTTCTTCACGGTGAGGGTGACAGAGCCCAGGAACAGGCTTCCCAGGGAGGTTGTGGAATCCCCTTCTTTGGAGATTTTCAAGACCCGCCTGGATGCAGTCCTGAGTAACATGCCCTAACATGATCTAGGCAATCCTGCTTCAGCAGGGGAGTTTGACTAGATGATCTCTATGGTCCCTTCCAATTCTAAAAATTCAGTGAAATTCAGTGAAATCAAAGAATAAGTAGTTTTTTCTTAGAAGAGCGGTAAATATTGAAACCACAGATTTCAAAGCAAAAAAAAAAAAAAGTTTTCTTTGTTTGTTTGTTTTTAATTTAACTCAATTGTGATTTCTTAAAACTGGAAGACTATATTGGCCAAAATATTGACATCTTGCTCAGCTATGAATAAATGAAAAGCATGTATAGTGTATTTCTGAGACTCGTTATTCTAATAGGTATTTTTAAAGTATTTTCAGATAATTTTAAACCATTCTATATATCATATTCTTCATATATTCTTACCTTTAAAAAAAATTATTAAAATCATACTTTTATAAACCTTTGGCTAGTAGTGTTTTTCAACAGCAATGTTCTGTTTTGTAATCAGTATGTATATGAATGTGAGAAGAAAATAGTACAATAAAAATGAAAAATATATTACAGAGATCTCAATTCTTTTAATTTAACTTTAGTTATCTGAAACTTAGAGGATAGGTTTAACTCAGTTTTAAAAACAAAAATTAGCTGTATTGGAATAGAATGGAATTGAAGAGACTAGACTAGACTGGACAAGTTCAGCTGGAACAGAACCAGTAACTATCGTCTAGTCCAACTGCCTGACCAGTTCAGGTCTGACCCAAATTAAAGTATGTTACCAAGAGCATTGTCAAGATTGATAAGAGCACAGTGTTGGAGAAGCTGTACCTGGGCATGCAAAACAAGTGCTTTTCTTCTGAGCTACTGCTTTTAGTTCTCAGAATAATAGATAGAGGGTACATTTTTCAAGGCTTGATTACCAGTATGTCCGATGACAATACAGATGTACTGAGAAATCACTGGGGTTTTTTTAGATAATCAAGAAATTTAAAAGAAAATTAACATAATTGTAAATGTACGATATCTTTGCAGAGAATTCATTTCAAAAAGCATAAAAAACAAAATGGTTAAAAATCTAATTGTAGCCTTTATGTTTGAACAATTGTATCTTTGCCCTCCATTATATTAATATTTCTTATTAATATATGAAATACGCTTTTCCTATTTGAAGTAATAAAGCCTGTATGAAAAAGCTTCATAAATATGTCTCAAACAGAATACAGCAACTAGCCTTTAGTTCAAAAATAGAAAATAGACCAAAATCTTTCTAGTTTTTTGCGTACTAGATTTTTCCTTGACTGAGATTAGCATAAGAATGGATAGAACATATGAAAGACAGCATATTCTGCCATTGATTGAAAGGCATAAACCACTTATGTAGGTTATTATCAGAGAATTAGTAGGATTTACAGAAGGGATCTTTTCTGATGGCTTGATGCTGTTTTGCAGTCGTGTGCATTTTTATTACTATGGATAACAGGATTAAGCACCGAATAATTATAAGACTTTTAGTGGCCTTTTTCATTTTTTTCCCCTTTCCTATTATTTTAACCCTAATGTTCATAATATTTGTTTTCACAGGACTTAACAATGAACAATAAACCAAAAAAGCTTGTATTAGCTCATTACAAAGCAGTATAAACTAAATAGCCTCTCTTATCCTGGATAGAAATGTATCAGCAGCCATACCCTCATACTTTGAAAAACAGATAAAGTTATTTCTTAATGAAAAACATTCTGCAAATAGCTTGGTATGATATGTACCACAATTCTTATGAAGACTGGTAACTCTATTATTTCCTAAATGCCATCTAACTCATTTTTCAACACTTTCAGACCTATGTTCATGTCATTATCTTTGTCTGTATCATATTTAGAATGCATATCAATGAAATATCCTAATGGCACTGAGTGGCCAGAGTTTTTGCCTTTATATTGTCTTTTTCTTAAATAAAATCATGATTTATACACAGGATGAAGTCTCTAACTTTTAATAGAAAGTTAAAGAAGTAGCCTCTCTGAATATTGTGAAAGCTCCTACTAAGAAAATCCAAACTTTAAATTACAGAAGAGAGAATCAATACTAATAACATAAGTATAGAGAATATTTTTGTAATGAAAATAAATAACACCGACAATATAGATAAAACAGTGAATTTTTACTGTTACTGAATAGAAGTATGGGAAAGTAATTTAAGTTTTACGGGGGGGGGTATGATTATTGCCTTACATCATCAACTGCTAGAAGTGAATGTATGCTTTACCACCTATTTTCAGATTATTTTACTCATAAAAATGTATTAGCCATCATATACAACAGATGGGCATAAGCTGTGTAGAAATAATATTGCTGTGTAAGAAATCTCAGAAATGGCAATAAATTTTGTCGTTAGCTTCCGTTGAAGCTCACACTGGAAGATCTACAAAAATTAAGTCAGTGGGAACTTTCCCATGAATTTCAGGTGGAGCTGAAAAGATAGTTCAAAGTAGTCTTGGACCCTCCAGGTATGCACTAAGACAGCAACATCAGAAATATCAGGGTATTACAAGTTATAATAAGAAGGTGAGAGCTAACCAGAGTTCAGGATCAGGTGTAAGTTACGAAGTAAAATTTCTCTCAGTATCTATAGAAAATTGCTTTTCTTCTGTAAATTCTGATGATTACTTATTTTCTTCATACTTCCCTGAAGAAGCTTCCTTCTTTGTAAAAAATGCCTGTTTCTATTATACCTTGTCCATGCCATCCTGAAGTGTTCTTTGAAAGGAGCGAGCTCAGTTTTTCCCCAGGCCTCCCTCTTCCATGGTCATTCAAACTGTGCACCATCAAAGAAAAGCCTCCAGAGTAGTCTTATCTGGTACATAGACATTAAAATAAAGACAACACAGAGTAACAAGACATCACAACGCATCTCTCAAATCAGTAATTCCATTGTTTCTATATGTTATAGAAGAGATGAGATTATGTAAGAGTTTATTAATATATATTCAGTTCCTAGATTTCAAAACACGTTTATAGAAAGCATCCATGACTTTCTACTGAAGTAGAGAGAGTTATACATTTATTAATTTTTTTAAGCTCATGGAGAGTTCTGGTTAACTAATTAACTACTTAATCTGCATTGAAATACCCTAATGCTGTAAGAAGTTAGATAAAACATTTGTTCTCACATTTCTAATCAATTTTACTATTTCCCATACAGTTTTGTAACTAGTACTATTGTAAAACGGAAGATAGATGTGCTTTAATAACAAAAATGTTGCTTGTTACTTATTTTTAGAATGCATCATTCAGAAGCTATTTAAAGATGCAAATTATTGTAACATCATGGGGCCATAAAGATTTATAAGCTGTTAAATGATCTTCAGGGCAGAAGCAAATAACATGTAACACCTGGTGTAGACAGTATGTTTAACGATAATACAAATCCTTTATGGTACATTAACACCTTCAGAAATGAATAATGTCCTAAAATCAATTCCACAAAAAGTTACAGATGAGGGTCAACATGTAATGTAATTGCACTGAACAAAATTAGGAAATAGAATTTATCTAACTCCTTTATGCAATCTCTGTTACCATTAATATTTCCCAATAAACAGAATTTAAGGTGTGTTTGTGATGGATGATATTTATTTCCTTGAGGATCTGAACTATTTTGCTATTTATCAGAATTAGAGCTATTACGCATCCTATTCCTCATTACGTGCTTAATTAATTTGCTGTATTAAAAATTCATCTTACTTTGTTCTGATCAGGCAAGCCAAAATCTTTTAATTTCATTGTGCTCAAAAGATTAATTTTCTCTGATACTGTAAGGACTAATAATTTATCCATATTACCTGAATCAATCAGAAAATCACTTTTTTCCCACACACGTTTATTGCAAAGCTAGAGGGCTTCTCTAGGCATTTATTTTCCTGTAAATTTGAAATATTTAACTGGCAGTAATGGTGCTAGATTGAACTAAACAATGGGAAATTTTGCAATGCACAGAGGGATATATAATTGCTTCCCAGTGAAAGTAACACAGAAAATGGTCCTGCCGAACACCATACCTTTAGTGAAATTAAATGTTTTTTCCTACATTGAAAGATAACTGAGGGGTTGTGAAAACTAAGCATAACTTTTTTTTTTGAATAATCAGCTCCATGACTCATTTTTCAATGTATGTATTAAAATTTCTATGACAATGGTGTCAAGAATTTAAAAAACAAACAAATAAACTAACAATTTGAGGACAGTCTACATATTCTTTGCATTCAAAAGTCTAGATAATTTTGACAAAAGATGATCTTTGTTAAAAACAAATATTCAGTTCAGCTATGCTATTTGAAAATGTTACCTTATAGATGTAGTTGCACATATCTGAAATGCATATATGATGGAACACACCATTTTGTTTTCTACTTAAGATTTTTTAGTCTGTTGGAAAATACTGTGATTTTACAAATTTTCTGGCGATTGAACTTTTGTCATTAAACAGTCTTCATTAAGATTTTTCTCTCTGACTTATTTTCTTAGAATTATTAAAGTGCAAACATAAGTCATTGTGTCTGGTCAAGATTAAATACAATGTTAAAATTTCACATTCTAATATGGACTAAAAGATTAAAATTGTATTTCCCCTCACCACCACCTTTTAGCCCACTGTATGATGCAACTTATTCCACGTGAAAACTAACTTTAAAACCACAAACTGTATAGTTTCTTCAAACTATGGGTTTATATTAAATCAATGTTCAGAATTTTCACTAAGAAATATGATGGCTAAGATGTTCCATGCATCACTGACCTAGGATGAGATTTATCTTGGCAAACATTAACTATCTTTAAATTTGGCATATAGGCTAAGACAAACTACGGTGATTAATTTCATTTCAGAGTAAAAGAAAAGAGACTGAAGACGTATGACCATAACGTAGATGGAAAGAATAGGCATTTTTAGGTGGGTTTTTTCCATAGATGATTTGATAGATACTTATAGGAGAACTAAGAGAAGCAAGATGAATCCTATCCTGGATAAACGAAGGGGAAAAAAATAATCATTCATCTAAAAGCATATCTGTGCAATACAATATAGGTCAAAAAAGAAAGGATCCACTTGCGACACTAATGGAATATTATAATTCCTGGTGTCCAAGAACTTGCCATTGTCTTCACTTTTCTGCAGGATAAAATGACACTTAGAGATTTGTCTATGACCTTATAGAGATTAAGTTTAAGGAAACAAATATTGTATTTCCAATATGCATTAAAAATCATCACAAAAATATATTTTTTTTTGTGATTTAACCCTCACTACAATAGTCATAATCATAGACCCTAAACCAAATGGGACAAGACCTTTTGTAATGTCATCAACATGTTTGTAAAATAAATTCAAAATATTACAAGAGGTCAAAGATTTTAATTCTGAAGCTTTATGAGTCTTGTTTGACTTACTTGTTGTTTTTTTAATGTTCTTCAGATTTTTTACTCATAACAGAAAGTGAAAAATATGAAATAAATATATATTTTATAATAAAATTTTACTGTGTTTTCAAAGACCTGAAAACCCCTTTATTTTTGCTGTTTGAACTATGGAGAGGTATATGTTCAATTAAAGTATTACTTTTTATTGAAATCTTTTTATTAATATTTGACTTTTTATCTAAAAAGACAACCTTAATTTCATGGAAACTTATTTATAAAAAAATTATTGAAAGCTGCTCAATAAGGGTCTAATCCCATAGCCCTTGTTATACAGGGGTAAAAAAAAAAAAAACACCAACCAAACAAAACAAACAAACAAAAAAAAAACCACAACAAAAAAACCCAAACAACAACAATGACAAAAAACCCTAACCAAAACCAAAATCCTGAACCTGCAGAGTGGAAATGTGACTCTCCAGCAAAGTGGTTGAAACACAGATCCATGAAGAATGAGTCCCAGTTCTTGGCGCAACACATGCAAATGCTGTTTCATGTAAAATGGTTACGCAAACAGGTGTTGGAAAGAAAACTCAAGGTCTGCGTTCTGACATTTTGGATTAGTAGTCTTACCTTTAGGCAACAGTTAACCTTAAACTACTCTCCACAAAAGTAAGAAATTTGAGGATGAATTAGCTTAAGAAATAGAGGTCTCCAAGATACTGGATAGCAAATAGAAAGGCACAGCAGTTGCTCCACCTCAAAGCTCACATCTTAAAAGTAAGGTATTTTCTTTTAAGACAGACAACTGCCTTTATAAGCAATAAGATCCTGAAAAGCTGTATAAATTATTCTTTAAGAGATTCACAGGATTGCATCTCTCAGGCTACATCTATCCCAGCAAACTAAAAAAGCAAGTCATGGGCTTGAAAGCTGGGCCATGCTTCTCTGTGCTATTTGACTGCCTGCATGCTCCTTGTCACATATTGTTCCTCAATGGCTAGCACGCTTCCAGAAGAGATTCAGACATGGTGTGGGGGATAACAAACTCACTGTAAGCAGCCTGTTGAAGGCCACCATGCTCTACAACAGAAGAAAATCTAGATGTGAATCACCATTTCACGCACCTGTGGGAACAGAGAATAGGTCTTGGCCTCTTTTATGGCACACAAGCATAACCTAACAGAGAATACCTAGTTTTTGGATCCCATGCTAGGGATAGGCATAAATATTTGTTACTATGTAAAAACACTTATTTAAATGTGTACAGAACTTTAAGGTCAAAAGCTGCTTGATTACATAGTTAAACATTCCCATCATTAAGCAGCACTGAACATGAGTTTTTAAGAATCTAATTCTAGATTCAGGTCCTGTAATTTCCCTGTGTAATTTCACTTCAGTTACCTTTTTAGACCTCTTTTTTCTGTATAACAACCAGATTCAACTTAGTTTTCCCTTGCACTGTCTAAAATCCCAGAAATCATACTTCTCTGGGATTTATGTATCAATTACTAGACAATTTCCCCATCAACACAGCAGATGTTAAGAATGAGACATTGCAACACGTGCCTAAAAGCATCAATCATCAGGCAGCATGGGGAAACTAGGCACAGTTAGGTAGCAGTAAAACTTATTTAACATAAGGAGTGATAAGGTGTGATAATGACCCCAACTCTACCTCCTCAGTCCTGTATGCATTTACGGACTGTGTGTTTATGGGGCCCAGTTCTGTCAAATAGGTACATAGGTTTATACACATTACTGTAATGGAATTGGCATAAATGAATTTCTGGATTTGAAAAGTTTATTATACAGACATATCTAGGAGATTCTGCTAAAGCACCTCTTGTAAAACATGAATTTGAAATCTGATAACAAAACCCAGACTTCAAGGTCCTTATATAAATTGCCATATATAGTAACGTCTTTGTTCAATCAGGCATGATTTTTCAGCATGATACTCTGCAGTCTTTAATTCCTGCCAAAACCAAGCACACATACCTTCATAAATCCCTGATGATCTTTTCTTGTCTAAAGCTGCGTATGCCTCCTGCAGCCCTCTGCTTTGTTGTAGAAACAATTCATAGAAACATCACAAGCTGGTTGCATCGGCGATTTTTTAATGTGCAAACCACATTTTAATTGTTTGGTTGGCTAATATACTTAAATGATACCAATGGATTTTAGTTGTAGTAGTGGTGTTGCATATAGGAACACTGTGATGCAATGGTATAAAATTAAGAGTGTTGGGGTTTTTCTTGGGTTTTACTTTTAATAACAGCTATTAAATACTGTGTATGGAAGGTACACTCTATGGATATGGGTCTTGTGATGCAAACTTCTTTTGATTTGTTCAATTTCACCCCCACACAATAAGTTAATTGAACTTATTTTCTCAGTATATTGGGCGCGTTCTGAAATGTTTTATATTGTAATGTTGCAGCATATTCATGTGTGTTTGACTATTAGTAAACAGATATCACAAATAGATATAAATTTTTATATATAACAAACTAGCAATAAGCTCAGACTGATGTATTACAATATAAAAAAACAGGGGTTTCAGATGAAGCAGAGGTTTTAGACCTGAATTTAGATTTTTGCTAAACATAGGCTTATATATTCAAAATTGAAAGCCTGATAGTCCTCTGTCAACTGCTGCCTGACAATAAAGCATAGAAATAAAAGTTGACTTGAGTGACAGTTTGACTAGAAGATTCCTTGGTTTCTTCAGGATGTGCTTCTCTATATAACAGAGCTTTTCTGAACTTGTAAGAGCTCAGCAGTTCTGTGAGTAAGCTGATGTGGCTGAGGTCTGCAAAACTTGTAAAAGTATGAGCAAATCTTGTAAAATGACTACTGAAAGTATATATGTATGTGTGCAAATATAAAGAGGAGTTAGAAGGTTCAGAAAAATGGTGGAAATAATGGTTTCTGTGCTTTCTTCTGTTTGAAGACATTTTGCAGTTGCCATCAAAATACATGATATAACAAGATACTTAAGGTAACTATAAGTTCTTCTACTGTAGCTACCGCACAAGGTCCAGCCAAATAAAGAATTCATAAAGAAATGAAAAAGCAAAAGGAATTTATGGATTAGAGCAGTTAACATGTATTTGTAAGAAAAAACTTCGGCTTTATAGGTAAATTCCACTGGTTAAAACACAGAAGCTCTGCCACAAGTTGGCACTAGATTTAGGTTTCTTCCCAGCTTTGTAAGGTCTATAACTACCAAAGCTACAAAACTATGCTCCTTTTTATGTTTTCTTTGTATGACCCAATGATTCTTGAATTATGTTCTGCAAAGTGGAACCATCCTAATAGACTTAGTAGCCTAGACAATGGTTAGAGCACTTAAGTGGAAAATTGAAATATGGATTTTAATCTACTCACACACAGAAAGGAACTGGACCTCTATCTCCCTCTTCCTAAGTAATTTTTCTTTAACATACGGGCAGTTGTTGAAAAAGCAGGCAGATTCAAAACTGCTTTAAAAAACCAAGCAAGCAAGCAAACAAACAAACGTGAGCTTTGCTCAATTATTTGGAAGAATGAAGGTAGATACCTGACCTTACCTGGGAACCCCAGACTGCAAATGGACCTTTCTGTATCTCCTGAGTGAGGCATTCAAGGGGAAGACTTAAGCTTTTTATCCTCACCTAACATACTGTGAGGGCTAAATCTAAGTATATGTTTTGAAAGATTTGGCCCATATTCAATATCTTTACTGTTCCTCTTTTGACCCACATTCACTACTAATAGGTAATTGATATGACAGAACTATATTTTAACTTCTAGTCCAAACCAGAGTGAGTGAAGTGGAATTATATCTGATCTGTGTCAAGAGGGCTTGTCACTATACACATTTATCAGGTATAGTGATAAAGATGCAACTTACGATTTTGCAGCAGTAGTAAAATCCCTTGGATAATGACAAAATGTAATGACACGGATGCTGAGTGAGGAGGTTGCATCTGAGAAGAAGGTGATAGCTTTATGAAGAAAGTGATATAAAAATATACACATCACAGTGCTTGCATCACTGGGAGCAATTTTTTTGACACTGCCATCAGAGCATGTAGTATTGATATGCTATCTTACATTCCATGGAAGATAGAGAACAAAATATAATTGTTTCGATCCAATATACAGAAACCAGAACTAAAACATTTGAGGTTTTGAAAATATAAATACATTTCTACATGGAGTCATTATGCATTTTTAGAAGTTAATTACTTGAAACAAACATAAACGTGCCAAATGATAAAATTCAAACCCACTCAGATTTGCATGAAAATAAAAATTCAGTTTTTCACAAAACTTACACTGGAAATTTTCCATATCTGAGGCAGTGTTTGGGGCAAGTTCCAGAAACATAAAATATAGCATTTACATAAGAGAGCCCAACTGTACTTAAATTGTATAAAATAAGATGTTTAATGTGTCGTGATTATTGTATTCCTCTGAATAAACATCCCAAGGCTACTTTACTTGACAAAAAGAGTAATTTGCATTGCCTCATAAAATGGTAATATTTTCCCAGCTTGAGTCCAAAGAAAGTTATTTTGTTGATGGTTCATATTTTGCATGAACACTATATGCTTATCTGAGCCCTTTTAGATGACCTTTAGTAGGAAGTTAAGACTTGCAATGATGACAATACTTTTTTTTTAATGTAAAAACTAAAGACTACAATGCTCAATTTCCTTGGTTGAAAATCATCTCGGTTTTGATGAGAACCCACAAGAGCCAAACCATTTGAATGACAAAATGCAAGATTTCAATTCCTATGAGTTGGTTGAAAGAATTTTCTAGCTAAAGTAATAAACCTTCCAAGCTTTTTCCCTGTTCATCTTTTACCATTTTTGTTAAGTCATAAAACTGGATTTTTTAATGGCAGTATAACACACTGCCTGAAGTTTTTCTAGAGTTTTAGAAACCTTTTGCAAGTCCCAGGTGCAGATCCTACTGTGTCATTAAAAAAAGGGGTACTCTAGTAAGTGTAGTTTTGGGGAATGATTTTCATGGATACTTTTTATCGATCTAGATCCCGTCAGAACACCTTCTGCTGATTTCTCTGAGGGACAGAGTTAGACTGACAGCTTAACACAACAGCAAACACATTTTGTTATTATTATTAGTAGAGAAATTCTACATATTATTCTATGCAATGCCTTCTTTACAAAATCAATCTAGATAATTTCAAGTGAAACTATTGTCTCCTCAGACATAGATTTAGAATCATAGAATCATCTAGGTTGGAAAAGACCCTTGGGATCATCCAGTCCAACCATCTACCCTACTCTACAAAGTTCTTCCCTACACCATATTCCCCAACACCACACCTAAATGACTCTTAAACTCATCCAAGGATGCTGACTCAAACACCTCCCTGGGCAGCCTATTCCAGTGTCTGACCACTCCTTCTGTGAAGAATTTCCTCCTAATGTCCAGTCTAAACCTACCCTGTTGGAGCTTGAATCCATTCCCTCTTGTTCTGTCACTAATTGCTTGTGAGAAGAGACCAGCACCAACCTCTCTACAGTGTCCTTTCAAGTAGTTGTAGAGAGTGATGAGGTCTCCCTTCAGTCTCCTCTTCCTCAAACTGAACAGTCCCAGCTCCTTCAGTCGTTCTTGGTACGATTTATTCTCCATGCCCTTCACCAGCTTCGTTGCCTTCCTCAGCACCCACTCCAGCACCTCGATATCTCTCTTGTACTGAGGTGCCCAGAACTGGACAGAATACTTGAGGTGTGGCCTCACCAGTGCTGAGTACAGGGGGACAATCGCTTCCCTACTTCTGCTGGTCACATTATTTCTAATACAGCCAGGATGCCATTGGCTTTCTTGGCCACCTGGGCACACCGCTGGCTCATATTCAGCCGCTTGTCAATTAGAATTCCCAAGTCCTTTTCTGCCAGGGAGCTTTCCAGTCACACTCCTCCAAGCCAGTGGAAGATGACAGGTTTTGCAATAAGATAAGATAAGACATACTTTAGCCAAAAGGATATCAAGTTGTGACTGTTCAGCACAGTAAATTAATGGCTTGTTGAATAAATTATTGAGAAGCCAGGTGTTAGAAAATTAGAACAAGATTGTAGAGACTGAACCAGGTTTGTGAGATATCCATGACTGTTACTCATGGACTTGTTGATTGCTTCCATGTCTCCTAGTTCTAATATTTTTTCTAAGGAACTTTTAATGAACAAGTTTGATCTTTGGATTTTTTTGGGGGGAGAGTGGTTTCTGCAAGAAAAAGAGAAGATTCTCCTTTGCATTTTGCTTTGTAAGCATATGGAAAACTAATCTACTTAACTACGCTTGCTGTCAGATTGCTCACATTCCTTGAAACATTGAAGTATCATGATAACAGTGTCATTTTGAAATATCAAACTGACAACTTATTGTAATAAGTTGGGTGTGACCAGAGATAATCTCATATTACAGATAACTTGGAAGAATTTTGTTTCCATTTCTCATCAGTAGCACACTCCTAAAATTCAAAGAATAAATTCTTGCAAGAAAACCATGAGAATCTTCCATGCCCCTGAAAGAAACTTTGAAGTGCTCACTTCTGAAGTGGAAGTTAAACAGCTATGAGCATTGCAAATGGAAGTAAAAGGCTTTTTGTGGGCAACTGCATTGAATATCAAATGCTTTTTATCTGTGTTAGTTTTTTTCTACTAATTTACTACCATGATAATTGAAATGATCTTAAAAAAGGTGTGTTAAGATTGTGCTGGAAGGAGAAATGCAAAGGAGAAGGATTAATGTGCTCATGCTTTGGGTGCAAAGCTGAAGAGTGAAAGTGTGATATAATGAGGCAGGCTATCATGGTTACATCTGTAAACACCAAAACCGGACCAACAGATGGCCCTCCTCCTCCCCAACCCCACCCCAAAAGAGAAGAGGAAGAGATAAGGAGATTCAGAAGTTTAGAATGAACTAGACTACTGTAATGAATAATTAATATTAAAATAAAAAAGAAGAAAATAATGAAATAGATACATTATATACAAAACTGTATCAAGCTCCCAGGATGACAGTCCTGTCACTGGCAGGCACTGGGGAAGTCTCAGACTGGACTCAGCAACAGATGGGAACTGGTTTCCAGCTCTGGAGTCAGGAACACTCGGATCGGGATCAAAAGCAGATGAACAGACAGGGTCCTCTTTGGACGTTGGCCATTGAAGAAGAAGAGAGTTGTCCCTTTGATCCCTCAGCTTTTATACTGAGCATGGGGGAGATGGGATGGAATACCCCAGTTGGTCAGGTCTGGGTCACCTGTCCTGTCCACTCCTCCCCACAGATGTGACCCCTCTACGTTTTTCCGTTTCTGACCCTCTAAGGGGCAAATAACGAAAATTGGCTGACCTTGGTTGTTAGAGCAATAAGCATGAGCAAGGGCCTCTCTCATACCATTCCTTGGCATGTAGGACAAACATTGGCCTTATCATTCTGAGAATGAGCAGTTTTCTCCACACTAGGCCATTAATTTCAGGGAGTTAGAGGAGGCTTAGCTAAAATGTAAAATTACGGAACATAAAATTGGTTCGGCTTTACTTCAAACCGGGACACAGGCAGACTGGGAACATTGTTCAGAAATTTTTGTGATAAGAAGTCACACATAATGGACAGAAAGCTAATGGAAATAATGTCACAGGGAAAATGGAACAGGCAGGCAATAAGAAATAACTCCTAATAAGTGTAAAGTGGTGAAAAGTGTACTGTATTGAGGACATGACTTCCTGTTTTCTAAAATTTATTTTCTCAGGTTTTGTAATGATAAACAACATCAAGGAAAAATTAGAAGGATCCAAAATCAGGCAGAGTGAAGAATTTACTGAAGGCATGAGGAAAAAAAAAGAAGCAAACATGAAGTTTCAGTTGTTTCTGCTCCACAGTACAGAAAGGCCACAAAAAAATCTATAGATTGTTCTGTGAAAAAAGCTTCCTGAAGGGATGGAAGAGAAAAGCAGGATAAAAATGTGCAGACACATTGCAGAGCACAAGAGCCTTATATGATGGACAGTTCTAAAACCTGCTTTTGCAGCTGCTGAGTAGGACTGAACACAGAAATGAAGAACTGTCTGATGTGCACTTAAAGAGAAGCTAAAAGGCAGAAAAAAAAAAACTTATTTTACTTTCTTCAGTGCCGAAAAATCTCAAACTTATGATATGGTAAAATTAAAGCAATGCATATGTAGCCTGGACTTTAAAAAAAAAAGTCAGAAAAAAACCCCAAAACAAAGTGTGACCATAAACCATACTATTCCCCACAATGAATTCTTTAAGTATCTTCCTTGGTAAGCATATTCCATTTAATAGGACTGATTATCTTAAAGAATTGTATGTATGTTATTATGGGGCAGCTTTTGTTTCCCATTAGCAACTTCTTCTTCCCCTGGGGAATGAAAAGAATCTTTACTTACCAATCCTTACACATCAGTACATGATTTGTAACTTATTTTTCTAAACTTAGTGATGCCTTTGAGTTTTCTGGGCAATAAATCATGCTCTGTCACAGAAAATGACTGCTTAACCGGAAAAGGAAATAGTAGCACATATTGATGACTATTGTGTATTAAAAATATTAACCCTTATACATTTCATTGTTGACTCTCTACAATTAGGGTGGAAACATTTCCAAAGAAGACATTTGATGAATCACAGTGACACCTTATAAACTCTGCAAAAAGCAACATGTAAAATGTAAAAAAGTTTTCTGTTGGAGAAATTTTGTTTGTTTGTTTGTTTGTTTGTTTTTATTTTTTAGAAGTAAAAAAAAAAAAAAAGAAACAAAAAAAAAAAACCAAAAAATCACAGCTTTTTTTTTTTCCTTTGTGAAATAAATATTTTTCAGTTCATGTTCTGGAAAGAATAATTGTCTCTCTAACCTTTCTTCTTCAGAAACCTCAAGGACTTTTCAGACACCTGAGAAACCAAATTTATACCTAATTAGGCTATTAAACAAGCACATTAATCTTACTGCTGCTATAAAAAACGGTCAAGCTGCTACAGGTATCAGATACTGCAATGATACTACGCTTGCATCTTAAATATAATGAAAAAAAACCACCCACAATAAAGTATTTAATTCAGCCTCAAAATATTATACTTGATATGTTGTGGGCTTCATATAAAGCATTTTCATTACTACTGTCTTTTCAGTTTCTGACCATTGAAAAGATGATACACACACTGTCATAGAAAAGAGCAAAGACCTTGTCAAAGTCACCTACAGTATAACAAGGCTATTTACAGAAACGTAATAACAAAGTCTAAATTTGGCATCTTTAAAATTATTGCTATTAAAATTAATTTTGAAGGAAAATTGTGACATTTAAAATATAACATGATTTCTGAATACTTGTGTTGCTGGTGTGATCGTCTGGTCAGCCTTGCATTTATTTCTTGAAGAATAATACAATACCACAATTATATGCAAATTTATATAGAATCACAGAACAGTTGGAGTTGGAAGGGACCTTAAAGATCATCTAGCTCCAATCTCTCTGCCATGAGCAGGGATGCCTTCCACTAGACCAGATTGCTCAAAGCCCCATCCAGCCTGGCCTTAAACACCTCCAGGGATGGGGCATCCCCAGCTTTGCTGGGCAACTGTTCCAGTGTCTCACCACCCTCACAGTAAAGAATTTTTTCCAAGTACCTAATCTAAATGTACCCTCTTTCAGTTTAAAACCATTACACCTCATTCTATCACTACACTCCGTCATAAAGAGTCCCTCCTCCTCTTTCCTGTAGGCCTGCTATCAGGTCTCCCCCAGAGCCTTCTATTTCCACACTGAACAACCCCAGTTCTCTCAGTCTGTCTTCATAGTAGAGCTCCTTCATCGCTCTGGTCATTTTTGTGGCCCTCTTCTGGATTGCTCCACCAGGTCCATGTTCTTCTTATGTTGGGGGCTCCAGAACTGGACACAGTACTCCACGTGGGGTCTCACAAGAGCAGATTAGAGGGGCAGAGTCACCTCCCTCAACTTACTGGCCATGCTTCTTTTGAGGTATACCAGGAAGACCATTTAGAATTTCTTCAAAATTAACCCACATACAGTTTTTTCCATATGCAAATGGGAGATGAGGAACAGTATAACACACTGTCCATCAACCATCAATCACAATATTCAAGGAAGTGTTATTAACTTCCCACTCTTCTTATTCAGCACTGAATTATTTTTTTTTTTTCCCTGCACACATCTTCAGCAGGAAAGTTCCTTTGTTGTTAGCTAAATAAGAAAGAGTATTGGCAGCGAATGTAATCCCCATAGTGAGGCCCACTTTCAAGGTCCTACTGTGAAAGCAGACTCAGTGTAACATTTTGAATCACTTAAATGTACTGATTCAGCATTTCTGAGATAAGTAATTTAAAAGAATAAATTCAGCATAACATCAGGTTTGAGTATAAAATAAGGGACATCCTTCACAATGAGGGACATTTGACATGTAGGCTTTAAACAAATAGGTTTACATACATACACACAATCCCTGGTGTAAAAATAAATAAATAATACAGATATTATGTATACTTACACAGATACTAGGGTGAAGCCTGGCCCAAGCTGTGGGATCTCCACAGAAGCCCACAGAAGATTTTGAATGAATGAGAGATTTTTCCCATTACACAGCACATCCAGCCAGTATCAATTCCAAAAACTTATTCTGGCTGAGGAGCAGAAGTCTGCTGTTTTGAACATTCTGCTAGTCTTACTAAGGACTGAAGAACATCACAACAACAAAATGTGCATTGGAAGACAAAACCACACAAGCTATTATAAAAAACAAACAAACAAAGAAAACAAAACACAAAAAAATTCCCTAAAAAGCAGAGCAGAAGGTTATACACTCTTACCTCACCTCTTTTTCATCTTGTATTGGAGAAAAAGAAGTCACATTATTAATTTGTATTGTCTGCAAGTGAAAGTCCAATAAACAAGGTTGAAAAGAAGCTTCATCTTTATTCCTCCATGACTTAAGATTTTCCTTTTTACAAAAAAAGATGGAGTTTGAAGATATTTTGAATGTAAGAATTATGAATGTAAGAATCTAAGTCTTTGCTGTTACTCTAAGTCTAGTCTGTTTTCAAATACTCAGACATACTATAATTTACTAGTTATACTAATCTTCTAGATTATGGTATGTCACAGCTGATTAGATGCAACTGATTTTTCTTTTACAAAACATTTAAGTCAAATGTTTTTCATTCCAAATCCAACCTGCAGCTCTTAGAATTCTTGGGGTTTTTTTGGGTTGTTTTTTTTTTTTTTTTTTTTGTGCTGTTATACCCACAGAAGCAGTGGTTGTAGTGGTTCATTAAAAAGGACATGATTCAGGTGATAGTCCTGTCAGCAGAGAACAAGGCAATGAGACATCCAACCTATCTCATATGAGATAATATGTAGACATTTCTAATCTACATTTTCACCAACATATTAGATCTCACTGTGATATTCTGCAATGAAAAATATTCAGATGATAGTCAAAGTTTCCATCCTTATACTTTACCAGTCCACATGCAGCTATGTCATTATCTTCTCCCCTAACAAAATAGCAAGCTTACCCTCAACAGTACTGAAATAATGGGACACGGAGTTAATGTAGTTGCAGTTTTCGTGGAGTAACATATTTTTGCAGTCTATTCTTGAAACTGTAACTATCAATAAAGCTGCAGTAATGCACTTCAATATGTTCTTGATAAAATTATGAAGCATAATTTAGCAGTTTTTCCCAACTGAAACCTGATGCAAACTGCAGGTTTACTTGTGCCAGACAGGAAAATTTGACATTTTGCAATTTACATTGATAATTAAGTAAATGTGTGTAGACAAGATATTTCAATGCTGATTCCATTGTTTCTCTAAGTTAATCATAACAAATTTTTAAAAGAATTAGTAAATGAATATGCAAGACAACTGCGTGTTTAATATCCAGCTTATCTTTTACTGGAAACCTTATATTTATAAAACTTTGTACCTCATACTTATAAACAACAAAGGACTAATAGGTGATGTGATCAAAGTTGTCCTTGGCTTCAGCAACTGTGAGATGATGTCAGGATCCTATGAGGGCAAAATAGGGCAAACAGCAAGATCACAACTCTGGGCTTCAGAAGAGCAGAGTACCTCTCCAGGGATCTTTTAGAAAGAGTCCCATGGGATAAGGCCCTGGAAGAGAGTGGGGCCTAAGAAAACCCATTGATATTCAGGATCACCTCCTCCAAATGCAAGAGTTGTCCATACCAAAGAGCCAGAAGTCGGGCAAAAGAGTCAGGAGACCTGCATGATGAACATGGAGACCCTGGGAAAAAATCGAACGTAAGAAAGAACTGCACAGCAAATAGCATGAGAGGAATACAGAGAAACATTTAGAGTATGCTTTCTGAACCAGAGACCTGGTTAAGAAAGCCAAAGCCCATCCGGAATTGAATCATAGAATCATAAAATCATAGCATTGTCTACGTTGGAAGTGACCTTTAAAATTATCCAACCATCAACTCAACACTTCCAAAACAACCACTAAACTATGTCCCTAAGCACTGTGTCTACCCATCTTTTAAATACCTCCAGGGATGGTGATTCCACCACTTCCCTGGGCAGCCTGTTCCAATGTTTGACAACACTTTCAGTTAAGGCATTTTTCCTAATATCCAATTTAAACCTCCCCTAGCACAACTTGAGGCTGTTTCCTTTTCGCTTATCACCTGTTAGATGGGAAAAGAGACGGATACTGACCTTGCTTCAACCTCCTTTCAGGTAGTTGTAGAGAGCGGTAAGGTCTCTCTTGAGCTGCCTTTTCTCCAGGCTAAAAACCCCAGTTCCTTCAGCTGCTCCTCATAAGACTTGTGCTCCAGACGACTCACCAGCTTTTTTGCCCTTCTCAGGACATGCTCCAGAATCTCAATGCTTTTCCCACAGTGAGAGGCCCAAAACTGAACACAATATTTCAAGTGCAACCTCATCAGTACAGGGGGACAATCACTTCCCTAGTCTTGCTGGCCACGCTATTCCTGACACAGGCCAGGATGCTGTAGACCTTCTTGGTCACCTGGCCAGACTGCTTGCTCATATTCAGATGGCTGTCAACCAACACCCCCAAGTCCTTTTGTGCCAGGCACCTTTCCAGCCACTCTTCCCCAAGCTTACATTGCTGCATGGGGTTATCGTGACCCAAATGCAGGACCAGGCACTTGGCCTTGTTGAACCTCATACCATTGTCCTTAGTGCATTGGTCCAGCCTGTTCAGATCCCTCTGTAAAGCCTTTCTACCCTCAACCAGATCAACACTCCTGCCCAACTTGGTGTCATCTGCAAACTCACTGAGGATGCACTCTATCCCTTCATCCAGTTCACCGATAAAGATATTAAAGAGAACTGGCCCCAGTATTGAACCCCGGGGAACATCACTTGTGACTAGCCATCAGCTGGATTTAACTCCATTTGCCACGACTCTGTGGGTGCATCCTTCCAGCCAGTTTTTTACCCAGTGAAGCATACACCTATCCAAGCCACGAGTAGCTAGCTTGTCCAGGAGAATGCTGTGGGAAACGGTGTCAAAGGCTTTACTAAAATCCAGGTAAACAACATCCACAGCCTTTCTCTCACCCACTAAATGGTCACCTCATCATAGAAGAAGATCAGGTTAGTCAAGCAGGAACTGCCTTTCAAATACCCATGCTGATTGGGCCTAATTACCTGGTTGTCCTGTATGTGCCACATAATGGCACTCAGGATGATCTGTTCCATAACCTTCCCAGGCACCGAGGTCAGACTGACAGGCCTGTAGTTCCCTGGACCCTCCTTCCGGCCCTACTTGTGTACTTGCTAACATCCAGTCAACTCAGACCTCCTCGGTCAGCCAGGACTGTTGACAAATGATTGAAAGTGGCTTGGTGAGCACTTCTACCAGTTCCGTCAGTATCCTCGGGTGGTTGACACCTGTCTTCATAGATTTGTGTATGCTTAGGTACTGTAGCAGGTCCCTCGCCATTTCCCCTTGGATTATGAGGGCTTCATTCTGCTCCCCACCTCTGTCTACTAGCTCAGGGGTAGCTCAGGGAACAACTGGTCCTACTTCTAAGGACTGAGGCAAAGAAGGCCAGGGATGTCAAAGGTATCAAGAAGGGCTTCTATAAGTACATTGGCAACACAAGGAAGACTGTAAGGGAAATGTGGCCCTGCCTCTGAATGTGGAAGGTGACACAGGACATTCGTAAAGGCTGAGGTACTGAAGGCTGCCTTTGCCTCTTACTTGCTCTTACTAGCAAGACCAGTCTTCAGGAATCCCAGGTGCATGACACCAAGGGCAAAGGCTGGAAGACAACTTTTGGTGGAAAAGGATCAGGTTAGAGGCTGTTTAAGCAAACCAGATATGCAGTCCATAGTCCTTAATGGGATACACCCACAAACACTGATAGAGCTGGCTGATGTCATTGTGAGGCCACTCTTGATAATCTTTGAATGATCACGGCTCTTGGGAGAAGTGCCTGAAGACTGAAGGAAAGCAACTGTCACTCCTATTCTCAAAAAAGGAAGAAGGAGGACCCAAGGAACTACAGACTCATAAGCCTTCCCTTGACCCCAGGGAAGGTGAGTGAACAACTAATCATGGAAAACATTTCCATGCACAAGAAGGACAAGGTAGGCATCAGGAACAGACAGCATGAACTCACCAAAGGGAAGTAATGCCTTAGCAACCCGATAACCTTCTGTGATGAAATTACTGGCTTGACAGTTGAGGGGAAATCAGTGGATATCTTCTGCCTTGTCATCAGGAAGGCTTTTGACACTGCCTCACATATGATTCTCATAGACAAATTGTTGATATATGGGCTAGGTAAACACGCAGTGAACTGAATTGAATATAGGCTGAATCACCAGGCCCAGAAGGTGGTGATCAGTGTCTAGTTGGAAGCCAGTAAATGACAATGTATCTCAGGGGGCAATACTGGGTCCAATCCTGTTCAACATCTTTGTTAGTGATTTGGATGATGGGGCAGCGTGTACCCTCAGAAAGTTTGATGATGATACAAAGCTAGGAGGAGTAGCTGACATGCCAGGGGGTTATGCTGCCATCTAGAGGGACTTTGACATGCTGGAAAAATGGGCTGTCTGGAACCTTACGAAGTTCAACAAGGAGAACTACAAAGTCCTGCACCTGGGAAGAACAGCTGCATTAGACAAAGCAGGTTGAGGGAGGTGATCCTTCCCCCTCTATTCAGCATTAGTGAAGCCACACCTGCAGTACTGTGTTCAGTTCTGGGCTCCCCAGTACAAGCGAGGCATGGCCATACAGGAGAGAGTCCAGCAAAAGGCCACAATGATGATGAAGGGACTAGAGCATCTCTCCTATAAAGAAAGGCTGAGAGAGCTGGGACTGTTCATCCTGGAGAGCAGAAGGTTCATTTAGCTGAACTACAGAAAACTTAATGCACGAAAAAACCTGAATGTTAAAGCAGATGACCAATGTACTTTGAAGTTTCTTTATCTTTCTTTTACATATGGAACAAAAGTTTATTTTACAACTAGCTACAGATATGGTCTGAAATTAATGCTAAGAGTTCCACTGCAGTTTTCAATTTTTTTAGCTCTTGCTCTCCCTTGTGGATCTGCATAACATAACAACACTAATACCTTCATAAATCTAGATTTTCTTTTAAGGAAAGGTTAATTAGCACATTTTCTTCATCTCCAGTAGGAGTTTATATTTATGGAAGTGATGTTTTTAAGTTAAAAGAAAATTCAGCTACTATGAACCTCACTTGCTAAAAGAACTTAGATTTAAAACTTACTATAACTTGCAGCTTAACAGATACATATAAGTTGTTGCCTATACCTACTGTAACAATTTGGCAAATTTAGCAATGTGAAAACAATTATTATCAAAGCAAATTCTTCTCTATCCTTAAATAAGTACTGAATAAATACAAGAAAAAAATAGCAGAGAAGAAATTAGATTTTTAAGTGGTTTTCTCTTAGTGATTAAAGCATTATCTTTAGTTCCTGGGAACCTATGAGGCTTTTGCCAGTGCTTGGGGAAGAGAAGAAATGTCTTTTCTAAGGCTTGTCATCCATCCATCCATGGACAAACTGCATATATAGAGAGTGCATTTGAATTTGTGTCTTTCTTTACCTAGACAACAGCTGACATAAGGTCTCTCCTTTTTTTTTTTTTTTTTTTTTTTACATAGATGGTATACAGGAGCAACAGATTTTAAATTAGGAGAGGCCCTAGCAGAGTATCTTTTATCACTTTAGTATTTATGTTTCATTAGTTCATTTGTATGTTTAATAAAACTTCTTCACCGTATCAAGCCTGGAACACAGAGCTCTGTTTTCCACTAATGCTACAGTATTTTTTGCCCATTTTCCTAGCAGTGACAATGCTGAATTCCTACTTACTATGATGAAAGACACTGCTAATTTCACAAAGAATTGAGCTATCATTACACAAAGAAGCAGGAGCTTCCATTACTTATCAGTTTGTTTAGCTAATCTGCTTAAATTATCACCGAAGACATGCATGTCTGGAAAGCAGGAATCCTGAAAACAAATAGTTAGGCTGGGCACATGAAGCCTTCCAGATGAAGGTATATACTTAGGTGAAAATGTAGACTCTCTGAAAAAAAGACAGTACAAATTTTAAGGTTTGAGAGCAAGGGGGAAGCATCATAGGAGACACAATCCAGTAATACACCATTTTTATACCATTTTGCTTCTGGTGTAGAATGACTAGTAGAGGTTACCAGTTTACAACTGAATCAGTCAAAGATTCCGCAATTATATTTCACTGTTGAACAGGACACTAAATGATTTTGTGAGCTTCTGAGACCATTCCTATAATTACATGCTGACTTCTGAGGAGAAATTTTTGGCAAGGTCTCCAACATAGGAATATATATTGAATCAATAAACACTTACGTGGAGTTTCTTCCAACTTTTTCATATTTTAGAAATGAAGTGACTGAAAATTTCAAATCATATAATTTTTTGGGGTTCTTTTAAGCACCTTTTACTTCATTTCATTCATGAAGTTTTATGCAAGTACAGGTTCATTTTCTAGGCAATGATTTAGCAGTATTTCTGCTTCTGATAGCTATAGGTGAAATTAAGAAGTGAAACAACTAGAAGATGAAAAACAAAACAAACCAGAAAATAATTATTGCTGTGTCATTACAAGGCCAATACTTTTTTTTTTTAATAAGTTTTTTATTTATTTAAATGCAGATCTGTTTTGACAGACCATTAGTGAATATTCCACATCTTACCCCCAAAAGGACACTCAGGATTTCCTACTATCTTTAACAAGAGTGGCATGCCCTCAGTCATCCCTTTCTACCATGTGACCATATTCAATACTTTCCTGAGCCATCCCATGAGAAAAATATTTTTTCTAGCTAGTTTATAGCAATGAAAAAGAAAAAGAAAAGTGTTTGTTTTTTTTTTTTTTTTTTTACATAGCTGGTTTAAATTGTCAGCAACAGAAGGATCTTTGGCTGCTGTTCAACAAATTATACATCCAAAGGCCAAAAGCTCTTGTGAGTGATCTCCTACCTATCTAGATGAAACGTCAGAGATAGAAAGAACAATTAAATTGCATGCTATCTGGTCTCTTTTCCATTTGTATTTTTTCATGGCAGCCTTCATACGGGGCAAAACATAGACATAGCGATACAAGGTGAACATCCTTTCATCAGTATTGTTGTTTCATTGTTCTGAAACAACACCTCAGCAATTTTTCCATTTTTCAACTGATTCAATCTTCTATTCCTTAACTGAAAGAGTATAGGAAAATAATCCGATTATGTAATTGTTCCTTTTGTTCTTTTCCTACAAAGTAAAGCATAATTGGTGCTGCAGAAGTCCTTAATTGTAGTATCCTTGTTCAGTATGCGGAGCAGGCCCTTAGAGAATCACCCAGTCATTCTAAGTTGTATGGTCAACAATAGGGGATAAACTGCTCTATCACCTATTTTTGTTATATGTGCTGGAGACACTTACAGAAATGCCATAGTAGGGATATGAAAACAACATTGAATAAAATTCAGCCTGTGAGAGTTCTAAAGAAACATCCACTGCAAAGTGGGAAATACAATGGAGACCTTTGTTAAGTAAGACAGAATTTTTTCAAAGGTATTTTTCCCCTATTAAGAAATTTGCATGAAGCTTTCTTGGGTTTTTTAATGTACCTTAGGTAAACTATCTAGCAGATATTGGAAAAAATGATTTCTCTACCACTGGTGATGAGAAAGATTATATTTTTAATTTTATTTTTCCAATGTAGAGTTGAAAATACATTGGATAACTGCCTCTTGTTGCAGTTATCATTAAACTAGATCAAGTACACCAGTTGTCCTGAGGAGAAGTACCGTGTTTCCAAAATAGAGTCCAAACAGTTTGCAAAGTCAGGTTAGTTGCTTCTTGTAATTCCTCTACATCACCTTAACCCTTCTGGGTCCATCTTTCTACCTTTTCCAGGGACAAAATACATCTTATGTCCTCTTTATGTTTTTTTTTTTTTTTTTTATGTTTCCTGGTTTCCTCCTTATGTATTTTAATTTCCTACTCCTTTCTAGTGGTGACTATAACTTGGATTAGGATTTTAAAAGGTTCATTGCTAGTATTTTGCATTGAAGAAATAAAATATTGCTCTTGCCTATAGTAACTCATTAAGTGCAGGGGAAATAAATAGATATGAAAGAAATATGAAAGAAACTTTATTTTCTGAATATTATATATATATATTAGAAATTTTGCATTGGCATTAATAATTCAGTTCACTTCTGAGAAAAAAATATTCCTAGTTTTAAAGCCTTCATACACATTACATTTTAAATGCAATCTAGTAACAAATTATAATTCCTTGTTAAAAAAAATCAACTCAACTTTCTGCAACACATTAATACTTTGAAGGAACTTCTTAAGAAAATCCTTAGAATAATTAAATTGTCAACAGCTAATAGCATCAAAACCAGTTTTTGCTGTTCACTATAATTGCCTCAGCAGGAAAAAAAGTATCAATATTGCTTTCTGAAGTTCAATGCAGTTTCCATTCAGTGCACTCTTACTTTGATTTTCTAATATATTACTTTGAAACCTATGAGCTGAGACACTCATTACTTTTGACTATAAATGGCTGCAAAATTGATGGGAAAGCTGTTTTAGACAGCACACTCAATAAAAAGCCCTTTTAAGATGTTTTAGTGACAGAATCTTAGTGACGAAGAATCCATATGTCTTTACTGCATAATATAAAAACAAAATTCTATTTTGCAGTTTTTACTTCCCAAGGAGACAGAGGTAGATTTGAACGTTACAGTCACATCTCTAACATAATTATATTCACTTTAAAAACATCTGTAGTGTACACAGAAGCATATCTCAGAATTATTTAAATACTTATCATAAAGTTGTTTGTGTATGTTGGAAACAGAGTTTTAAAAAAGATGCAAACAGAAAAATTAGGTATGAGAAACTAAGGAGATAAAAATGCACAGACACTTTCTACATATAAACCATGACTACACCAACCAAAGAACAGCAAGAGAATCAAACTAATAAACAAATATTTATATATTACTCCATTTCTTTATTTTCAATCAGATAAAGCAAACAAGATATTAATAGATAAAACTCTGAATTTACTGTAGAAGCCATTTTGCAAAACCGATTAAAAAATGGTTTTACCTAGCTTGTTTGTAGAATATCTCTACCTCTGTAGAAATATAGAATCTATCTCTGAATTCATTCTGGGAATAACCACCCTTTTCTCAATTCAGAAAACTGCTAAATTGTTTTTAAATGCAGAACTGAATAAGCATAACTCATAAGCAGTATTTCAGAAAAGAAAGGTCTTATTCCCTAGAGGATTTGCATTGTCATTACAACTTGAGTACTGTGCGTATAGAAAAGAAATGGCATACACAATTCAGAGATGAAGAACATCATCTTGAGTCTTCCCATGCACTGGGAGAGTAAACTAAAAGATTTAATACCTGTATAAGCAAAAGGAAATCACAGGAATATTCAAAGATTTTCATAATTCAAAACATCCTTTGCAATATGAGATATTTCATCCTTTTTGTTCACTTCTGACAGAGTCCTACTGTAGGCAGAAAACTGATGTAGAGAGACAAAACTGCATTTGTATGTTTCAATAAAAAATTACAGAGCCTATGTTTAGGAAGAGTTGTGCATTGTGATGCACTGATTTTCACTTTATTAGAACCTATAATAATTCTCTGGTAGTATGTTTCATGCCTTACAGTGAGGGGGAAGAGTTTAAAAAAGAAAAAAAAAATTAATAAATAAAATCATTATTTGAAAGCTGAGTAGTTATTAACGAATGCTTGTTTTATTTATTCTTAAAGTGATAAACACTTGAAGGTGCATTCAGATGTTTTCTTATAACCTGTTGTTCTTGCAAAAATTCTTGTTTCCTGCTCAAGGAATCAGGACTCCATGTCAGATAGGTGTATACTGATAGGCTGAGTGTATACATAGGCTCCATGTATACTTTTGCTGGTTTAGGGTGCTACATCCTATCTCTACTACTTATTTAAGCACAAACTTATGGTATTTGTGTCATAATGCATATGACAGATAAAATACATTCTGATAAAATGTTAATACATACAGAACTTGGTAATTGTGAATAGTCCTTTTCCTACTACTTCACCTATATATTGACACAAAGGTTGTAAGCACTTAGGATTAGATCTTTGAATCTGAGCCTAAATTCCATTTTTAGTGAATCACCAGGTATATAAAGTTTCAACTTAATCAGTGAAGAATATCTAATTCACTAGATTTTGCTATAAATATTGGCAAGTCTCTCTCTGGAAATACTGTGAGATACTTACCTCTTTTCATTGGCTATACCATGGATTTACCA
Organism: Tringa tobata; assembly: GCA_033628505.1. Taxonomy (NCBI): domain Eukaryota; kingdom Metazoa; phylum Chordata; class Aves; order Charadriiformes; family Scolopacidae; genus Tringa; species Tringa tobata. Next base: position 29,872,928 of record JAHREE010000279.1, read on the forward strand.
AATCTAAACCTTTCCTGCATGCAAATCCTGAATGCACAAAAAAAAAAAGGATGATGAAATGTAGGTAAAACTACAGTTCTGAGGTTTCTCTTCAAGCAGGTTTGTTAACGCAGGTTACTATTTTATTGCAAGAAATAAAAAAAAAAATAGTTATGCAATAATGTGACTTGTAATGATTTTTTTTTTTTTTAAGAGCAACTTTGCATAATTTTCTGGGTTTCTGGAACCTTAAAATGTGCATCAACAACCCACAAAACACAGCCTCTGGACTACTGAAATATACCGGGCCACAAGAAGATGAAACCTGTAAGGTCACTTTTTAATTGCTGCATATATTGCAAAGAGAATTGTATTGCAGAAGTATTTTATTATTTGTCGGACATCTTATTCTGTCCATAAAGCAATTTTTTGTGAATATCTGTTATAAACTATCATACTTAACTCCAGTGTTGTGAAGGATTATTATAAAATTATGCTTGAGGATGCAGCTGTATCAAAGAGTTAATCTTTTAATAGAAGAAGATAAAATTGTTCAAATCCAGCCAACTGTTCTATAAGCCAATTTATCTTTCAGTCCCAGGGCTAAAAATTGCTGTATACTATCTAGCTTTCCTTTAGTTTTGTTGTTCATATTCCACTCCTTTATTTCTCTTATTCCTCTCTTCTAAGATTTTTTTTTTTCTCACAAGCAGGAGCCATTTTGGCAAAACTTAACAGAAAAGAGCAGAAAGGTAACTGAAGTTTCTCTTGTGTATAAACAGACTACAAGATAAATATCCCTGGATACTTATATAATATACAGATAAGAGGAAAAACATTTTCAATTTGACATAGCCATAACTCAGAGAAGGTTGACCAGAGACATTGTGGCGTTCATTCTTGGTGATACTTAAAACCCAACCAGACACAGCATTGAGCAACCTGCTCTACCTGACCCTGATCTGAGCATGGGTTGAACTAGTGGATGTCCAGATGTGCCTTCCAAATGAAATTATCCTATGAGGTTTTTCTTCATGGAAGTCTTTGCTTCAGTGTCAAGCTTCTCTACCAACTTGTGGTAAAAAAATTTTGTTAACGGGGGATGTAGTTTTACAGACAATGCCCCATAGGGAGCTTGGAAAATGGTAGTGAAAACAGTGTTCAAATTAGCATTAAATTAGAAACCATAGCAAGCAGTAGTAACCATTAAACTAGATTTAAAAGCTTTTAGACTTTTTATGGAATCGGGACAACAGAGAGTAAATGTAGTTCACTATAAAGAATTATAAATAATTAGTTTGACAACAAGTTACTAATGCTGGGCAATTTTTGTTGAATGAAACAGTCATTGAACATAGCTATCTTAAAAAGGTTTTTTGTTGTTATTCAGAAAAGTAAAAAAAATAAAACAAAATTCAAGTAAAGATTCTGTGAGTGACAAAGTGCAAGAAATATACTGTTTGCAATCATCATCTTTTATTAACAGGGGAATGCTGATTTTATCCTGTAAACTTTCAGCCAATTTTGTAAAATAGACTTAGTCTCTTAATGTCAATATGCCAAATTAAAAGTTAATATTAATGTCATTACTTGTATGATGCTCTTGCAGTATCTCATTATTTCATAATCACTCATAGACTTTCCTTTACCACACCATGATTAAATACAGAAGTGTTATGAACAGAAATGACAGTAAAAAAGACACCATGTATAGTTATTGATTTTTTTCCCCAGAGATTCTGAGGAAGTCAGAAATCCAGACTCTTTTTTTAGAGCTGTCTGAATTGGTTCATCCTAATTACACTACATATTTCATACAAAATTGTATACATATACATATGTATATGCATACATATGCATTTATATATACATTATATACATACAGATACACATGTGATTATTTTTTTATTATTATTACTGATTACCATGCCCCAGAAAAGTAATTTTCTATTAATGTTGTCCATTGCAAAAATTAATAGAAGGCCTCAGCATCCCTGTCAGAGCCAAATACTCTCTGACCAGGTTCTTTCATATACTTCACCTGTGGAGGGCGTAGTACTTGACATTGAATTTAATTATTTTAAAAATAGTCGATGTTACATGGGATTTCTGATTTAGCAGAGTGATACAAAATATATTGTGTAATACAGTCAAATGTATGTTACACTCAGCAAAATACAACAATTGTAATACACAGTTCCATCACAATCACAGAATCATAGAATCACAGAATGGTAGAGGTTGGAATGGACCTTCAGGGATCACCTAGTCCAATCCCCCCGTCAAACCAATGGGATTCACACTACTAGTCTCTATGATATGTTCACTGTCATGATGTTGGGCATCCCCAGTTGCCAGGAGGGCATGGGTTTAACATGGGTTAAAGCCAGCTCAAGCCTGTTGCTCTCATCAAAGTTCTTTTGTTCATTGTCATGACTAATGCTGTTGAACATAGAATGGTGTCACTGATTTCAGCAACAATATATCTGCCTTTCTGAAATTAAAACTAAAGCTTTGTGAGCTAATGTAGGCAATTAATGCAACATAGAAGAGGTTTTCCAAGCAGAAGGCTATACTGACAACTTGAAAAACCTTCAAGAGGAAGGAACTATTATCCTCTAATAGAAAATAGAGTGTAACTTTAGTCTGCCTTGATGTCTTCAGACTCCACAGGCATACATTGTCAGAAAACTTCTTGTTTCTACAGAGATCTCAGCTACTGAAAAAAAATGGCAATTGCAAATGAAAAGATAAATGACCAAGCTATGCAGGATGTCATCCCAGAGGCCCATGAGTCTAGCACTCTGTTTTCAACAATAGGTAAAAGGGGATTACTGTGAAGTAGCACAGTAATAGGACCCATATGCAGTGATATTTTCCCAGGCTATTCTGCCAGCCTCCAGCAATCTGCAAATTCCTGAGCCTGAAGTTATATTTTTGTTTTTTAATGGTTATCAAGGGAATCACTTTCCCCATAAATTTTTAACAACCACAATGCCTTATGACAAGGAGATATGCACCTTAATTATACACAGTGAGAAGCCACTAAGAGGCAGTGGGACTGATTTCTGCTCTTTCTTTAATTGTCAATAGCTAGGTCTGTGCTAGTATGAACTATTTTTCACAATCCAGACTTCTATACTGTTCTGCAGATTGTTAATTATTTGATTCAGTGTCATTGTTCCTGGCGGTTCATTTTTCCTGTAAGATAAACATTTTGATAATGACTGACTATGTTTGTGCAGATAATATAACTGATATACTGTGATGGCTTTTCAGAAGACCTGGTTTAACTTAGTTTAACAACAAGGAAGTGATTCTTAAAACCAGATGAATTTTTTTTGGTCAAACTACATGAGATAGAAACTTATTTTAAACTCTTCAATGAAAAATGAAAATAGAATAAAAAATGCTTTCTGCAACACAGTTCTTATTTTCTTTATAGCTCATGCTGTCAGCAATGTTCAAATAAGAATAAAAGATTCTCTTCGACTTGTAATGGAGCTGTTTGTCATTTCTTGTTTTGGATGTTATTTTCAATATAGCTTTCAAGTATACAAGTAGCTACCACAAGGTTAATCATTGTATTGGGCTCAGGCAGCTTGTTTGATATTGCACTTTTTCATAAGCTACCTATATGATTTAGAAGTTTAATTCCCACTTACATTAAATGAAACAATCCTGTGAAAGGAGACAACAACAGGCGGTTGTCATGCCCACAAAAAAGAGTCATTATTCAGAATTCTACCTTTGACAGTTACAATTCTTTTCTTGGGTATATGAAGCATTTTTTTCTTGCAGGCAGTTACTATTTAATTATTAATATAAAATAGAAATTCTCTAGCATGAGACATTAAGATAGATGTGGGCTGTAGCCCATAGCTGTAATCTGATGAGTTTGGCAATACCTGATGAACCGAGGTTAAAGTTTCTGCTTTGATTACTGAGATAAAGTTTGAACCTGAGGCTATGGCTACACTATGCTACACCAGTATTTTAGATTGATAAATAAAACAGAGGCAGGGTCTAGTCCTTGGCATCAGATATAAGTGACACAAGTCGACTCAAGTCGAGGTTAGGTAGAACTCATCCCTTTTATATCCAATTGGATGCATCCAATATAATATATTTTGAATATAATATTTTGAATATTATGAATATTTGCATATTGAATTAACATTCAAAATTATTATTGTGAATATTTGAATATTGAATATCTAATATTTTGAAGTTGGTTCAAATTTCATCTCAGTTCATGCAGTACTCACACTCTGCCTCCTAATAGCCTGCTCTTTGACCAACATTGTTGTTGTAGACAGACTGCCAACACTAACACCCTGTCTCCTGATATTCTGAGCCTCTACTGATATTTGTGGAAGAGTGACTGGAAAGCTACCTGGTAGAAAAAGACCTGGGGATGTTGGTTGACAGCTGGCTGAATATGAACCAGCACTATGGACATGTGCCCAAGAAAGCCAATAGTATGCTAGCTTGTATCAGAAATAGTGTGGCCAGCAGGACTAGGGAAGTGATCAACGCCCTGTACTTGCCACTGGGGGTGCAAGTACTCGAATATTGTGAGGCTGCACCTTGAATATTGTGTTCAGTTTTGAGCCACTTACTACAAGAAAGACATCGAGATTCTGGAGCATGACCAAAGAAGGGCAATGAAGCTGGTGAAGGGTCTGGCAAACAAGTCTTATGAGGAGCAGCTGAGGGAGCTGGGGTTGTTTAGCCTGGATAAAAGGAGACTGAGGGGAGACCTTATTGCTCTTGACAGCTACCTGAAAGGAGGTTGTAGTGAGGTGGGGGCTGGTCTCTTCTCCAAAGTAACAAGTAATAGGACAAGAGGAAGTGGCCTTGAGTTGCACCAGGGGAGGTTTAGATTGGATATACCTTAGGCTCAGGTTGTTCAGGTGTTTTACTTAGCTTCCAAAGGAACATCAACAGTTTAGATTCTATGCTGTAGCTTTATTTCTTCTTTTTTTTTTTTTTCTTTTTTTTTTTCTCTTTCCAGGTTGGTTATATTGATTAAGAAGAGAGGTAGAGAGGTAGCACTGCAATAAGGATTTTGAAACACTTTTTTTCCACCAGGCCAATTTTTTCAAAGGTTTCTTTGAAAAAAAACATGGAGTTGGCTGAGTTGCCAAGAAAAATAAAAATGACTTTGCATGTTGCTTGTCCCCTGAATTTTAAGAACAGAATCTAACTGTGAAAAAGATAAATTACTTGAGTTGCATCCCAGCTGCTATTTATTGACTTCCTTCTTAACCTAAAAATTAACCTGTTGTTCATTTAGTGGCCAGCCCAGCCTAAGCTACAACCCCTCCAAAGACACAGTTCTGTACTACAGCTTAGGAGAAAACAATCCCTTGTAGGGATGTGGATGTCAACACAAAGAGAGCAGCAAATTTTCCTACAGAGAAAGATCAAAAATAGTATTTTCACAATATACAAAATATATTTTTTTGTTTAAATTAACTTTAAGAAATTCGGGTTTACTGAGGGCTCTTTTCTTAATTTTATCTTTTCTTAAAAAGAAAAAAAGCAAAAAGCTCTATAATGAACTTTTCTAGATGAACCTGTAAATGCCTAATTTATTGTGACAATACATTGTCAAATTGTTGAAATCCCTGAACAATTTATAGCAGATGGAAAGAAAAGCATTGCACTATACAGCCGAGGGGCAAAAAAATCCCACCATAAAAGACAGAGATCTTAGTGAAATGAGTAAAGATCACTCAACCTAATAAAGTCCTTTTTAACACCACAGGTCTCCTAGGATGCCATCTAATTGTTGCATCAGATCCAGTTCTGACTCCATGATTATGCTTCATAGGCTATTCCACATATTTACAAATTTTTGCATGATCAAATGTTTCTTGAATTCTGCTCTTCCTTTTTTTCCCCACAAATCTGACCCATTGGATTTTTTTCACTGTGCAGCAAAGAATACAGTAACTTGTATTTAAAGTAGCTTTTTTGTTTTTAATCTACCTTTGAAATACATTATCATACCACATTTATTCAAAATTATAAAACTTCTTGCCTTGCCTTGCCTTGCCTTGCCTTGCCTTGCCTTGCCTTGCCTTCCCTTCCCTTCCCTTCCTTTCCCTTCCCTTCCCTTCCCTTCCCGTCTGTCTTTCATGTATCTTCTTTGTGATAACCTCCTTTCATTTGTTTGTCATTGTTCACAGTTATGCCTCCAGGGTGTTTTTACATATAACGTAGACAACTTCAGTGCTTTAACACCTTCTCTAACTCCAGAAATTTCTTTATGTATCCATAAATAGACAATAAGCATGATAATAGGCAAATAAGTGTTTAAAGTATATTGCAGTTCCTGAAAAGTGTTACAAATTATGCTGTGTTAAAGATAATTATTAAATTGTATAGAGTCAGAAGGCAAACAAACAAACAAAAAAACAATCAAAAAAAACCCCCAAACTCCACTATTAACTTTGTCTGGGATGGGATATCCATGTGTGTAAAGGAAATGTCTAGAATCTGTGAAAGATTATATCACAGGACCAGATTCATAAGAAAGAGTGTATCAATAATACTTATTGTACTACCTCACCTCGGCTTTTTTAAAAACAAATAACTGACATTTTATAGGTCACTGATCTTCTGATCTTTACATACATCCTTCAGGGAAAAAAAAATAAAAGGAAAAATAGAATGAGTTTTGTAAAGGTATTCTAATTTCCTGATGACTACTGTTTTGTTAAGAACTGTCAGCATATTATGGTCTTATATAAAAAACAAAAATACAATAAAAAATGAAAATGTGAGGCTTCTCTTTCTTAATTTGCAATTCAACTAAAACATATTTTTAGAAAAATATCCAAGCCTGTCCCAAGTATATCAGCAATAGAAAGTCCCCCTGATTATTTCTGCTATTGATCGATCATCTCAGTAGGTGTAATTTTTCTCTTTTCTACTACTTTAAACTGTTTTTCGCTATCATTGGTTCATTCTCTATATATGCTGATCAAGTTATACCTTAGCAATTTTTTTTGTTAAACTAAAAGGATTTAATATATGGTGTTTCAAACTTTTCAGAATTCTTTTAAAGTTAGGAATAGTCCCTTTGGTCTTCTTTGAGTCTTCTGCAGCTAATACTTTCTTCTTCGACTGCACATACTAGAACTAGCCATGGCTTTCCATTATTAGTTCCATCCATGCATAGTGCAGAAATGTCCTTCTCGTTGCTCAGTACTATTCTCCTTATCCAGTCTTTAATCTTTACTAAAATCACACTGTTTTAGTCACTTTTATTTGATTCAGACTATATTGATTTCTTTGTCTTATTTCAGATCATTCCAGAAAATACAGGATATGCTTCTTTTCCTTTTGAAATTTAAAAGCCCATGGAAAACTTCTGTTGCTGAAATTATCACTTCTCTTCATAAGAAACAAAAGTTACACTCTCTACAGTGTGCATATTTCAGTTCTGCTGCTTCTTGCGGCTAATATCACAACATAAATGCAACCTTTGAATTACAGTATATTCTTAATACGTTTGAGAAAAGTTCCTTTGAAGTCTGATGAAAAGAGTACAGGGAGAACCTTTTATAATATTTCTTATATAGATTTCTCTTTTAATAATTGATTCTTGTTCACGAAATGGAATATGCTTGTTGCCATAGTTCATGCAGGTTTTGCTGCTAATTGGGTATCAGCCTTGCTGGAATTTTAAATAAGCTTTAACAGACATGGCTTTCTGCAATGTTATTATGCTGTAGGTTATCAAAGATTTGCTCTCCAGAGTTTGGATCTGTCTCTGTCTTAGCACTATCCTGAAAGTAAGAAATAAAATATAAGAAAATGACATTTCTTCATTTTCCTAATTTTTGCAATTTAAATATATCTGTATAAGTATCTATTCGTATGTACATAATTCTATTATGTGCTACAACTGTTATAGTTTAATTTCATTCTTGCAGAAATTATAGACTTTTTAGGTTTTATCAATTCCTACTAATTTTGGATTTTTTACCTTTACAAACATAACAGTTCTACAAGATTGAAAAAAACTGTGTTCTGAGAATACATGTGTTTGTATTTAGAAAAAGATATAGAGCTATAGATAGAACGATAGAATAATAAATAGATTAGATAAATTAGATAGATAGTTAGCTAATCTGGCTGTGGAGGGAAAAAAAATGTGATATGAAATACAAATATGAGATAAGAATTCTGGTGGCAGCACCAGTGAGGAAGTAGCAGCATTGGCATCAGTTTGATCTCATTGCCTGATTACAGCACTGGCATTCTTAAAAGGCTTTAACTCTGCTGGTTTTTGTGTTGTTTTTTCTGCCTACACTGAAACCTATGAAGCCTTGCAGAGCTACTGCAGACACATTTCTCTGGCTTTCATTTTGACTTATAAAAACACTTAGTAATTTCAGCGTAGAATCAGTTTTACATTCTAAATGGGCCAAGAGAATAGGACTTCATTGCATGTCATGGAGTGGCTGTTGATAAATGAACTTAGCTATTTTATTTCATTGTTTATTTTTTGTTTCTGGCTTCTACTTTTTGCAGAAAGAGACTTCTACTTTAAAAAAAAAAAAAAAGATGGTTTTGAAACATCTTTCTATTTATCCCTTCCTATTAAGGTGTGACAGTGTGCTCCCCTTTGCCAGGTGCGAAACTGACCTTTATCTCCTGTAACTCAGCTGAAGCAATAACCACCTGTGGTGGTCACAATGGGTGCGTGTAGTTGTGATGGCTGCACTGGGTTCAACGTGGTTTTGGTGAGACAGGTAACAACATAATAGCCAAGGGCTAACTTGAGCGATACTGGTACTGTGGTCAATATGTAAATACGACTATAGGTCAGTCATCTTAGTCCCATAAATAATGAAGAGCCCAAGAGCCTTTTGAGCTCTCCTGAATGGCAGTGGGCTGTACACCAGGATCTCCCCTTGAGGAGGGATGCCTGCTCTAGGTTACATTTACTTCTCGAGACTGAGAGACTCCTTGTCACAACAGATCCTTGGAAAGTGACTAATAGCATGCTAAGCTTTGAAATCTTAGCTAAGATATAAAGGATCGATTGTGCTTAAATAATCTTTTAGGCATGAACTGTTGACCAAGTCTGGGACTAGGATTTGATCCAGCTACACCTAGACTCCTCTCTGAGAAGGAGTCCAGAAAGTAAAGGGGTCCTTTCTAAATCTCGTGACTCAATGGGAGGGTCTCCCTGACAGTTTGTCTGACCCTGTCCTCTATGCAGTAAATAATGAAGTGTGCCTTGCCATCTCGAATCTTTTTAAAACACTGTCGCATTTACCGTAAAACATTGTTAAATTCCTGTTTTATATCAATTAATGTATTGCTGCTTCTCTCTACGAGTGAAGTGCATTGCTTTCATCTGCGACATAAGGACAATAAAAAAATGTGTGTAATGGAAAACAAAGTAAAATTTAAACACACATGCACAAATAGGTTACTTGAACTCCTTTTTCTTCGTATTACATTATTCAGTATTCATGAGTATTTGAGCATCTAAACCAAATATTTCTACTTGATGAACATGTCATGAACATAAATTACACTAAGGGAACTTGTTTTTAGATAGAAAAAAAAATGAAAGGCATGATGACAAAGAGAACAGTGGAATGAAGATTAAACAAATGGGCTAGATTAAAACATGAAAGTGTCTTTTGTTCAATAAATTCTGAAGCACTTAGTACGCAGACCTAGTACAGTCATATAAAGAATGTAAAGTAGCTGATAACACATTTGTCTCCTCCCCAAAATGTGTATCTTTTACAAATTAGTTTTGACCTACATTCTGTAATACCATCATCTTCTGTCATTTGGAGAATAATTTGGTCTTATGTCTATAGTAAAGTTTACTGAATAAGAGTGTTAACTGAAGAAATTTGACATTTGCAAACATTATCCTTTAAGTATGAAAACACTAAAGATCCAGTTTTGGTGTTTATAATTGAATTTCAGAAGCAAAACCTCTGATAGTTTCACTTGCAGTACTAGCTTCTATTCCCTCTGCCAGAGTTTGGCCCAAAGTCCTGCAGCACAGAATGGTTCCAACACAAACCTCAGTGGTGGCTTCTTCAGTGGCTCTTTCTAGCTTTTCCGCACTAAGATATTTGTGGGTCTTTCTTAAGACATTAAAATGTCATAAAGCATAGTTTCTCAAAGGAAATTTTCCATTAAAAATTCCCAAAAGCATTGGTGAGAAATGTGTCTGGTTCAAATTGAAAGGAAATATAATTATGTTATATTATATTATAAATTATATTCATTTGAGTGTACCCTAAATTTTACTTACTGGTTGAATGTTCAGATGTTTATTTAATGTCTTTAAGATATAATTGGGATGTAAGGACATTGAAATACAAAGTTGGAAAGTAATTGGTTTCTTGTAAATTCTAGCACCAGGTTGCTTCTTTCAAGTAGCAGACACAACTATTCATTCATAGGGCTTGTAAGTGGAGCCCAATATTGGCCACTTTTACTTCCCATTTTCACTGTTCTCTAACTTACCCAGGAGGCCCTTTTCCTTGCCAGAAACCAGCATTTTCCTGTTTGCTGTCCCTAAAATTAGTTCTGCATGGCACTAAACCAAGATTTTTAAATGCTAATTTAAGGTCACATTAGCATACATAATTCTTATGTAGTGTATGAACAAAAAGATCCATTTTGAAACTTTGTTTTCTTTATGATCTAAAATCCTAGACTAGAGGTTGAAAAGGAATACAGTGTTATCATTTCACCTTACTCTGAAGTACTGAATGAATATATCTGCACAGTGCTTCAGTAATCCTTTTAAGTATCTGAAAACCATTAAAATGTGTACTAAGAAACCACTTGTTTGTTGCTATTCTTGCAAACACATATTAATTTCACTTCATGTTGTCCATTTCACTTAAGATGAGCATAATAGTTTCATGGTTAAAAAACACAATAATGCTCATCACTAATGTAATCTGTTAATGTAGCAGTAGTTTTTTGTTTTATACACCCTCAGTAAAGTACATTGACAGACAAGAACATGTTAATAATCTCACCAATTAAGTTAGTGTCACAAGTCTTCCAAGGCTCTGGGACTGACTGCTTATCAAGCTAACTTGTGGGAACAAACCCAGGCACAGTCGACTTTGGCTGGCACTCTTCACCACTGTACAGGCAAGACTCCACTCCCAGTTGGGAGGTTGGAGTTCACTCATTTGGAGAGTAGCAGAGTTCAACAGTATGGGCACAAACCTTTCTGTGGCAGCTGGCTTCAATGACAGAAAATGGTCCTGGATATGTTTAATTTATTAGTCCTGACAAGGATGATTAAGTACTGAAGAGTAGACGCATTTTATTCCTTGAAATGGGTTTACAGTTAGTTGAATTTCATGGAAAAGAACCTTTTAAACTTACTGACATGTAGTAAGGCACACAGAAATTTAGATCCCTACTGGCTGCCATCTGAGTTATCCTAAGCTCCCATTATGGCCAAAGAAGAGGAATAAGTATCTCCAGAAGACACTTGTCCAATTTCTAGTAGATGCCTGTTTTGTAACAAACTGAATTTTCTTCTGGAGATATTTATTTTCTCTTCATTAATTACAAAATGATCCTTGCTCAAATTCTGAAGGCTAACTTTTAGATCTCAAAACATAGGTTTGAAATTAATCCCAACCTTAACTTTCTGAAAGTTGTTGTGGTTTAGGCCAAATTGGCCAATGACAGCAATAGATGCTCTCCGCTACCTCTCGCTTCAAGGAGAGGAGAAAGAAGGATAAAGAGATTTACGAGTTTAGAAGGAACTAAACTACTCTAATGAAATATTAATAATAGAAAAAAAAGAACCAGGAAATGATGAAATAGATACAATATATACAAAACTGTATCAGGCTCCCAGGATAATGCCCACTTTTGAGATACTGAATAGGGGAAAATAATACATTGTTCACCACTTTAAAGGCTATAAAGGTTGTAAATTTTTGAAGTTGTAAAAACTAAAAAACCAAAGCACCCAACTTTAAAGGCTGAAAATAAAAACCCACCTAAACTAAAAAAGTTGCAAAAAAACCTAAAAGTTGTAAACTAAATATCAAAATAATAGAAAAAATGTAAATAAAGAAATTTTATGTGTAGGTTTCTTGCTATATTGTGGGATTACATTTTACAGTTTAAGAAGTCCTCAAAATAGTCTGAAATTAAGTCATAAAGTCTTAATGGTGACATTTTCCACAATAGCACAACAGATTTAGATTCTTTTCTTCTGTGTTGCAAGATGTATATCCCTGCTTTATTAATTAGTGAGAGACGGATGCAAGAATTTAGCTTGGAAAACTAAAATCAGAAAGCAATAAGAATTTGACTTTTATTAATGGTCAAGATGAGCTCTCTTGCTGATGTTAACCATGCTGGCAGAAATATTTCTGAGGATGATTTCAGCTTTAGAGAAGATGCTTTTTCTGTGGCTTTTTCTATGGAGAGCTCAGGGAGGCCCAGAAGAAAAAGTCCTTTACACTCCACCCAGGAGTAGCCCCTGGACCCATGTTCAAAGGTATAGCACTATATATAGCACTATAGCTCTCTTAATTTTAAATATTCTGTTTTCTACACAGGATTGTCTCTGGGATAGTCCCAATTGTTGGACTTCTTTCTACTAACTCTGCTTGCTTGTGTGCCGTGCCAATAGATAAAGCTTAACAGAAGTAAATTAAAACCTAACATGGAATTGAATCAGAAAGTTTATGCCTTACGTACACTTGCTACAGATGACATAATCATTGTCTGTGTTAGGAGCTAGATGCTTGCATAACTGACTCACCTGGAAATCGGTAATACTGCTAGAAATATTCTACCTCGACATGCTGCATACTGAAAAAATACCATTTTATTCTCCCCCAGATTTGTGAATAATACCAATACTAAAACCAATATCAATACTAATAGTAATACTAATACTAATAATACAAAGCAAAATTGTTGAAACTTTTATGAAGGGGGACGCTCTGCAGATGTTCTATTCAGGCTCCAACTAATGAGAATCCTCAATTACTTTTCATAATCAGGAAGACACACAGACACATGGACATATGTCAACAGACAAATTCTGGGGCTTTGCATTGCATGTAGAAATTAATATTAAAGTTTGCTAAGGATTTAAAAGAAATAGAAAACCTTAAAGTGCTTACTAAACCACTTCTTTCTGATAGGATTAATGAATGCTGGACTTCATTAATTTTATATATTTGTTCTGAATTAAGTGTTCTTCTTATGTGATTTGCAATGTAAAGCTAATATGGGGTCAGGTTCATAGTAATCCTGAAGCTGGAACATTTCTCTTTACTTTGTATTTTTTAGATTTTAGATCCATGTGTATTTTACCTGCCCATTTATTTCAATTTTTTTTTTATTTTTTTTTTGAGAGAGAGAGAAAAAAGAGTTTCGTACTATCATTGAAACTCACAATTATAATAAAACACAGTGCTGTATGAGCTGCTGGACAGACAATGCCAAGCACCAGCTACACTGGCAAAGGTCAATAATATTTCAGATATACCAACAGAAACAGAAAATTATATTTCAGGTTTCAAATGAACAAATTCTGTTACCGTTTGAGAACTCACTTCTGAGTCAGATAATAACATTTTAAATAAGTTCAGCTGGCTTTGGATTTTCATCAGTGTAAGTGAGAATGAATTCCGACCAGTGTCTTTGCTGATTATGGTTTATTCTAAATTTGTTCTGTCAGGAATATGATAACACTCCAGAACAATGTTAAGGTTGTTATGCTCTTGCTGATGGTAGTGTGAGCAGAGAAAATGTTGATTACTGATAACATGGAGTTAAAAAAGGCTGAAAGCAATGTCATCCCAAAAGAAGAGCTGCAGATGAAGCTTCCTCACCATGTGTAGTGCAGACATCATATGGCTCTACAGACAGTGCTGGTTTTGGCTGGGATACAGTTAATTTTCTTCACAGTTTCTAGTGTGGGGCTATGTTTTGGATTTGTGCTGGAAACAATGTTGATAATACAAGGATGTTTTAGTAATTGCTGAGCAGTGTTTAAACAGAGTCACGGCCTTTTCTGCTCCTTGTATCAGCCTACCAGCGAGTAGGCTGGGACTGCACGAGAAGCTGGGAGGGTACACAGCTGGGAGAGATGACCCCAACTGGCCCAAGGGGTATTCCATGACATAAGAAGTCATGCTCAGTATATAAAACTGAGGAAAGAAGAAGAAAGGGGGAGATATTCAGAGTTATATCATTTTGTCTTCCCAAGAAACCATTACGTGTGATTGATTCCTGCTTTCCTGGAGATGGCTGAAAACCTGCCTGATGATGGGAAGGAGTGATTGAATTCCTTGTTTTGCTTTGCTTCGGCACACAGCTTTTGCTTTGCCTATTAAATGGTCTTTATCTCAACCTATGGGCTTTCGCACGTTTACTCTTCTGACCCTCTGCCTCATCCCACCACAGGGGGAGTGAGAGAGTAGCTGGGTAGTTTTTAGTTGCCAGCTGGGGTTAAACCACAACACAGACATGGAGTAATCTGCCTGCTAATAATGAGAGAAAACTACAAAAGCATGGCAGATCTTTGAAGTTGTTCCAGTTTTCATAAATGAAAAGCAACACGGTGAAATATACAATTATGGGAAAGCAGAATTATTTTTGTTCCTATAAATCATGTTCACTATTGCAGGTAGGATATTGTATGGAAATTAACCCACAGTTGTTCACTGCAACTGCAGTAGTTTGCCTTTACATTATTGTAAGTATGAACAGACACATATAAAAAAGACAAATCTCTTCTCTTTTATTTAAGAAGGTTAAGAATAAAATCAGAGGGAACTAGAGGCCCATCAGTCTGTCAGATACCTCTGGAAGTCATGCCCAGTTACATGAAATACAAGAAGGTGATTGGGAACATCTAATAAAGAAGGAACTGGGCCAAATCATGCCTGGCCCATTTGATAGCCTTCTAGGAAGAGAAAATAAGCTCTGTTGATTGTTTAATATTATGAAAAACCTAGAAGATGGGTCAGAGAGCCTCAATGACTCCCGAGACAATAACAGGGAGCAGCTGATACAATGGGGATAGCTGCTCATCGTAGGGACCTCAACAGGCTCGAGGAATTTTATTAAATCAAATGAAGGCAAACGTGAAGTCTTGCAGTGGGCAGAATAACTCCAGTGCAAGGATGTAAATTAGACTTCTGCTGATTAGAAAGCAGGCTGCTGGAAACAGCATTCCAACGTGCAGGACAAGAAGCTGAGCATGAGCCATCTATTGATGGCCCTTGCAGCCAAGAAGTCCAATCACCTGCCAGACTGCATTAGCAAGACTGAAGTGAGCTGCCACCGGTCAGTACCTGGAGCACTGTGTCCTCCACTCTCAGGTCTGCAATACAAGCAAGACTTTGACATGATGGAATTAAGTCAAGTGGAGCATTATCAAGGGTGGTTGCAGGGTTGGAGCACAGGACGTATCACTGAGGGAAGAAGCAACACTGCCAAGTTCAATTTATGAAGCAGAGAAAGCAAGAGATAGGCTGTCAGGGAAAGGCTTCTCCCCATAACTCATGCACACACATCAATGGAGACCCACCATAGTTATCAATCCAGCAACAAGGCACTATGCACTTTGGACACCTGCTAAGGTGTTCCTCACAGTCTTTACTGCTGTGGGTCTTTACAGCTAGATATTGTAAAGGTATGTGAAAACAGAGTGTCTGCTCCTCTATGGATATCTGGTCAAAATTCTTTTCAAGTAAGTAAATAAAGAAATGAAAAGGGTGAAGACATAAATAAGAACATACAGAGCCCCAAAACTGAGGAACAAGTGATAAGGGAGGCAGGGAAAGAGGAATCAACGAGGAACAAAGAAGGGAAAATGGACAGAAAAGGTGTAAAAGGGACCAGTGAAGTGTAAAACAGGCTGGTCAGGAGGCTTGTCTGTCTGAGGCCTGTGCCTGATCACCCTGGATCCAAGCACGGGTGTCAGGGGGGTGGAAGGTCCGTACTGGTATTCAGGGGAACCCACAAGTGTTGGGTGCCTGTGGGACAAGAATGTGGGTGCTACATGCATGCAGTGAGCACCCGGCTGGAGCAGCCGGTGAGTTGGGGACTTGTGGGACAGGTAAGGGGAGGCCAGGATCTGGGCAGGGGTGCTAAGGGGGCAGAGGGGACATGACGGTCTGTGAACATGCATGTGCTTGTGAACCTGGGGAGTGTGGTGCGTGTCCTGCACTAGTGACCTTCTGCCTCTGCCAGCCCAAGAGGAGGAGGAGACATGACTGGCTGTGCCTGTGTCTGGTGTGAGTCCTGAATGTGGGTGCTGCTGGAGGCAGTGTCTTCTCTGTGGTCATCTGTGTGACTGGCCATGTCAGTGTCCTCTCTGTGTGTCTAGGATACATACCCAGCTTCGCTGCTGGTTGAACCTGCAAAGGGAAAAGTGGTAGCTGAATCCCTCAGCCTGGGCAGAGACCTCAAGTCCCTAGGGCACTGGGCTGGGCTCCAGCAGCTGGACAGGAGGGTCCTGGGCAGGGGCAGCTGGAGGAGTCAGCCGCTCCTTGCTTTCCTTAAGAGATATCTGCACCAACCACTAATCAGATCAGCCCATGGTGATACCACAGTGCAGATTTCCCACAGTTTCAGGTATTGTTCTCCTGTCACCTGTTGATCCACATGATATACCAAGGATTATCACATTCTGTTCTTATTTCCATTGCCCTGTTTGCCGCAGCAAACATGTGAGGAAGAGAGGAGAAAACTGGGCTTAGACTTAGTAGGAGCTAACTAAAGGGATATCTTACTGCTGTCTTGAAGTACCTAACAGCACAGTATACAGAAGATGGATCCAGGCTCTTCTCAGAGGTATATAGAGATAGAATGAGAGGAAAAGGACTGAAGTTGCAACAAAGGAAAATAAGATTAACTGCAGAGATTATTTTTTTTATTTTCACCATTGCAGCACTGGAACAGGTTGCTCAGAAATGCTATGATACTGCATCCTTGGAGGTACTAAAAATTCAACAAAAATATAAACTTTAAATATAGGAAATGGAGGAGAAAAAAATATTTTTCACAAAAATAATGAAGTACTTAAACATAAGGAGAAATTCTGCTGTCAGATAGATCCATGAAGGGTTTACAGCAGCAACTACATAAAAGTATCTATCTACCAAGTCAGACAAAATAGATTTTCTAGTCTGCTTACAAGTTTTAGGATAGGAACTTAAGTATTCTTTAGTTGCACAATCATAAGATACAGTCACTGAAACATTAAAAAAATACTCAGTGCTGGTTTTAAATGTTGCTACTAAATCTGACAGTTTCTGCTGGCACTCAGAACATAATTACAAAGATCCACTGAGCTTTTATAAGAAACCAACCAATGTGAAAGAGAATGTGGGTCATACTAGGAAATGCTTATGCCCTTACTACTTCCTAGTGACTAAGCAAATAAACTTACCATGGTGGAGTCATTAGGGCAATCAGATGGCTCTCCATATTTCAGTTGTTTTTAAAACTGCTTTAAATCTATGCCTTCCCCTTGCCTTTTTGCCTTGGCTATCAAGACCAGAATGCCTAGAGTCACAGCATAAAGAAGATTCTTTTTTTTCCCACATAATGTTAGCAAGTGCTTGTTTTATGTTATCTTAGATCAATTACTGTGCAGTGTAGCAATGGTATGTGATGACTTTGTATTTTAAAAGCAGCGCAAATAAAAGAAATATATTCATTTATCTCTCTAATACCTTTTTCTACAAAGCACGAACATAAAGCAACTTGTTAGAATAGGGATATCTTGTGTAATGTTAACTCATCAGAGAGTTTCACTGTTGGATGCCTGGCATACACAGCTGTTCTTTAATCCTTTCTCTTTCCTCTCCCTACCAGTAAATTTTATAATTTTTGGAACATAGTGGGATCTTATTCTTTATCTGGCAATAGATACCTGCATAAAATACAAAAGAGAAATCAAATGCAATCTCTTTGACACGCATAATAGAAGTTGTATCAATAATAACAATTAAAAAAATAGATCCTTTAAAAATCTGAAATGTAATCACATGAAATACTAGTAAACAATAAAAACTTTGAACACATATACAAATTATTGCAAGAATTACCTGAACTATAATCACAAAAGCAAAACTAGAAGGCTTTAAAAGGGTTTATGTAACATATCTTCCTGCCCTAAATTCAGTTCAGCTACATCTGTGTCATTTTTACAAAAGTTTTTTAGCTTGTTGTTAAGGATTACCTGCAGTGGAGATGTCAGTGTTAAACTGACCTGTAAGGAAACATAAGCTGGTGGTGACAGTGAGATAGGCAAGACAATGACCCTCTCCAAAAAAACACAGATCCAAACAACAGCAGTGTAGGTCGAGTGATGGCAACCAGGTTTAGCTAACAGACTGCCATACAAGTCTGTAATGAAAAGGCAAATTGGAAATCAAACCAGGAAAGCAAGTCAACAAGGCAAGGTCAAGCTCAGTAAGGTACAAAAGCAGGCACGGGATACCTACTATGTAACTTAGGCAAGGAGCAGCCCAGGGTGGCTATGGTAATGTTCATATCACAGTGAAGCTTTTCCTAATTTTTGTCCCTGAGTTTTCCTTGCTGCAATTTACATCCATTTATTTCTTGTTTTATTATAGATATAAGAAGTCAATCATTGCATTCCTTTTTAAAATACTTTTTTTTAAATGTATTTTAATAATATATTCCCTTAGTATAAACTGTCTTAAATTTCAGGTCATATTGACCTCATCTCTAACCCTTCCTGTTATTCCAATATGGATTTTCTTGAATTAGCCCCCATATTCCCAGATGTACAGTGCCCAAATCCAGTTCATGTGATGTCTAAAGACAGCAGAGAAGAGCAGAAAATGTATTTTCCCAATCTTACAGGCTACACGTTTCCAAGACAGATAAAAGATATTCCCCTTTTTTCAGCACAGTACGACACTGACTTGTGCTCAGCTTTGTAATAGCTTTCAGACCCACTTCAGCAGAATTAGTGTCTACACATATGAAACTACTACTTGGCAAGAAATATTAAACAAAACAGAAAGGAAAAATAACAAGGAAAAAAAAAAGAAAAACCCATCAAAGCAATAAAAAAAGAAAAAAAATTATTTTGGATCTAAATGTAATGTCACTTTTTAAAATGTCTTAAATATCTTCAAGACAACCATTTTAATCTGTTTCATTGTAGAGATATAAAGTTTTGATTTCTTGGGGCTGCTTATACTGCAATACCCTGATCTCTGCTGAAGACCCCACTCTTTATGGACACTTCTGGCTCTGAAATGCTTTAAATAAAACTCAGAACAATTAAGCTTCTGAAAAACAACCCCAAAATTTCCCCTTTTTTAAACACTTGATGATAAATACTAAAAGCAACCTCCCTTGAACAAACCCATAATACAAAGTACAGCAGTGGGAACTAACCTTTCTGCTCAACTTTCCTATGATCTATACATCCTAAGATGTATAGATCACAAGCCTTCGGATCACAAGCCTTGTTGCTTTAACTTTTATCAGTTTGTACCTTGTTAATTAGGTATCAAGATTCAGTGTGTAATGGACTCTGGACTTTAAAGACAGGGAGAATAGCAGGAATAACCAAAGCGAGAGGAAGGGAAGACCCTTTCAAAACCAGGCATACATACTTGGTAAAAAAGATCAATCTGTTATTCAGACTGCATCTGTTATTGCTTCAAGGCTCAGTTTGACCTTTGTGCCTCTTAAGTAAGTAGATTTTGAGATCCCTCTGCTTAGAAAACTCTCTCTTCTGGAGGACAATCCTGAGGGATAAATTGCACAAACTTTGAGCAGACCGTAACCTTGCAGAAGACCTTCCTCACCTCAACAAATTAAGAATCTTAAGAGCCTAAGATCTAAATTTCACGCGTGGCAGTACTGACTGTTTACAGAAACAGAGTAAGAAACAGGGTGAAGCAAGCAGTAAACATGATTTTTACCATTAATAATAAAGGACCATAGACTTTGTACTTACATGACAGTGCTGGGTTTGGGGGCTTGTCAGGGTTTGCCTTGGCCTGACCTGGTTTTAGCCATTCCCTAGTGGTCAAGTGATCAGTGCCCCTATGGTGCCATAGCTGAAGCTCCATGAATACTACATAGAATAAAGGAGAGAGAAACCCCGTGATAAAGTCACTACATAATAATGACTGGTGGAGGCTACAGTGGGGCTTTCAGACTTAAAGTGAATGCCAACTCTGCCTCCCTACCCCCTCTGACTCCTCCTGCAGAGAACTTAGGATACTGACAACTCATTATAGACACCTATAGACACCTCAACATGCCACCGATTTAGGGAGATGTGATCAGGCTTAGGGCCTAGAGGAGCATGGTCAAGAGAGAAAATCATCAAAAAGAGGGCATAGATATTAGTTATTTTTCAAGCATAACAATTTTAGGGCATTATTAATGAGTTTTTCCTTTATTCATTTTTACTAAAATAATTACCACAATGGAACTGAAAAAATAATGTGGCATTCTGATTATATTGTTAAGATTTACAGACCAACAACAAATTCCTCCCTGCTTTCCAGTGTTTGACCACCTTCAGAGAAAAAAAGTATTTTCTTATCTTGAAACCAAATTTCCAATATTTCAGTTAGTGTCTATTGCCTGTTGTCCTGCGACTGGTTACCTCTGAGAAGTGTCTGGTTTTGTCCTCTTTACACCTTCTCAACAGGTATTTATACACGTTATCCCCCTGAGTCTTCTCAACAGTCCCAGCTTCTCTTCACGTGAGAGATGTTTCACACTCTAAGTCATCTTCAGGGCCCTTCAGAGGACTCCCTCCAGTATGCACATGTCTTCCTTGTACTGGGGAGTCCAGATCTGAACCCAGCACTCCAGATGTGTCTCACCAGTGCCAACCACCTTCTTGTCCTTAGCATGTTTGGAAATGGTTTCCGGAACTCTTTGCTGCATTACCTTCCCTAAGGACTGAGGTAAGCCTTACTGTGACGTGGTTCCAGTAATTACATTTTTTGCTGTTTTTCTCTTATGCATCCTTTTATAGCCCATAAGAATCTCCAAAAGTATTGAGACATACCCTTTTTTTACAGCTAAAGCATATGTACAGCTAAAAAATATGTACAAAGCATATTCTTTACAAAAGTTTCTATTAGTCACAGTCTGTATCTTATGTAATCTCTGGAATGCTTTAAAAATAGTAACAAACTTAATACTTCCTTCTACTTCTGCTACTTAAGCCAACCAAAGTGATAATTTTCATATTAATTAGTACATCCACAATTTAATAAGTGAATTCTTATACAAGAATAGTTTTGACACGGTATTTCTCAAAATCTTAATATCTGCTTTACTGATGCACACATATGACGTGTAAATGAAGTAATAATGCATACACACAGTGTTTGAATTCATGCTCTCTTCATCTGAATGTATCTTTTCCATTTTTGAAACATTTTTTTTTAAACAGCCATCTTTCTTTGATAATTAACCTTTGATGATTTTTTCTTCATCCACTCTGTCGTTTCTTTATTTACCTACTTCAAGTTCATTCTTGATTGACATACACCCCCACATTACTGTGAATAAATATTTCTTTTAAAAGATTTTTTCTGAAANTCTGGTGTTTGGCACCATAGGCAGAAGTCTTGGCTCAATAAGGTTTAAACTTGGTGCTGAAGAGGTGTCTCTGGAAATCCCCGCATTTTGTACCCGCCCATGAGGATGGATTTTGAGAAGGAGTGGGGCAGAGCAAACTTGCCCATGTTCCTACTGCCTTATAAAATCATAGCTTTCCTCCTCTTTCCTCCCCTTTCAGCCTTCTGCTGAAATAACCGAGAAAGAAGATTAATAGACGCGTTCCCTCCTCACAGCTATGGGTTTCTCTTTTTCTTACTTTTCTGACTCCTTATTTGCCTTTTGGGGCATAAAGATCACTGGGAAAAGTGCTTGAAACCTCCAGCCCATGGCAGCATCTGCACCTGTAACCCTGTTTCATCTGTGAACCCTTCTGTCCTGCCATCAGCTCTGGGGCGTGAATCTGTCAGCTCTTCACACACTCCAGTGGCTGCAGTCTCCTGCCAAAACCACCATGTCTTCACCCACAGCATCACTGTGTGAAGACACCTTATAGAATGTCAATAGCAGAACTGACCGGTGTATATGTTTTAATTTAAGCTGAAAGTGTTTGTGATGATTATTATTAATTTACTGCACCTTCAGCTTTTTTCAATGAAAACCTCTTTGCCCTAGGAAATTACTTTTCTGTTCCATGATTTAGACCTGTTTTTATCCTTTCCTGAGGTTTTCGTGACACATGGTATGTATCGACATATCACTTCCACTATGGTATCTTTCAGTAGTGACCATGACATCTGTAAGGACTTGACTCACCTAATTGCTCCTTTGTACTTTTTAGTGCTTTTAAAAGTTCCTTCATTTTTCAATAAAGAAGTTTATGAAGGTTAACATAAATGGGGTCGATATTTTAGCTTTTTTTAATGCTGTAAGAATGTTAAATGACTTTGTACATTTTGATCAATGTTACAAAATGGTGGTTCCATTAAATGACTTCAAACTACATCTCTTGACTATTACAGAATATCAAATTAGACACTACATTTCCTTTGAAAGGCTTATTCACTGGCTGTTTTTTAAAAGAATCACTGACACTATGCAAGATTTTGTCCTTGATTCATCTCTTATACCATCTACATGGGAGTAATAGACGTGCATTTTATGCACTCACCTCTCTTTTGATTTTGTTCAGAATATCAAATTAATTGTTGTTATATTGGGAAGGTAGTCTGGGATATAAACCAAATGCTGTATTCTTCTTGTTCACGCCTGGACTCTCAATCCTAAACTTTTTTCTACTCATTAAAGTACTCTGAAGTAGAAAAGGGTGAGATGGTTTCATGATTTAGTATATATAATGTTTATATATGTACAGAACAAACAAAACTGGTAGTAAATAAAGGAAATCGTAAATATACTCGAATACACTAATGTCTTTCATATAACCATTGAACTTTCAATGGTTGTTTTGATTCTCAGAAAATCAAAACCTGTTTTTATTTTCCTTATCTAAGTCTTAAACAAAGATGTTTACAAAATCCTTGTACATCCTCTCCAATAAGATAATTTCATAACTGCTTCAATAAATGAAAAATACACTTATTTGTGTAAAAAATGAAAGCATTAATTAAGGTATCTCTAAAATATAAACATATAAAATAGTATTTTTCCTCTTCTGTTTCAAATTATATTTTTTCTAAAGTTAGTGTATTGTTTCTTTTTGCTGGTGGAGAAAAAGAGAGATGTTAAGTGTCTAAAGGAGAAAGGAAAATGGAAAGGAGATGTCATAATATCTTTCTATTATATGCTAAAATAAGGTCCACATGCCATTTAAAAGGGAGAAAGTCACATATTAAAAGTTTCATATACAAAATAATTTCCTTAAGTAGTTACATGTTAAATTTCATAATATTCTGAAGTAATTTAAAATTTTCTTGCTTTCTCTCTGGAACTTGAAGTTGAAAGAAACTCATGATCTTGAGATACAATTCTTCTCTCCTGTTCAGTAGTTAAGAAATCATAAGTTAAAAAAATCCAGAATTTAAAAGAAGCAGAAAGAATGCACATCCATTGTTCAGTAAATTATAGGAAAAAGGATATCTGAAAGTTCCAAGTCCTTACTTCTATTATTTTTCATCCCTTAAGCCTGCCTGGGTCTTTCCCGCCCAGCCT
>JAHREE010000279.1:29896750-29933673 GCA_033628505.1 Tringa tobata
TTTTTTTTTTTTTCTTTTTTTTTCTTTTTTTTTCTTTTTTTTTCTTTTTTTTTTGAATAGCTGTTCGTCAAGGTGAAAAGAATTATCAGGTGTTTCCAATAAGATCTTTGCTTTCAGAAGATTTGATTTGTATAGTCTCTTACACATCATCCCACTTATGCAAAAATTGATCGTTGTTTGCCATTTTCTGTTGCTTACTATTTCTGCACACACAAAAATTCTGCACACACAAAAATTCTCAGTCATTCAATACAAAATTGGTAGCTGTGGCCCCTATAAACTGCATGCCAGTCAGGATATCATAGGAAGGTGAAACACATAAGGTGGGGAGGATAAAAGAGAATGAAATTACTATGGTGCTCGCAGTCCCAACATCTAAGCTGCACAGGCACGGCCATATGGGAGCTGATCTGCAGAATGCATTCATCACTGACCTCTGGGTTCCTGGGAATCCTTCAAACTCAGGCATTCAGTGGAAGCTTCCTGCTTTCATGAGTTTCAAGGTAAAACAAATTGCATAAAAAAATAATTCAAACCTTTGAGATCTGGATAGAGTATATTATATTTAATTTTATTATATTTAATAGTTGCTTGGAATAAAAGAAGAGAAGGTAGCACGAAAAAACTTGTCACAGACAGTTAAGGATAGAGTGGCCACAAGATGAAAACCATATCATTCAATGATGTATACTGTAAAATCCATGTTCAGTAGAACTCAGCAGAATGGGTCTAGCAGGTGGATATAAATTTCTAGTCTAAGATTTCTGTTTCACAACAGAGACATACTTCAGACTGACACCAGTCTTGCACCTCTGGTCCACTTAGATCATGAACTCAGAGGAATGGGATGTGTGCTCTGACTGTATACTGTCTGGGGTCCTAGCTACCATGTGTAGCAGTTCCAACACAGGCTCGGCCTTCTACTGTGTCAGTTATCCAGGAGCATGGATGACTTTCTTATACCTCAGGGGCTATCACTTTCAGTATTTATTACTTTCTAGATTTTTAGCATGAAGTGCTAGTGGCCTCATTAGGAATGTAGTCCTAGGACTGATTTCTTTGACTTTCTCTGCATCTAAGACAAATTAGCATTTGTCTCCATGCTTTCTATCCCCTTCCAGTCTCCAACCTCAAATCTGTCACAAATTGTGCAGCTAGCAATAATTATATAATAACATACATTTTCTAGCTCATTGGATTAGCATTAGACCAGTTTGTTAGAGCTGGAAAGATATTGTCAAGGTCTCACTTGTCTTAGCTTTCAGGTTGGCTTTAGCCTGTGAAACTATTTAAGAAATTATTGAAATTCTACTGAAATGAAAACCAAAAGTTACCAATTTCGGTTGTCCATTTCTGGCATATGAGCATTCCCTTGTGGTACATCTTGTATTGCTGATTTATTGATCATGACCAGAAGCATTGTCTGTGTCAGAAGTTAAACATAGATTTCTGACTTAATATAGAACCAACGAGCATCATAGAAAAGTGTGTTTCTGTTTTCAGATTTTAACCACGTCATCAGCATGTAGAATTGAACAAAATGCAAAATTGTTAAAACAAAACAATCATACTTACAGAGAAAATAGGAGTTGCAGAGAACATAAATCAAAAACTGAAATATGCAATCAATTATTTCTGTCCAGAACAAAAAAAAAAAAAAAATTGTGTCAATACAAGCAACTGCACTGCTTGCCAAAATAAATACCGGGGACTAGATCATCAAGAACATACATAACTTCCCTCATGGAAGCTTACCATTTTGCTAATGTGGGACCAGAGTAGTCCTTTTTCACTATATTACATTTCTAAACTTGTAGCTGTTCTTATAGTATGATACACTAGATACACAGTAAGATTTAGCAATACTTGAAAACCAGTACTCAAAACCATCAGACTTTCACAGTACCCTCCTACAGTGCATTGAGCCATGTCTCAGGCATTTGGCAAAAGTTTAAATGCATACTACTGCTATCTGTAATGTTCCAGGACCTGCTTGGAAATGAGAGGCAACATCTTGGGGACAGCAATAATAAATAAATCCACATAAACTCATTATGCTGGTTCCAGTGTGATGACATTTTCCACAGAAAGCATGGCTTTATTTTCTTGTTTGCTTGTTTTACTGAGATAAACTTGTTTACACATAGCCTTTCTAAATACAAAACAATCACTAAGTAAATAAAATTGAAATAAGATTGAGATTATTCATAAAGCATTATGGTTAGTTTGCTGTACACAATATTTTTTTTGAGTTGCAGCATGCCTTTATTACAAAAGAAATGTTTAACATATTGTTCCACTTAACAATTAAGAAGAAAAAGGTGAGAACATTATATGTTGCCTTCATCAGTTTTAAAGTTATCTTATTTTTACATATTCTTTATAGTCAGTTTGCACCCAAGTTTAGACTTTCAAATAAACTGACGAAAAATGCAAAGATTGGTAAAACTGGAAGATTTTTTTTGGCAGTTTCTTCTTTGTTAGCTGCTGCCCTATGAACAACTATTTAAATAACAGCAAAATACTTGGGAATTAAAAAAAAAATTCTGCCTAATCCCTAACCATTAATTTTCTGTATCTCATCTATTCTTGTTCATCCCATTATTGTCAGTCTTTTTATACACTGCAAGCATAATTCTCTTTATAAAATCAGCCCTCAATATTTTATTTTCATATACTGAAAATTTCTTTCATTAGCAAGGTATACATTCAGACATGCTTTTTACATACTTGTTCAAAAAAGAGATAGTTTGCCAGAAGGAATAAATGACTCAAGGCTATAACAACTACAGGTGGCAAAACTCAGGACTGCAATAGTGCAAACAGCTAAAATGATTGTCTAAATGACTGTCTAATATATCTCAATAAATAAAACCTCTTTGTATAATCACTTGTAGGCAGACAACTGCAGTTAATACTTTTGAAGAATACTTTCTAATACAAAATTGTTTCCAGACCGTATTTACTTCTGAGTGATGGAAAAGTGAAATGCAAAACATACTTGCCTGTTTCCAAATAACACAGAATTATAATTCCTTTGACCACAAATAGATACCTGCATTTGAGCTAGTCCACATTTTTATATTGCTATTTCTATAAGCAGTGGAGAGAAATGTAGTCCACTACATCAAGGTTAGTTTGACCAGGTAGAGGCATCTACTGCAGATGAGATGAGTCATAGTCTGGACATGCCAGTTTATGACCATTACTTAAAATGACAAGCTGTGTAACCAACTCAGATATAAGCGGTGTGGGTAAAGGATTTTCATAGAGTACATCTTTACTTTGAAGGAAATAGAGGAAATTTTAGGGATAACTTTATTTGTCTGAAAATAAAGACCATTTGTAGCAACCTGAAACAAAATAAGGAACTAGTAGTCAAACTTAATAGTTAAAATCACTGATTAAGGAAAAACTAAGGACAGATTCAGAGAAGATGCATCTCTTTTTATCAAAAATTTAAAAAAAGACAGTAGTAGAAGCTAACAACTAACTTTTCTTACCCTCCTTTTCTGCAGTTCTATTAGAAAGCTTTTCTGAGATCTTGGAAAGGAAGCTGAGGTATTATTTTTTTCCATTATAAAAAGCCTGCAACACAAATCAATACCATGTTAATGGTGGTGGGAAAAAAGACTACAGATTTCTCACACGTTCCTTCCACAGTCTCAATTCACAATAGTTCATGGTTTGAACTAGACACTTCAAGCGCTGTGGCAATATTTTCATGAATACCTTGGGCTCCCCAGTTTTGGAGCTTGGTTGCAAGTATAAAAATAGCATATAAAAATAGAGTTCCATCAATTACTATCTGAACAGAGAAACTCCAAGGCTTTTAAATTTGTCTCATAATTCAATACCTACCTACTCAAAATGCTTCTTGAACCATTAACAGAATAAATGAACCTAGTGAAAAATGGATTGACTACAGTTCTAGGGGGACTTGTCTTTAAGGAAGCCCCTGAACATCTCACAGATTAAGGTAAAACAAAATCATTCACTTAGGGATGTACTTTCATATCATACCCTGTGGTGCTATAAAAGCTAGGAAAAAAACTCTTCTGCCTCAAAAATCTATTCTTTAGATATGACTTCATTAGTAAACACTATTTTTAGAATGCTTTAAGCGCTCTAAGTACTTTTGAGATATGTTTGGCTGGAAAATCCATCTGCATGCAACAAAATGTTGCAGCAACATGTGGGAGCTAACACGAGAATGTTAGTTTGGGTCAATTTTCAGCCCTACTTCTATTCTGCACCTCCAATTTCCCTAAAAATGGGTAAACTGAGTTTTATAATTGTCATAAAATAAATTTATATTTTTCTTAAACTAAAAGTAATGTGATTCTCTGTGTGAATATTTTTAAAAATCATTTTCCTAGAAGGTAAAAAGATTAAAATACATCTTCATCAAAAGAAGATAATTAAAATAAAATAAAAAAAAATTAAAACTTCAATTTATTCAGTCCAATTTTTATCTTTAAGACGTCATCATGTTTTGAACATTTTAAAGATTCCCTTTTTCACTCTGATTCAGTATCACTAAAGAAAATGTTCAGAATCCTTAGAAACTATATGAGAAAAAAATATTTTTCATCCATCACTGAAAATTACTTTTTTCTCTCATTAAGTGGAAATATACATTCTAAAGTGGAACATATTCAAAGCACATAACAAAAAATAAGAATGTGAGATTTTAAGCTTTTAAAATTTTTAGAAGTTGTCCAAATAATAGTTTATTATCACCTTAAAATAATTTTTAAATGGTAAAAAAACACATTTAAAATGTCCTTTTCAGTGAGTAAAAAATGAATAAAAGGATGAAATATTTTTTACCCATTCTTTTTTGTAGTTCTTATTTATTTCCTCCTCTTCCTGGAAGGAAAAAAAAGTGAAAAGCTGGGGAAAAAAAAAAACAAAAGAAAGAAGAAAAAATCCTCCAACTAACAGACTTCAGAATTATTTTACTTAAAAAAAATAAACTACAAAGCTCAAACCAAGAAATTTAATGCATGTGAAAAAAAAAATCTGTGTGAACGTATCACAGGGTAAAACTAGATGATCTGAATTCAATTTAAGCATACTTTAGGCACATGTGTTGCCAGAAGCAAACCAAATGCACATTTGCGTATCATCTAATCCTCCTGGCACATCCAACATAAACCCACAAACATATGTAGTGCATATCTTAATTAAATACTGTGCATAATTCTAATATTCTAGTGGTTAGAGTTCATATCTAGCAGATGGTATACCTAGGCAAAATGTGGACTTGGTAAGCCAGCAGAATTCTTTAAGCATAGGCTGATACCATAGAGTAAGAGCCAGGTGTGAGTGAATGGGGTGGAAGGATATTCATATTTTTTTTTGAAAGCAGATCACTGTTCAAACACAAGCATGAGGCCCCAGGTGTGAAAAGGTGTGGGGCAACAGCAAAAAGGTTAATAGCCTTTTGAAAGCATGTATTTCTCACACTTGATTGTGAAAGCCTAGATTACTATTTTAGGTTAGACAATTAATTATACCTGGAGAATTCTCTAGAGAGGTGTGCTGCTCTACCAGGGACTCGTATCAAGGATGTCACAGAGATACTATCAAACCTTGTACAGTACACTGACTATTATCTGCTGCTGTTGTTTCACGTGGGCACCAGTGGTATCACCAGGAGCAGTTTCAGGAGTATCAAGAAGGAATACAGAGCCCTGGGAGCATCAGTAAAGGATTCCAGAGCACAGGCAGTTTTTTCATTAATCCTTCCTTACTAAAAGGGTAAAAAAATATAAACCAAAACACAAAAAAAACCCCAACCACAAAACCAAAAAAACCTCCAATGCTCATAAAAATTCATATTCAAATTCACCAGCAATAATTTTAAGGTCTTCAGCACATACTATGAAAGTTGATGTCATTTAACATACTATCAATAAGCAAGTTTACCACTGTGGATGCATCTGCAAAAATAATGTACACTAAAGAAATGCCTTTACAGTTTGTTTCATTATTTCTGTGCAAACAAAGAATATCAAACTTAAGACAAAGTCCTCCTTTGAAACATACGTTTTTCTAAGAGAAAAAAATAAAATTGGATAACTTTTGAAGAAATACATCTTCAAATTACTTCTGTTCTTTCTCTTGAACTATAATTACCAAAGGATTACCATGAAAAGAGCTAAAGGCTATAATTAATATTGTTCTCTTTTTCTTGGATGAAACATTTAAATACAGTGCATTATTTCATTGATCTCCCTGTAGACAAAGTTATGCCAATCCTTTTTTTAGAAACAAGTTTCCTACCGAATTTCCCCTCCTTATAACTTTGAACAGCATGTTCTTTTGCAGTTCCAAAATGTTCTGAAATACTTTCAGAAACACAATGAAATGGAAGACATGAAGATTGCAATCATGTTAACATTTTTCTCTGCATTTATTTTTCACAGTTAATGATTAATAATCATTTTCTGATTCTTCTTGCAGTGATTTAATGCATTAAAATTGGCCTGCAGAGGGTTTCAGAGATTTTCTCTACAACTGCTTCAGTTCTCTAAGGATGTGGAGACAAATTAACTAATCAACCTACAACTCAAAGTATACATTTTTTTTCCTTTCGCACAGTTAAAATGAAGAAGGAAGAAAAAGATTCTTAAATAATAACAAGGACTTAGAATGTTTTCAGATCAATTTTGCTTAACCATATGTCTTCCCTTTTTGTCAAAGGCTTGTGATTAAGAAGCTATTCATTATGGTGGAGGGTTGTTAGTTTTCAAAATTTAAAAGATTTATATAGGTCAAATTTCTGAATAAATTTTCTATTTAGGACTGTTTTTAGTCTTAAATTAAAATATAAGGCTTAGGAAATTTAAATAATATCTGAGAGTCATCACTTAGGACTAAACTGGTTTCTACAGCAGCAACCCATTCTTTTTCTTGTGATATCCCTTCAAAATACTGATTGTAACAGAGAATACCTGCCTACTTAATTAGAAATAATTTTAACAAATTAATATTTTCTCTTGGTTTTCTATTTCAAAATACACCTTTTTTCACCACAGTTTGTCCACTGACTTGCAATAGCTATAACAATATGTCACATAGGGTTTTTTTATGTGTGTTATACACGTCACAGATATTCAAAAAAGGAAAAAAGACGACCCAGGGAACTATAGGCCAGTCAGTCTCACCTCTGTGCCTGGCAAGATCATGGAGCAGATCCTCCTGGAATCTCTGCTAAGGCACATGGAAAATAAGGAGGTGATTGGAGACAGCCAGCATGGCTTCACCAAGGGCAAATCATGCCTGACAAATTTGGTGGCCTTTTATGATACTGCCACAAACTTGGTCGACAAGGACAGAGCCACAGACGTCATCTACCTGGACTTATGCTAAGTGTTTGACACTGTCCTGCATGACATCTTGGTCTCAAAATTGGAAGCTAATGGATTCAATGGATGGAGCACTCAGTGGATAAGGAACTGGCTGGATGGCCGCACCCAAAGGGTTGTGGTCAACGGCTCAATGTCCAATTGGCAGCCAGTGACAAGTGGTGTTCTTCAGGGGTTGGTACTGGGACCAGTGCTATTTAACTCCAGTATTTAACTCCAGTGCTCCATCTTTGTTGGAGACATGGACAGTGGGATAAAGTGCATCTTTAGCAAGTTTTCCAATGACAGCAAGCTTGGTGGCACTGTCAACATGCTGGTAGGAAGGGATGACATCCAGAGGGAACTGGACAGCCTGGAGAGGTGAGCTCATGGAAATCGCATGAAGCTCAACCAAGCCAAGTGCATGGTCCTGCACCTGAGATGTGGCGATCCCAGGCACAAATACAGGTTGGGTGGAGAATGGCTGAGAGCAGCCCTGAGAAGGACTTGGGGGTGCTCATGGATGAGAAGTTCAACATGAGCCAGCAGTGCACACTGGCAGTCCAGAAAGCCAACCACATCCTGGGCTGCACCAAGAGAAGCGTGGCCAGCAGGTCACAGGATGTGATTCTACCCCCTACAAAGACAGGCTCAGAGAGCTGGGGTTGTTCGGATTGGAGAAGAGAAGGCTCTGGGGAGACCTCATAGCAGCCTACCAATATCTGAAGGGAGCCTACAGGAGAGCCGGAGAGGGACTCTTTTTCAGGAAGTATACTGACAGGACAAGGGGTAATGATTTTAAATTGGAAGAGGGGAGATTTAGATTAGATACCAGAAAGAAATTCTTTACTGTGAGGGTGGTGAGGCACTGGAACAGGTTGCCCAGGGAAGTTCTGGATGCCCCATCCCTGGAGGTGTTTAAGGCCAGGCTGGATGGGGCTTCGAGCAGCCTGGTCTAGTGGGAGGTGTCCCTGCCCATGTCAGGGGGGTTGGAACTTGACAATCCTTAAGGTCCCTTCCATCTCTAACCATTTTATGATTTTATTATTCTAGGATATACCTGAGCTCATACAAAACTCTGAAAATTGGGAAAAAGCTATGTCTGAGTATAAAAAGAACAGGAATGGCAGGGTGATATCAATAAATAAATCACTTGTTTATCTTTATTTAAATTTTGCAGAGGCAAAACAGATCTAAATACAAATTAGTACTTTAGAATTGTTTAATGTGTAATAGTTGAATGGATGATTTGTCTGGAAAGATGGGAAGCATACATGTATGTGTTTATGTATATAAATATATACATGCATACATGTAAGTACTTAGATTTCAAAATACCTCTGTCATCTATTACTTAAATGAAATGCTTAGTATTCTTTTTTGGAAGTTTAAAACTAGTACTTCTTTTCAGCTTGTGTTTACAGAAGCATCAGGGCCCAAAACTTGTTAATCCAGTAAATGTCAGTTATGAGTATACAGGGTTTAAATGATCTAGCATAGTGCACTTCACAAAATCGATTTTCTTAAGAGTTATTACAGACTGAATGAATTACTCATGACTTCAATTTTATTTTTTTTGTTACTGCAATTCACAGAATGCACAGAAACAAATTGGAAGAGCACTGCACTGGAGAAAAAAAAAAAAAAAAAAAAAGAAAATAAATGAAAAAAGTCAAAAAAAACCAAAAAACAAAAAACAAACACCATACCAGAACAAGAATATGCCCTATGGGCTTGACCCTGATCTCAGATAGACAAGTACGCATTGCTGAGCATTTTGTTAAAACAGCTACTACACACTGAAAATCTAATATTGGAAGTATGCCCTAGGTATGCTGTCTTAGTTTTCAGATATTTTTATGGTGAAAATTATATTTTCAATGTCTTAATCACCTGAACAAAATGCTATATATTGCAAATACAATTAATACAGCCTGGAAAACAACCAGACTTCTTTAGGAAAACGACAAGTTCTTTTGACATTAATTGCTATGCTCTTGAAATGTCTCTCCCACTATCTTCAGTTATTAACTTCCACAAATGAAAATGTTAAATAATCTTGTACAGCCTTAACAAGACTTTGTATAAACACACAACCATGTTAGAATTAGTAGTGCATGACTGTCATGACATTATTGTTCTACTTTTCCATTCAAGAAAATTTCACTACAGCTTTTCTTTTAATGCTTTATTAACATCCTTGTTAAAATAAGTAAATTAAAAATAAACTTATCATTAAAACCCAAGACAAGGTTGATATTTTCAGGAAACAGACCATGTGCAAGAACAAATTCCAGTCTCTGTGTGATTAGTTTACTATCAATATTTTCTTAGACAATCAAAATAGACAAGTTCATTAAAATTCAATTTCTTCTTCCGTTTGCTATTATACATTTCTAGATTAATATTCTTAGAATGTCAGTTGAAACTCCTCATTGATATGCCTAGGCACTCTGACCTTGGGATGTTAATCTGAACACAAACATTTATCTCTGCCCTGTCACTGTTTTAACTCGTGTCTTATGATCAAATCCCTTAGATGGGTGGATATCCATCACTTTGCTGCCATTGGCCTGACTTGATTTATGGATGACATCTAGAAGCAATAGTTATTTTGAACAGTTTAATGCTTCATAAAATAGAGCAAGAAATTTTATAGTACTCCTGTGCTCTGGTAACTACAACTATTCAATATTTCTCAGTACAATTTATCATACTGTGGAATAATACTCATATTGACTTCTCTCTTCTTTTTGCATTGCTTAAGGCTTGTTATTAGCCTGGAAGATGCTACGTGGTAGCTATATACCTGAAAGAGAAAAGACTCTAGCTAAAATGCAAAGGTACCTTGACAAGTTGCAAGTAAATTTTATTCATGCTGTTATACTTTGGGAGCTGTGCAACTTTTAGCAGTGTTTTGTAACATTCTACCCAACAAAGAAGAGAGATGTAATCCTTTTTGGTTTTCACAAAACCAGTAGGTACTATGATAACGGAATAGATTTAAAAATATATTTGAATATGAAGGACAGTGAAGTTATTTCTATACATATACTATTAATTAGAGAGGATCAAAGGGAAGTTATATTAATTAAGAATGTGCTGTAAAAAAGATATCCCTATTTATCCTACTTTAAGGAAAAGATAAAGTAAAAGAGATATTTTCTTGGAGGAAATAACAATGCTGTTAAAGCAGTCTTTTCCATTAGATAGATAGTTCAAGAGATACCTCCTGCTGAGGAAACTTGGTGTATGATTAATTTCTTTATTATTTAATTTTAGTGTTTGAAAGTCTGATCTGTGAAATGAAAATAATGATCTAACACATTATGTAATAAAGGTGCTGTTGCAATAAAGAAAATAAGAAACAGAAATCTTTGTGTGGATAGGTGTGGATGTTTTATTTTTAAAATACTAGAGTTTGTAAATTTTAATAGAATGAAAAACTGAGAAGAAATTTGTCTTAAATTCTACACAGGATAAATACTATTTTCTGCATAAGATATTAGAGTGGCAGGATAATTCAGATTGGAATGGACCTCAGGGTGTCTCTAGTTCAAAGTCCTGGAGAAGTAGAGTCAGCTGTGAGGTCAGACCAGGTTGCTTAAGTCCATATCTAGTATGGTCCTGAAAACCTCCTGGGATGAAGACTGCACAATTTGCCTAGGATATTTTTTTGTTTACATTTAATTCTACATACTTTGTCAGGTCTCAGTTATTAAATGTGCACTGTCAACTAAGCTATTGGAACTTGACTGAGAAGCAAGAACTTAATTTCTTTACAATGGTATTATTTCCACTAAACTTTATAGGTACATTTTGATCTTGCTATAATCATTCCAAGGACTTGCATGTTGAAATATGAAGATTCAACAGAGAGTTTTTGAAAGCTTCTAATGCTTATTAAACAGTCATTCAAAGGAAATAAGGAAAGATCAGGCATATTATTTTTGTTTTGTTTTGTGGCTTGTTTACTTTTCTGTAGAGTGAAGCTGAGAAATGCAAATGTCTGCCTTACATACTGTTTTAGGCTTCCCAAAGGTCTAGTATTTCTAAGGATTAACAATTTTAATGTTTTTCCCGAAAAGATAATGGTATAGTGGTTAGCATAGCTGCCTTCCAAGCAGTTGACCCGGGTAATCTCCTCCTGGAGAAACTGGCTGCCCGTGGCTTGGATGGGAATACCCTCTGCTGGGTTAAAACCTGGCTGGAGGGCCGGGCCCAGAGAGTGGTGGTGAATGGAGTTAAATCCAGTTGGCGGCCAGTCACAAGTGGTGTCCCACAGGGCTCAGTACTGGGGCCAGTTCTCTTTAACATCTTTATCAATGATCTGGACGAGGGGATTGAGTGCACCCTCAGTAAGTTCGCAGATGACACTAAGCTGGGTGACAGTGTTGACCTGCTGGAGGGTAGAAAAGTTCTGTAGAGAGATTTGGACAGGTTGGATCAATAGGCCGAGAAAAACGGGATTAGGTTCAACAGGGCCAAGTGCAGGATCCTCCACTTGGGTCACAACAACCCCATGCAGCGCTACAGGCTTGGGGAAGAATGGCTGGAGAGCTGCCTGGCAGAAAAGGACCTGGAGGTGCTGGTCGACAGCAGGCTGAACATGAGCCAGCAGTGTGCCCAGGTGGCCAAGAAGGCCAACAGCATCCTGGCCTTTATCAGGAACAGCATGGTGAGTAGCACCCGAGAGGTGATTGTCCCCCTGTACTCGGCACTGGTGAGGCCCCACCTCGAGTACTGTGTCCAGTTTTGGGCTCCCTACCATAAAAAAGACATTGAGGTGCTGGAGCGGATCCAGAGAAGAGCAACAAAGATGGTGAGGGGTCTGGAGCACAAGTCTTACGAGGAGAGGCTGAGGGAGCTGGGGTTATTCGGCCTGGAGAAGAGGAGGCTGAGGGGAGACCTTATTGCTCTCTACAACTACCTGAAAGTAGGGTGCAGAGAGGCGGGGGTTGGTCTCTTCTCCCAAGTTACAGGCGACAGGACTAGAGGAAATGGCCTCAAGTTGCGCCAGGGGACGTTCAGGCTGCATATTAGGAAAAATTTTTTCACCGAAAGGGTTATCAGGGATTGGAATGGGCTGCCCAGGGAGGTGGTTGAGGCACCATCCCTGGAGGTGTTCAAAAGACGGGTTGATGTGGTGCTGGGAGATATGGTTTAGTGATGGTGTTGCTTTTTGTTTATTGTGGGTGTTTATTTTTTGTCAGAATTAGGTTGGCAGTTGGACAAGATGATCTTTAAGGTCCCTTCCAACCTGGAAGATACTGTGATTCTGTGATAATAAAAAAAACTTTTCTGAAAAAGACTATTGGTTTGAAGAAAAAGAAAAAAAGACTTAAAAAAATTAGAGGAAACTCTTAATCTTGGTATACAATAGTAACATTGCAGTATTTTTTTTCTTATTCACATCCTTATAGAGCCATATAGCTTATATAGCTATAATTTTCTCCTATTTCTATTTTTTCTTTTTTCATAATTTTATGCAGAGAAGTGCCTTTCCCCCAGTACTTAAGCAGTGGATATTATGAAAAATAGTAAATAAGTAGTAAATAATAGTAAATAACAATAAAGTAAATAATCTGTTTTTCTTTATACATTTTACTCATAGAATTGTAGAGACTGGAAGGGGTCTTTGCGAGACTCCTTACCCAACTTTCTGCTCAAAGTGCATCCATTGAGAACAGGTTGCTCGGGGCCTTGTCCACTTGAGTTCTCAAAAACTCCAAGGATGGAGAGTCCATAGCATCTCCAGGCAATCTATTCCAATGTTTCGCCATCCTCACGGTCAATTTTTTTCTCCTTATATTGTTGTATATTGTCTCATTTCAACTGTTCCAAGCTGTGCCTGCTGGTTTTTGTCCTATCCCTCTGCATCAGTAGGGAATATCTGGTTCCTTCATCATTACACCCTTCCTTGACAGCAGTAAGATCCTTCTTTACCATCGTTCAGTTTTCTCAGCTTTTCCTCAGGTGTCCTTGCTACAGCCCTGTTTTTCTAGTACTGAGGAACACAGAACTGGACACAATGCTCCATATGTGATTGCCCAATAGCAAAGAATCACTTTCCTCAATGTATTGCCTACAGACAGGTAACTCAATGACCTTCACTGCACACAGACTCTTGTTCACAAAAGGGCTTTCTGATTAATGAGCTTGAATCCTAGAACTGCTGTCTGTAACTATTTTGTTCCAGATGCAAGGCTTCGCATTTGACTTTTTTGAAATTCATAACATTCACGTCAGGCCTTTTCTCCAGCTTCTCTATGTCCCTCTAAACACCAACCTTGTCCACGACAGAGACCAGTTCCTCCTATTTGGTATTGTCTGCAAAACTACTGAGAGGGCACTCTATGCTATCAACTAGGTTGACCAAGTTGAGTGTAAGTTGCTTTAAATATTCCCTAGCTGTTTTTTTCTTGATTGTGGGTAATGCTTTATTCTTTTTATTTGGAAGGAAATAACTTTGGAAACTTGGAAGTCAGAGGCAAGAACCAGCAAAACTAAGGAGTGGGGCAACAAGTAAAAACAAGAAAACACCACTAAGTATCTTTCTCTTTTCTATGTCCTTTGTCACTAGGTACCCTGCTCTACTGAGTCGTGGGCCCAAATTTTTCTTAGGATTTTTTGAGGTTTTGTCAGGTGTTTTTTTTTTTTTTGGCTGATAAACTTAAGAATTCCTTCTGGTTGACTCTTGCATTCATTTCTAGCTTCAGGTCCAAGTGAGACTGACTTCCTAATTCCATTCCTGTATTCCAAGGTATCGTTTCTGTAGTCCTCCTGAGTAGCTTATTCTCGCTTCCATTTCCTGCATACTTCCTTTTGCTCTGTACTTATCTTTTTATCTGTGGGAGGGCCATCCCTCCCCAGTGTGGGTCTAACAGCACAGTACAGGTGGGAAATGTGTGAGCTGCTGGTCATGTATGCAAACAACCCCCAGCCACAGACCACAGGTACCCGAGACCCAGAGACTACCTCAGCCAATAAGCCTACCTAGGAAACCCCTCAACCAATGAAAGTGTCCATGACCAATAGATGACCTCAATTGAGATCTGACCCAGGCTATAAAATGAGACCCCCATCAGAGACCCCATTTGAGTGGTTCTCCTCGGAGCAGCAGGTCTGTGATTGGAAGCCCTCCCTTTGGATTGAGATGTTGTCCAAAGTAATCTCTCTGGAACTGAGTGTCCTTGCCTTGTAGGTGTGATTTGTGTCATCATTCTAAGCTTAGATTTAGTACAAACCATACAGTATTAGTTCTCAGCTGACATCCTGAATCTGTAAAAATCTGTCTGCCAAAGTGTTTGTAGTATAAGATCCCTGTAAAGTTTGACAGTTCTACCTTTTTGTGACACCACTAAACCTGCCTTTTTGGAACATATTTTGTAGGTCTTATACTTCCACAACATTATCCAGGCCAGTCTTCTGCTACTCTGGCTACACTGAATATTGAAAAGGAATGTTCTTGTGCTTTGAAGAAATTGTTTTTCAAGATCAACCGGTTCTGCTTGGACCCTTTGCCCTTCAGGGAAGTATCCCAAGGGATTCTGCAAAGAAGACTCTTGAAGAAGACCAAATCTCCATCCCATGAAGTGCGTGTTTCTGATTACATTATTTTTCTTGGTAACTTCTATACAAAGATTTTAAAATTCAACATAACTTGCTTGCTTCACATCCCCAAAGAGTTTTTCCTTGGTTTTCCTTGTAATCGTTAAGTCAAGCAGAACATCTCCTTTGACTGCTCATACATGTCATTGAGCTATGTCAAGACAGCCACATCTCCTTGTCCTCTCAAGCCGTCTTCCAAAGAAGCCTGTAACCATCCATTACAGCACCCAGTCAGGCAACATATCCCACCACATATCTGCAGTCCCAATGGTATCATAGTTCTTCAACTGTGTATGGACTTCTAATTCCTCATTTTCTGCTGTGTGAATTAATGTACAGGCAGAATGTATGGATCCAATCACTACATAATAGAAGGAAATACTCTAAGTTAGGAAGCATGTTATACTCATTCCCACAATGATAAACTCTTCAAAAGATTATGCTTTCCCCATGGTCAGCCATGAGTTACTGTATTAAAAATGACTTTCAGTTAAATGTAACAGATATTTTGTGTCTGCACATAAAGTTTTATTTTGCCCATTCCTCTGTCTTTGTATATTTGGTTCAGAAAAATATTAGATTAGACACTACAGCTTCAGCTCCATAGAGCTTGAAACCCAAGACATACATTTATGCTAAGTATGACAAATGCAGATTATTCTCAGGAGAAAGACACCGACGCTGAGCTTGTGATTTTTTTATTATTATTTTTATTATTGAAAATTATTGTGATATCTTCTGGAAACAATAAATTTGATGTTCATTTTTCAGTTGATACAGTGGTGGAATGAAGGAATGTGAATGCATAGTATAATGACTATGTACTATAATGATGCATCACTAAATAATTTTCCTAACTTTTATAATATCATATATTACAACACTGATAGTTGCAGAGCTCTGATTCCTCATTAATATTCTTCCTTTAAATTTTAGTACTATTTTAGTAAAACTTTTTGCTAAGGTTACTGAAGGTTTAT
Organism: Tringa tobata; assembly: GCA_033628505.1. Taxonomy (NCBI): domain Eukaryota; kingdom Metazoa; phylum Chordata; class Aves; order Charadriiformes; family Scolopacidae; genus Tringa; species Tringa tobata. The sequence continues at coordinate 29,912,697 of JAHREE010000279.1, forward strand.
GTTTTTTTCCTCAGAAAACTTCAATATTTAGAATTCTATAGTTGGTTGACAGCAAAAAAATGTAATAATAAATAAATTCTTCAGAATTTTTCAGTACTTTCAGCTGAGTTATAAGAACATTAAATTGTACTTGGCCATTGGGGCATGTCATGACAACAATGATGACCTTGATTTATTGATTCTTGAAATAGCCCTTTTCACCTTAATATTTCCATCCATCCTAAGGACGACAAGTTTGTCCATGGACAAGATTAGCGACATTTAAATAGGCAAAACAGGATAAGGATTGCTGTTGAGGCAGCACTTCTAATAAAAAATATCAGTATGCTCCAAGATGATGCCAAGTGTCTAGGGAGACAGTTGTAAACTCTGTCAGTGGGGCATGGCTATGGCAAATCAGGGTGTTCCTATGTTTTTATTTTATGTTATTTTTTTGTTCCATTATGGAATTACTTACACTGTCTTTAAAACTTTCATCAAAAGCTATACAAAACTTGAAGCTTATTTTTATTATCCACTTGTAGATTTTCCAGATAACAGGTTGCCAGCAAAGTTAACAAGCTCCCTCTTACTCTTTCCCTTCTTTTTTATAACTCTTCCTTTCTTCACTGAGTGAAAATGGGTAAAGCAATTTTTTCCTTTGACAAAGGGACATTCAACTCCAGACAAAAGCATTACTTAAAAGAATAATATTTTTTCTTCCAGTTGTAGCCAATTTCAGGGGGTTTTGCTCAGCAGTGTTATTTGCTGTACTGAGTGAGACTGAGCAGAATGGTTTTCTTTAATAAATACAGATTAACAGGGAAGCGGTTGAATACGGCTTTTACATTATTAACATGTCAGGAACTATGCAGAGGTAACTTTAGCAGTGTGCTTTATTGCTTCTTCCTTGTTTCAGGACAATTACAGTCTGTCTTCTTCACAGCAAAAGGCAGAGCAATGGAGATGTCAGGCCATGACTAGGATTTACTGCCAACAGGGATTGAAACAGACAGCTCTGAGGCAGTTGTGGTAAAAGTGCATCCTGGCCAAAAGCTGAACCAGCAATAAATTGCTGGATTTTTGCTGTCTGGAGGTACTTCCAAGGCCCTGCATACACAGAAATCTTCTGGCAGTGCCCCTCCCCAGAGCAACCCCTGACCCCTCAGTCATAGGGTGAGTGACTACAGAATACCTGCTTCTGATTGGTTTAAATTCCCATGGTACCTGGCCATTGGGCATTTTTTTCACCGTGGTAACCATGCTGGTGGTAAAGGGCTGTTGTACGGGAGCCATTTGTGGGTAAACAATATTTAATCAGGCCCAACCCTCTGCCGAGCTACCACTCTAACTCCAGTTCCTTACAGTTTTTGATACTATTAAATCAACATCATTTTTGTTTTACGTTTGGAATTATTTGACTGTCCTTATTGCAAAGCACTATTATCTAAAAATAAATATCAACTGCTCCTTTCTCTGCCTCATCATGGACTCTTCCTGATAAATGCTGTTATCCTGATCTGAGATAGAAGAGAACCAATTTTCTTTTCAGTAACTGTACTTTTCACTTAGATCTCTTCTAATTGACTGCTCTCTCTGAAATTAATGGTATGTTTTTTAGACAGTGTCTGCTTCTAGCAGATAACATCTGATGTTTATAGCAAATACCAAGGAATGGTATGCAGACAGGCTCTTGCTTAGACTTCTTTCTATAACAACCAAGGTCAGCTAACTTTGTTATGTGCTGCTGTGTTGGAGTACCGGCAGAGGAAAAGCACAGAAGGCTTGCACCTGTGGGGAGCATGGACAGGACAGGTGACCTAAAACTGACCAGCAGGGTATTCCATCCCATCTACACTATACTCAGTATAAAAGCTGAGGGATCAAAGGATTTAGTCTTTTTCTTCAATGGCTAGAGTCTGAGGAGGACTCTGTCTGTTCCTTTGCCTTTGATCCTGAGCTGTGCATTCCTGAATCCGGTTCCCGAATCCAGTTCCTGTCCATCACTGAGTCCAGTGTGGGACTTTCCCAGTGCCTGCGGAAGACATGATTGTCATCCTGGGAGCTCCACATTGGGTTTGTATATATTTCATTATTTTCTTATCAATAGTATTACTTTTTATTGTTACTAGTTTAAATTTCATAATTTATTAAAGTAGTTTTAGTTCCTTTTCAACCTGTAACCCTGTCCCTTATTCTCTCTTCCTTCTCTACTGGGAAGGGAGGGAGAAGATAAAAGAGAGCTGTTCATTTAGGGGCCAGCCCAACCTAAACCATGACAGATTAATTGGCATTCAGTGTGGGGTTTGATTTGGGTTCTGACAGATTGCCTGAATAGTACAAATTCTGGCTTGCTCAGCTGAGAAAGTATCAGATTTTTCCCTTTCAGAGTCTTGAGGGGTTGGAAATTAAAACAAACACCTTATATCATATCCATCTTAAGCAAAATATTATATTTTGTCTGTAGAGTTTTGTTTAAAATTAGTTGATGCCATGCTGCTTAACCAGCTGAATGTGTTGTGTTATTATTAATTTGTGCTTTGTGTTTATTTGCGGTGGTTTTGTTCTGAGGGCTGCAAAAAATGTGTTATTTGGCTCTGTTTTAACTGCAATTTATGCTGTAATAAACCAGGCGACAACTTTGCCTAGGTTGAAGCTAGCTCAAACCCGTTGCTGTCTTTGAAATTCTTTTGGTTTTTTATAGTTTTTATACTCTGTGTTGGACTGAGCCATGTATACACTTCTCCCTTGTTGGTCTGGCTAACTCAGGGAGACATTCACACTCTTTTAATGAACTCAGGGAGAAAAATGTATACCAGCAGTTAGGGTCAAATTATCCATTCACACCCTACATTATTCCCTGCACTTCATGGGAACATTGCCCTTGCACATCTCCACTGAGCCTTCTTCCATAGTAAGGGTTAATTGGTCAGTCACAGATAACAGCTGATTTTCTGGGAGATTAACTTTTGAAGTTCTCATCTGATCAGAACTGAGACTTAGATATATATGTACCTAAAACTTAGGTGTTCACTCTTTACAGTGCTAAAAATGAATCTCATATCCATGCAATAAATGTACAAAATGATACATTCAGAAAGAAACATGCACATTTGTCAATGTAATCTAAAGATGTTAGAATCAAATCTGCACAGATTCATTTCATGGAATGACTTTAGAGGACCGCAAGTGTGTGAGTCACTGCTGAGTCTACCTAGTTTTCAGATTTTATTCTTACATTCAGTACTGATGATCTGATTACATTCTATCCTTTAGCTCCAGCATATTCCTAATCTATATTTTAATCATATTTTATGAGTTGAGAAGTAAAAATGGTTTCTTCACTATTTCTCAAAAGTTCCTTGCTAAGCCAAGTAAGGAACGGAATCATAGCCAATACCTGCTGTTTATGGAAATACCAGCTTCCTATCACTACTTCTACATATCTCTAATTTGTGTATGGTCTATATACTCTTGCTTTGCCAGAGAGATATTTCCTCCTAGTTGTTTATATGTCGCTATTTATTTGAAAACTCTAACAGATTTGTAAACAGATTTGTTAGCAGTCACAGAGCTTTGTAGATGTACTTGTCACAACTGTGAACAGATAAAACAGGGTCATTACCCAAGCAAATGGAATATCCCAGGCCTTATACAGAATTATCCCTTTTTTCACAAGTGAAAAAACTGTATATGTGTTTTACAGACAAAAAATGCTTATCTTGTTCACAAGTATAGTCTATTGATTTCATCTGAGAGAAACAAACAAATAAAAAAATCTTTTAATTTCTCAGTTGTTTTTCCCCCTCTGAAACAGATTCTGTGTACTGCCTTTTGAGAAATTAATGTGTAAAGTTGCAGAGAAAGCTCAACTGAAGTAATTTAGAGACAGTAATTACCTCCAGATTATTGTTATTGTAGCTCTTACCACACACCACAAAGCAGAAAATAAGAGTCTCTGACTCACAGAATACTTCAAAGATATTGTAGAGATTCCCCACAGTGTGCCTGTGTGTGTCACCTCATTGACAAAATTAGTACAGATAATAGAAATCATCTAAGCACGCTTTAGAAAATAATGTTAATTTTAATAGGCCATTTTTGTATATAAATGCACATTTAAACATACCTATAATTGGTGTTTTATGTATATTCCAGTTAAAACTCTTTATAGGTTCACAATGCCTATGTACTTTTAGATGAAGAAACATACCTAAGGAGTTGAATTAATTTAGTACCTTGTACAATACATATTTCAATGGCAATCTGCACTAAGAGTACAAGTTCAGTGTAGTGAGAAACAATGGGAGTTAAACACACCAAGTGAGTCAGAAAAAGCATAAAAAGAACAGCCTTAATTAAATTTGTCCAGGTGTGCAGGTAAAACCCATATCAAATCACTGTAAAAGTTCTAGAATGTTTTAGTGCACTCTCTACCTCCCCTCAACAGCCATTTCTCTCCATTCTACTTGTCCTTTCCTTCTCCTTTGCCCACTGTCACTCATCAGAAGAATTTCACCCTAAATTACCACACTCCTTACAAACAGTGAAGGAAGAAATAGTTTACAGTGAGTTTGTCTATTACATTGGGTTTAGGTTTTATATTTATAATTGAAAGTTAAAAAATAAAAGCATATTAGTATCCACAAAGTTGCAAAGGTCTGATTTTATTTATTGTAAAGAGAAAGCTAATGAAGAGCAAGAGTATATGTGGTATAGCAGCAGCTGTTGTTTACTAGTCACCATGAAGCACTTCTTCTGTTTCTTGATTCTTCCACCTTGTTAAAAGTAATTGCTTTACTAATATTTTTTAAGGAAAAGCTGCTATTTGTAATATCTCATAAGAGAAACCAATTTCAGTAAATTAACTATCTAATTATCTTAATCACTGCATACCAAACACTTAGAGAAACAAGTTCTGAACGATTTGTATAAACATAAACTACGATTATTATACATTCTCAAACCAAGTGCAACACTGCAGATCAACCTTTCTAGTTGTATAATTTCAGGATTTTGATAACAAGTACAACTCACTGCAGTTCTGTACTGTGTTTCATGCAGAAAGCTTCAATATTTGTTTTCATGGAGTGAAAAGCCAAAATATCACATTTTCAAATTGTGGTTTGGTTTGGTTTGGTTTTTTGTACAGCATTATCTTGCTTCTCTCTGCACAGGTGTGAATCTTATGGTAATTGTTTTCTTGTCACTATTTCCTGTTTTCTGATTTGGGTTCCCAAATAGATTACCTTTTATATTATGTGTCATGGATACTTCTCTTGAAAGATACATATGAGAAATTTGTAATGGAAAGTATATCCTGACCAGTGAGACTATTTAGCAGAATAGGTACAATAAATTCACGAATGTATGTCTTCCAGTGGACATAATATTAATATTGATATTAAACTGACCATCCAATGCCCTATTTGGAAAAAAAAACCAAACAAAAAACCAAAAACCACCAAAATCATTAATACAGCTGTTTAAAGAATTGCAAAGGCCAAATTCAGCCAACAATGTTTTCCTCTCTGTTTTGTCTATCTAATTGAGGTAAGCTTCCTAAATTCAAACCAGCCTTTGGGAATACCTGCTTACATACCTCCTGATGTTTCAGAGTTTATAAGGTCACCCTAACTGGAGTCTTCACACAGACATGCACCAGAGAAGGAATGAGCACAAGATAGGGCTAATTGACTAAAACACTGACAATTGATTCAAGTCTAAAGAATAAGAATATAGTGGTTTTTAGTTGTTGTAGTAGTAGAGCTATTTAGTTCTCCGTTACTACCACAGTTGTCTCCACTGAGTATCTTTGAAAGCACAATTAATTCCTAAATATTTATAAATGAGCATTTAAAGATATTTAAATATTTTCTGTTGAAAACATGTTGAAGACATTAGAATTGCTATCACTGAGGGTTTGGTTTTTTTCTATGTTATTTTGATTAAGGACTTGAACACATGAGCAAGTACTTATGGGTTACTTTGAATCTAGTGTACAACAGTAGTATTACACTGTTCTCTCAGCACATGACAAATGCTAGTTTTCTGTGTAATTGTATAAATGAATAAATGAACAGTTTTGTAGCTCAGCTGACATCTGGCAATATGTGAAAATAGAATAAGGCTATCAGAGGTCTGCAGTTCTATGTGGAGCATCTGATCTTGCCTACAGTTACTAGTTTCCTAGATCAATAAAAACAGATAAGAGAGTTAGAGTATCTGTCAGTCTGTCTATCTGTCTACCTATCTGTCTACCTATCTACCCATCATAAAGCTTATAAAATGTCAATACACAACATACATACATATGAATCCCACCAAAATGACTTAACAATTGTAAAATAGATGTGACAACAGAAAAAACAAGTTCAGCAGGAATAAATGAAAAAATAAAGTCAAAGTGCCTAGCATATTTAGTAACATCTAAAGTAATTTTCTAGTTGCACACTTACTATTCTAAATGTTCTTCACCTGTGAGAGAACTTAAACAAAGAGTTGAGTCCTCTATCATTTTCCTAAGATGTTCAGACTTCAGCCTAATGTATTCTTAGATCCTTTATTTCCAAAACCAGCACCCATAGCTGGCTTTGTTTCCTTTGTTTATTAAGATGAGAGACTATGTATTCATCTTAATAGGAATTTTAGTTTGTGGTTATGAAATTGATCATGTTCACTTTAGTATGTTCCCCTATACTTAGAAGTTCTTCCTCTACAGTAATTTATACATCATCCATGGGAACAGAGAAAGAAATACAGCAGATCTTTTCTGACATAATGAGAAACATTACTGAGGCTTCAGCCTAACTTTCTGAAGTTATTCAAGGTCCAGTCTACATGTGCAAATTTAACCCTGTGCAACTACAAAACCTTGACAACACAGCTGTGTCTGGTTCAGACGAAAATTATTAAACATTTCAAATGTTATTTTTTTCAAATTCTAAAAGTGAGAATTTAAATAGTTGTTTTCATTCCTATAGTATAAAAAGCATAATTTTACAATAAGCCATCCTTGCTTTATAAGTACTGTAAGGATCATAGAATCAGTCAGCTTGGAAAAGATCTTTAAGACTAACTCCAACCATTAACCTAGGACTGCCAAGTCCACCACTAAACAACGCCCCTAAGCACCACGTCTACATGTCTTTTAAATACTTCCAGGGATGATGACTCAACCACTTCCTTGGGTAGCCTGTTCCAATGCTTGATAACCCTTTCTGTCAAGACATTTTTCCTAATATCTAACCTAAACCTCCTCTGGCACAACTTGAGACTGTTTCCTTTTGTTCTATAACCTGTTACTTGGGAAAAGAGATGGATACACACCTTACTTCAGCCTCCTTTCAGGTAGCTGTAGAGACTAGTAAGGTCTCCCTTGAGCCACCTTTTCTCCAGGCTAAAAACCCCAGTTCCATCAACGGCTCCTCATAAGACTTGTTCTCTCAACTCTTCACCAGCTTTGTTTCCCTTCATTGGACATGCTCCAGCACCTCAGCATCCCTTCTATACTGAGGGGCCCAAAACTGTGCACAGTATTCAAGGTTCGGCCTCACTAGTGCTGAGTACAGCAGGACAATCACTTCCCTAATGGTGGTAGTTAATAAGTGATGTCCTTGTCTTTATCTCAACCCATGAGCTTTCTTATCGTATTTTCTGTATCTGTCTGTTGAGAAGGGGGGAGTGAGAGATCAGCTGGGTGGGCATCTGGCAGCTGGCAAGGTCACCCTACCTCAGCAATGTAACAACAGATACAGGGGATGATCACTTCCCTAATCTTGTTGTCCATGCTATTTCTGATATAAGACAGGATGCTGTTGGCCTTCTTTGCCACCTGGGCATACTGCCATGTCCTTTTCTGCCAGGCAGCTTTCCAGCCACTCCTCCTCAAGCCTGTAGCACTGCATGGGTTTGGTGTGACCCAAGTGCAGGACTCAGCACTTGATCTTGTTGGACCTCATCCCATTGGCCTCAGCCCATCGATCCAGCCTGTCCAGATCCCCCTGCAAAGCCTTTCTACCATCAAGCAGGTCAACACTCCCTTCCAACTTGGTGTCCTCAAACTTACTGAGGATGCATTCGATCCCCTCATCCAGTTCATTGATAAAGATATTAATCAGTCATTCTTGCACATAAGTCAACGTCAAAATGGTGCTTTGAGGGAATAATACTGTGCCCCAGCTAAGTAAGCAATCACTTGAATGCCTCTGTGGGCAGGTCAAGGAAATCAAAACAAAAAAACCAAACCAAACCAAAACAAAGGTGTCCTCTAAATCATTCTGTAAAATTATGTGCTGATTTTAATGAATGACAATGCCATTACCAGTTTCACAGTTGTCTTATTAATTATGTTAAGATGATGTAACATGTAACATACTCAGATGCTAATAAAGCAAAGATTGAACAGAAATTCTATCCATAGGTTTAGGTTATATATATGAAAAAGGATGTAAGTGATACGAGAGCTAAAATTATAGTAATTTCAAAACAGGAATTTTAGGGATTTTCAAAAGTGCTAGCCCTGCAATTGCTTCCCCTCCACATCTTTCTCCATAAGAGGACAAAATAACTAAGCAATCTCCTCTACTGAATGTACCCAGTCATACCTTTATTGAATTAATTAGATGTTTATGAACAGCAGTTCTTTAGGGAAGAGTATGTTAATTTTGGCATGACAGTTATTTACTTTTGTTCTGTGTTTATGTACTTGGCGGATGATAACAAATATTCCATTCTGCATTATCTCGTCAGCTCAGCTTGCAGGAGAGCATTTTGATAAGGTAAACCAACAATGAAACTGAGCTTAAATTAAGATTTCTAGCATAATGAAACTCTATTCACAGCTCCCTGTTCCACAGTTGAGATCTTGCACTCATTTTAATACAATGAAGCTGAGGTAGGGAAAGTATATGCTGTAGAATACTGAATATTCTCACTGAATTTATTTTAAAACTGAGAAAGCAAACCAAGAGTGAAACTGAGTTGACACTAGGTGCTATCTTTATCTTAAATATAAACGCTTTAAAAGATTGCATTTGGTACTGCAAGTATTGAACTTGCAGACCACAAGTTTTCTTATCTCATTATTAAGAAAGAAAAATTGAAACATGCTTGTGCTATGAATCTCCTTTCATCTTGACTTCAAAAATGTAGATTTCTGTAGGAATGAGGCACCTTCTGCAGACTGACGCTGGTGTGTACATCTGACAATTAACTTTCAGTATGATGAAGTTATTTGGCACTGTTTATACGTTGTATGGCAAATGTTTTGTATGAGTTGGTTTTTTTTTTTTTTTTTTTTTTTTTAATTCCAGTATGAGATTTAAGAGATTCATTTATGTTTTCTTTATGTACTTTATGTACATCTCATTATGTACTGAGATGAATGATGTGTGATAATCTGGCCTACTCGGTTCAGGCCCAGAACAACCAAGGCAGTCACAGAAGTCCAGTTGATGCACAGGCCTTTAGGGACAACAGATGCACACCTAAAATGTATTTTTTAATGTGCTTATAAATTAATATTCACAGGTATATCTACTAAAGAAGATGAACCATCAATCTCTACTTTTATCCTGCAATGCATGGTTTTTGTAGAATGGAGGATTTGACAGTAAATTTACTCTGTCAGCACTTCAGACTGAGCTAAATGTTTCAGTATCTATCTGATGTTTTACTTATGCAATGCTCAACTCTGTACTTAATCCATTGAAAACTCTTAATTGACAGGCTTAATTGAATTCAGATTTAATACATCCTGTAAGTGTTGAGTTTAACACAAAATGTAACACAATGGGAAGTACTCTGTTTTTTCTAGAGTATATTTTGAGCTTTAAAGGCTGAAACTGTTGACAGAAATAAAAAAACAAGTGTATTGATACAGTGGCATACATATCCAGTACATGTACACCAAGCACCACTTTTTTATTATTTTTGTCTTACAACTGATTTATATTCAGAGAATTACTGTAAAGCTTATCATTGACATGATGTAGCTCCATTATTCTGTTTTTCCTTACCATCTTGATGAACAGCAGGTCTTCTACCTCTAAAGATGCAAATGGGAAGATTTACAAAGTCAATACTTTTTTTTGTGTATATATAATAATGCATATCTCCTGTTCTGTTGTTTGGCGCATCACACTATAAATTAGGTTATAAAGGACTGAAGGGTGAATGCCATCTTTTGCATCTTGTTTTACTAACATGCAGTTGAAGATTTCACATAGAAGCTACTGCAGGCAGCTTTTCTCATACTATATTTTTTTCTTTTGTATACTAAATATTTTTAACAGAACATGAATTGTATTTAACAGAAAAAAGTGTATCTCAGTCCCTAAGCAATACTCTGATCTCAGACTCTGTAGATGGAGATATTTTAGTATATACTGCAGTGCTCATTCTTCAGCCATAGAGAAAACAAACCAACTTTTTGGAAATTAAAACAGAAAAATAGAAAACAGGAAGCTTAGGTTCATTCATTAAATTACTGATACTGCAGACCTGATATGCAGTATAAGTGTCTAGTGGGGGGGAATCTAAATATTTAATAACAGGAGAAAAACTTTTTATTCTGTAACAAACTTCTTCTGTTTTACAATTTTTTATTATTTTTTTTTCAACAGCAATTAAACTTGAATTCTGTTTTCCAAGGTAATGAGTATGGGAATATATTACTGCAGTGCAAATAAATTCTTGTTTTATAGAATAAAAAAAAATACCAGGTCAGTCCCATATGCTTCATTTTCACTCCAGTGAAATAACTTAATTCACAAAGTTATCCAAACCCCTTACACATTTTTTTTCCTTGTTATGTAGCCAAACTCAAGAAAATCAACACTCATCTAGCCTGACGAGTAACAATGCAAAGGAGATTTTACAAATAAATCTAGCTGATTGATTAACAGATGTTAAACATATTGCAAAGTCTCAGTCACCTGAAAGATCATAGAATTCTCCCTCTGAATGCCTTTGCTATTTCAGACCATAGTTTTGCTCAGTGTGAAAGATGGTAAAAATACGTAAGTCTATGCATTTTTCTACTACTGTCTTCACACTGGTTAGTGTTTCTTCACTCCTGCATAACAAAACACATTTTGACTATATATTCTGAACACTTGTTCAATGTTCAAGGTATAAACCAAACCAAACCAAACCAAACCCAAAAGTACATATAATGTTTCGCTTAGTTTCTTATGTGAAGGATTAGAATTCAGTATAAGAAACACAAGTCTAATTATTTTCAAAGAGTCTTTGAAAAAATAATCCTTTTGCTGCCATTGACATAACATATGTATTTAAATCAGAAAGGGGAAAAAAGGACCTACCTTACTGTTTAATATTTTTCAACAGACTACAGATAAAATCCCATTTACCGTAAATGTAATAGAAGGCTGCTGCTATGTGGAAGAAAATTTTATAATGACACAGTAATTTGCTTTCCACGCACGTATAGACAAACTGTCTTCCTAAGGAGAAAGTTTGTTAAGTTGCTTTACTGTATTACTGAACTGTAACAAGTAAACTAATTAGATTGTTTATTCACCTTTGAGGCAGCTAACTAGTAATCATTTTTTTTAAAACTTGCTTTTATATCTGTACTGCAGCTCCAGTTACAAATTAACAAATCTTTTTCCAGTTCTCCCACAAAGCTTTCAAAAGTAACTGATGTTACCACAAAGAATAGTGCAACCTTGGAGTCTCCGGGCAGCTGTCTGCAGTATGAAACTTCGTATAGGAGGTGGAATTAATGGCCAGAATTGAGACACAGCCTTTATCATTATTCATGTCGGAAATTTAAATAGCAAGTCCTTGACACTTTTTTTCAGGTCACAGTCCTGCCTCAGAATCTAGCCAAGGAGGATATCAGCAGAGTTGCACACAGCTGTGATTCTTGTGAAGCAGCTGAAAAACTAGCAGCATTGCAGAAAGTCATTGCATTAATGGCAGCATTTCATGTCTGTCTGGACAAGGAGGAACTGAACGTGTATCAAGAGTTGTTCTAATTATCAGCTCAACAAGTTTATGTTTTTTAATAAAAGTTTTGAAGAAATCATCTTTTGGTAACACCAGCTTTCTTGCCTTTTCAGAAGTTCAATTCATTTCATTATTTTAGTTTTCAAGTAACTGGGTAAAGCATTAAAAAATTGCTCATACAAAAAATAAACAAACAATGCAAAAAAATTCCACCATTTTGGAAAACAAGACTTCAGGAATATAATCCAAGAAAAAAATATATAAGATAATAGCACTAAATTTTTATTTTATGCTTAATTACAAACCAAGAAGTTGCATTTATGTCAGAATCTAAACACAAAACCACTTTCCTTCTGAACAGTGCATACACATTTATTCAAAATGAATTTGCATACATTCACAAGTTCATCAACACATATTACAACCATTCATATGTGGAAAAGGGCTGAATATTATTGATAAAGCATATGATTCTATTTAATAATAATTTCAATATTATTTTTGTCTTCATTAAGAGATAAGAAAAATCTTCTTAATGGTATTCTAGTTTGAGGGAGAAACAATATGCCTGTTATGTACATAACCCAACAGAAATTCTACCATTAGTCATGGTGAAAATTTGCTTTTAAATAGTGTTTTGTCTCATTTTGAAGATTCTTCTTTTTCTTTCTTGGTCAGTACAGTAATGTTTGTGAAAAGTATATTCCATATCTCTTGGGACACGAGGGATATCGCTAACACAGCATTTCATGCTTCTGCAGACATGTAAAGGAGTATTCTTCCAACTGAAGCTAAATCAAGTAGAGATCTTTTGTGTAGCCAAAGCATATGCTCATGTGTATTTGTATATTTTTGTGAAGTAAAATTAACAGTTGTTCAACAACTTTCAGGTTGTCATTAACATGAAAATCTGATGTTGTGGGCTATTTGGAAAAAATAGAAAGAAAGAGGGTGGGGAAGGAGAAGCATTTCTTTTGAAAATGCCTTTGTCCTATTTTTTGTCCATCTTTACACAGCTGGATACACACCTAACAGTTAAGAGGCATACGTGTGAATATTTCTTCTGAGTACTTATAATGCCTTTTATTTGTTTTGGATAATTTGAAAAGCTATAGCCAAGAAACTATTTGGGGAACTTCAGATCATGCTACTTTACATTCTCATCAGGGCCCTATACTATTATGACTCCCTTACACACTCCTGGATAATTTGCCCTTGCTACCTTCCCCCTTGGTATGATTAACTGACTGGGGCGGGGGGGAAATAACACTACTAATTTTCTCAATTGATGAGAATGAAAGAGATTTCAGAATCAACTCTTGCAGCATATATATAGTGTATCTTCTTGTGTTTCTTTATAACTTGTCGTTTTCTTTTTCTTTTCCACTTAGAGTGCAGTGCACTGTAGTTAGGGTACCAAAATGAAAAAGATCAGGCCAAGGACACAGTGAGGCGTATACTTTTTTCAAGCTGACTTGATCTTAATGGCAAAATACTGTCTACCAATATAGTGTTTACCTTCTTTCAGATAGCATTCAGAATTCATAAAATAGATAGAGAAAGAGATTAAATTATTTTTTAAATGGAAAGGCTGTCATATAACAAAGAAAAGTACATGTATATAATAAAATCTAAATAGGAAGATAAGGTTCTTTTTTTTTTTTTTTAAATTGAGCAATCTGGTATTTAGTGAGCTTCCACTTTAAGGGTTTTTTTCCACGGTGTTTCCTTTTTTTCTGTTGATATCAAAAAACATATTTTTTTATCTTTATTAAAAGAAGGTAGGGAAGAATTTTATCTTAAAACTTTTTCATAAAATGGACAAATTGGCTACTACCCACCTTGGTAATAAAGGTGCCATAATACCTTATGCTAAGCAACTGATTGCTGACAGTGTCATCCACTCATAACCATTAACAATTCAAATAATTGTAAAAACAAAAAAAACTGAGACCCATATTTATGACTGAATGAACAGACCAGTAGATCTGAAATCTCCAGTGTTGTAATAATTGTGATGCATACAATATTAAATGATTCAGCATATTCATAGTCTGTTAAAATAAGATAGGTTTCCTTAATGTTATTAATGCATGCTAATATCAGCAATAAATTATATCTTTTTTATTATCATTTAATTAAACTCATTCTGACAGTATATTAATTGCAAATTTGACCTTTGGTGTCCATCCACCTTTGAATGTGTCTGTGTCTGTGGCATTTTCTTCCAAATAAGAATTTTAAATTGGTTTCTGTACAATATTTCACAAACTGAGTGCTAATTGCAACTGACCAAATTCAAATGAGTGAGATTTTGTCTAAAACTCTGTTGATAAATTGTTTTAGAACACAGTGGCAATATTCTAAAAGACTGTTTATATTTTCATTACATGCCTAATTTATTTCCATGAATGGAACATATGTGTATATTTAGGGAAAAAAACCCAAACCTTGGCTAGATAAATTTAATTTTCCATCAACTATATTTAGGTTTCTTACCGATTCCGCAAAATATTCATTATTCATCTTCCACTGAAGAAAACTCTAAACACTTCTCCTATATGCAAAGACCTCAGAAGAATTAATAAAAAGTGAATTATTCTCATGTCCTAAATAATAGAAATATTGAGTGATTTCAACTGGAACAAAAGTATCAATCAATGCTTAAGAAGACAAGGGGAGGAGAGGAAAGTAAGCAGAATGGGAATAGGTGTTTGGTTTTTTTTCTCAAAAACTTAAACTTATTCTGTGCAAGCAGTTCCTAAAGGAATTTTCCTGTAGACCAATAAAATTTGCACTAAGCAGTCAAACAGTCAGAGCTGAATATCAGAAGACAAGACAGCAAAGAATCTGTTCTAGTGTTTTTATTAAAAAACTTTTTTCTTTTTTTTAATTATATGCTTCTTTTTAAAGTTGGCTAAACATTTCTAGTGTGCAATCCATTCCACCTATTTAAGATATAAGCCTTAGTCTAGGATTCCCTTTGTGAATCTCCCTTTTCACTTACTACATAAAGATCTTGAACTAAGCATATGAATACTAAAGGACAAACAGCTGAGATTAATCCCCTCATTTGGGGGCTCTTGATTTCCTTACTGATTTGTAACAATGAAAATGAATAAAATAGGTAAATACTGTAAATGGATAAAATAGGTAAATACTGTAAATACTGTTAGAAATATTTCATTAACCTTTTTTACATTTTTATGGTGATATAATGAAGATTTTTTTTTTTTCTGTGAAGACTGAGTAAAGGCTTTCTGTACTATTTATTAACAGAAACAATAAATAAACTAGATATCACCATTCCTTTATTGGGGCTCTCAAATATGGTTCTAAGTATGCTGCATCCAAAGAAAATCTTTAAAAGGCAACAATAGGGTGAAGTGATCTTCAGTTTAATCTCTGACCAAAAAAAATCACAAATACTTTATTTGTGACCAATATTGTTTTTTTTCTTATACATGACATAGCTTCTATTAAGTATATTTCTGAAAATATATGCATAGCCATGCATTATTACTTAGCTGAAAAACATGGGAATTGTATCATCAATCATGTAAACCAGGGACTAGATACTTTTGTTATCTGTTGGTACCTCTACGTTCTATTTGGTTTCACGTATACTCTGACAGAAAATAGCTAGCTGTCTTTTAAATCTAGTTATTTTTCTTTCCCTGATATGAGTGAGATCCTATAAATATATGTTATTGAGCTACATGTGAAAAATAAATAAGGCTTAATTTTCATGTCTGTAGGTTCTCACATAGTGAATAACAACACTGTTTATAAGAATAGAGTAATAATAATAGATTTCACAGGAGCATTTAAAAGAAAGACCTGAATCATGAGGAAGCAGAAGTACACTGGAGAAAGTATAATACTGAAAAAACCTGTAAGTTTTTAGAGATAAAAAGAATACAAATTGCATAAAAAATACAAGAATATAAAGGAAGTGGTTATGCTCACAATAAGCACATAAAATCTAAATAAAACATTACTGTAAACGTCTTCAATTTCATATCCAACTAAAAAGTGTATGAATGGGGTAGGAAAAAAATGCATTGCAGATATAATTTCTGGACCCTATTCTTACAAATAACTTCCTGTATTCTTGAGACTAAATATTGTTATGTTGCTAAGCTCCATCAACAACTACCTTATGATTCAAACAGATGTTCCTGTTTTTCAGGCCCATTGATGCCAATACTCAGTGTAACTTTACCCAGAGGAGTAAGGGAATTAATAGAGTAAATCTGTAGCATTAACTTGCTGAGAAATGGTTCATCTATGCCAGAGATTTGCTTCAGATAACACAGACTTTTATTCAGGTGGGTTTTTTTCCCCACAGTGCTTGTCATAGACATCCCAAAAATACCTGTGAGTCACTCAAGGGCATAAAAGGGGTAAAATAAGTAACAGACTGGTTTGCATTGTAGCTAATTTCCCAGAGCACAAAGCAAATCTAAAAAAGTTACATGCATATATTTTTAATTGCAACCTTTTACAGCCTAGACATATTGGATTGCAAGCAAATCAAGGATTGCTTACTTCCCTCAGCTACCATAATCAAGGGATAAAATCCTATTTATTGCTTTTGCCACACCGATTAAAGTAATACACAAAAAAAAAAAAAAGGTACTTATTCCAGACATAAAAACTGTTTTTTTATGGCTCTACTTTGTTAAAACTACTCAGTCTAGAGAAAAACTTGATTTTCAACAGTGAATAGATGGAGAAGTGACTCAACACATCAGTGATTCACTTGCAAAGTTCAGAGAAATATAGAAACTGAAGAAGAAAGAGGACTGTGAAATCATAAGCAAGATCCATAGTAGAATTCATAAGAATAAAATATTTGTGCTTGCAACCTGTTGTATCTAGAGGATATGAATTTTCTTTTACTTCTTATTATGAACTGTGATTCAGTTTCAACCTGTAGTAGTATTAAGACTGCATTGTTTTGGAGGGTGTTTTTTTTTTGAGTGGGAGGGGGAAGTTGTTTGATTTTGTAAATTTCACTAGCCAAAGATTGGGCCATTTGTCATTTCAATGTTTTAAACAAAATAACACACATTTCCTTCATGTCCTTCAGAATTATTGTGTAAGCCCTCTTTATGGATAATATATTTCTGTCATTTCTAAGATAAAGTATCTGAGCATAAACTCATGGATAGCAAACTCATTGTGTTCCAGATGTTGTACATCTCCTGTACATATGCTACTTAGAAAACTTGTACATAAATAGTAAAGCTAATGAATAAATAAATATTTGTATTTTATTTACTGGAAATATATAGGGCATCTCCACAGCAAGCTCATTACAGTACATCTGCAGCAGATTCATTCCATACACTCAGTGGAGTTGACCTTTGTGTGCCCAGGGTTTCTGAATGTTTGGAAACTCTAAATATCCTCTGAGCAGACTGGCAGATGTTCAAAAATTCAAGGTTACAGGACACCTTGAATTCAAACTACATGCAAATTCCAAGTGGGTAGTGAAGTTTTAGAGAAATTTGAATACATAATAGGTCCACTCATGACATTTGCTTTTTGAAAACGCTTGAAGTCTAAAAGCGTTGATTAGCTTAAGCTTTAAGATTATTTTTTTTAATGAATAAATACCCTGTATGCAAAAAGGTGAGATGGAACCTTAATAATGAGGTATAAGGTCAAAACCAGACACTTCCTTTTCCAAGAAGTATCTTACTTTTTCAGTTCTTAAAAACCCTTCAGTCTTTAATGATATATCTCTGGAAATTGATATAAGGTACATAAATATCTAGCTCAGAGTTCAAATAAGATCGGATATGTGGCCAAAAAGATGGGACACCTTCCTGAATTTGATAGAAAGGACATTTATTTAGCTTTCCTGTCCAAACAGTCTCTTTTTTTATAAGAAATTGACAGTTTCTTTAGGAGGAGCACTAGTATGAAAGACATCTTTTATAATCTTAATTTCTCAGAAAATGGAAGTAGATAGGATACTACTGTTGTTCTTGTAAAACATTAAAATGTATTAGGAGGTTAGTCCTTTTCTTCACAAATTATCAATCAAAAGAGGACCAGAACCTCCGAGAAATAAAAGGACCTTATCTTTTTAATGTTATTTTTATTTTTTCAGAAAACTCAAATAAAGCAAGTTTTGGTTTGATGTAAGCTTGGGAAAATATCTGGGAAATTACCCATATAATGAAAGTTTCAGGCCATATTTTTTAATATATTAAGCTATTCCTAAATATTTTGTAACATTGAGTATGAAACTTACTCAGACAGCACACATTAAGTAGGAGGAAGAGTCACTTTTCCTTTGCTATTCACTTCTTCATTTAATAATAAACAGGTCTTCTTGTGGAAAAATCATATGCAAACAAACTGTTAAAAGGACTATACACAATTAAAAGAACAACTATTCAGCTGATATGTAGTATCTATTCATAACTTCAGAATGGAGCAGATTGGTAAGGCAATTACTGGCAAGCTCTGTAACTGTAATGCCAAACTGATATAAATGAAGCATGATCAGCGTGTCCGCATCCGCACAATCCCAGATGAAGTTCCAGGTCTCTGATCTTCAGTGGTAGCCCTGCATCTTTTGAATGCCAAAGCTCATAAGAAGATTTATATTTTCTTTGGCCTGGAGATCATTATATAAAGGTGCAAGCAATCTAAAGGCACTTTTTGGAGTCTGAGCATCGAACAGTACTAAACAATAGATGTTTCAAACACTAAAATCTGAAATAATATCTGAAATATCTGAAATAATATCTGGCCTAATATCTGAAAAAAAGACAAGGCCACTAAGAACTAAATGATGTAACTACTGTAAGAGTAATTTGCCTTTCAACCTTCACATTGAAGAATATGTAACATTAATACTGGGAATATTAATGTGGAAAGGAAAAGTCACTTCATATAGTTCCCTTAGGGCAATGTAGACAGTCCATTTAAAAGAGATGTTGAAGAACCTCTAATAATTGATTGCATACTGTTTGCAGTAGCAAATTAATGTATCGAGAAGATAATGTGGAAACTTTATGTAACGCACAGAAGGTATACTATAGGATAATTCCTTTAAGGGAGGTAGAAAAAAAGTTACACTGAAAGATCAGTGAAGTTACAGGAACATGAATTTTCATCACCAGAGGTTTACTTTAGTAAGTGGAAGTATTGTACAAAGTTAATTCAGAGGGCTTGTTTGTTGGTTGGTTAGTTTTTTGCTTTGAATATATCATAAAAAGAAGTTTAAAAACCTATATTTACCTAAAATAATAACATTTTTACTTTGTAAGTCTTTCTCACAGAAGATTGGATGGCACTAGTTCCTGAATAATAATGTATAGTGGCATCAGTCTTTACCAAGTACTAGGTTCCTGCATTGAATTATTTTTTTCATCTTGAATGAGTCAACATTCTCCATTCCCCAGAACTATGCACTAACTCTTGAGCTTATTCTAAGATAGACATAATTGTTCATTTCTGCTGAAGCTTGGGTACAGAGATTTAAATGAGTAATACTGATTTTTTTTAAGGCAAGATAAAGTACAGGTAGAAAAGAAAGAAAGAGCTAAATTATTAGTTACGGCAATTAATGGATTTGGGGAAACATTAAAGCACATTTTTATTCTCCAGAATATGTAAGAAGCTTGTATTAGACTGATGTAGGATTTGAAAGAAAATAAAACAAGCACATAATGCTTGAGAGTTGATATCACAAATAAGAAACATAAAACTTCCTTCTTATTTTAAGCATTTCCTATTGACTAGGCATAAAAATCTCTTAATTTCCTTTGCTGGTTGTAGTGAATTTCATTTTTAGCTGCCTAATACAACTCTTTCAAGAAAGAAAATTTAACTTATTGACTTAGCATTGTGAAAGTAATTCCTGGAGCTGACACCTTTTATCTAGCCATGATGGAACTGAACTTTATTAAAAACTGCAACTCTTCTTTCAATATAGTCTCCATTCTTCTTGATTTTTGGGAAGAAAAAGGTATATTAAGCACATTTTTTTCCAATGCTCTCTATTCATTACTGATCATACTACTAGGAAATAGCAATAAGAGATTTCTTCTGATTAATTGAAATTAATATTTCAGAGACTTAGAAGGTTATCTGCATTTTCTGTTATGTTTTACCATGCAGCCTGGCTGAAGTATTAAGAAAACTGGTAATGAGATACAGAAGAAAAGATCAGCTAGAAGAGGAAGTATTTGTCTTCATCTATAAGCACTTTCCACAAGAGAGACAATAAATGCAAATTGTTAAACATCCTCTCAGATGTTACATTCTGTTTAAAACAGAATTAGAGGAATTAGGTTTTGTGAGATGTACCCACTCCTACTTTAAAGTTTAATGGAGAGAAATCTGGTTGGCGGCTGGTCACCAGTGGTGTCCCTCAGGGCTCAGTTCTGGGGCAAGTCTTGTTCAATATCTTTATTGATGATCTAGATGAGGGGATTGAGTGCACCCTCAGTAAGTTTGCAGATGACACCAAACTAGGTGGGAGTGTTGATTTGCTTGAGGGTCGGAAGGCTCTAGAGAGGGATCTGGACAGGTTGGATCAATGGGCCAAGGCCAATGGGATGAGGTTCAATAAGGCCAAGTGGCGGGTCCTGCATTTTGGTGACAACAACCCCAGGCAACGCTACAGGCTTGGGGAAGAGCGGCTGGAGAGCTGCCCAGCAGAAAAGGACATGGGGGTGTTGGTGGACAGCCAGCTTAACATGAGCCAGCAGCGTGCCCAGGTGGTCAAGAAGGCCAACGGCATCCTGGCCTGTATCAGGAATAGCATGGCCAGCAGGAGTAGGGAAGTCATCGTGCCTCTGTACTCAGCACTAGTGAGGCCTCACCTTGAGTACTGTGTTCAGTTCTGGGCCCCTCACTACACGAAGGACATTGAAGTGCTGGAGGGTGTCCAGAGGAGAGCCACCAAGCTGGTGAGGGGTCTAGAGAACAAGTCCTATGAGGAGAGGCTGAGGGAACTGGGCATGTTTAGTTTGGAGAAGAGGAGGCTGAGGGG
>JAHREE010000279.1:29933729-29983785 GCA_033628505.1 Tringa tobata
CTGGACAGGTTGGATCAATGGGCCAAGGCCAATGGGATGAGGTTCAATAAGGCCAAGTGCCGGGTCCTGCATTTCAGTCACAACAACCCCAGGCAACGCTACAGGCTTGGGGAAGAGTGGCTGGAAAGCTGCCCAGCAGAAAAGGACCTGGGGGTGTTGGTGGACAGACGGTTTAACATGAGCCAGCAGTGTGCCCAGGTGGTCAAGAAGGCCAACGGCATCCTGGCCTGTATCAGGAATAGCATGGCCAGCAGGAGTAGGGAAGTCATCGTGCCTCTGTACTCAGCACTAGTGAGGCCTCACCTTGAGTACTGTGTTCAGTTCTGGGCCCCTCACTACAGGAAGGACATTGAAGTGCTGGAGCGTGTCCAGAGGAGAGCCACCAAGCTGGTGAGGGGTCTAGAGAACAAGTCCTATGAGGAGAGGCTGAGGGAACTGGGCATGTTTAGTTTGGAGAAGAGGAGGCTGAGGGGAGACCTCATTGCCCTCTACAACTACCTGAAAGGAGGTTGTAGAGAGGTGGGTGTTGGCCTCTTCTCCCAAGGGAATAATGACAGGACCAGAGGAAATGGTCTAAAGTTGCATCAGGGGAGGTTTAGATTAGATATTAGGAAGAATTACTTTACTGAAAGAGTGGTCAGGCACTGGAACAGCCTGCCCAGGGAGGTGGTGGAGTCACCATCCCTGGAGGTGTTTAAGAAACATGTAGACATGGCTCTTCAGGGCATGCTTTAGTGCCCAAGACTATTGGTTTGTGGGCAGGTGTGATGGTGGGGTGTTGTGTGTGGTGTTGTTTTTGGTATGGGGTTTGGTTGGTGGGTGCTTTTTTGTGGTGTGTGTTTTGTGTTTGGTTTTTTTGTTTGTTTGTTTTTGGTTTGTTTTGTGGTTCGACTCGATGATCTCAGAGGTCCCTTCCAACCATGGAGATTCTGTGATTCTGTGATTTTGTGATTCTGTGAAAGTTAAAGAGATGAGGGATAGCTCTGATTTTCTCTGCTCTTTCTAGCAAGAACTTTGGGCATCTCTCACAGTTGCTTAGCACTCCACTTTGATGGCAATCCTCTGACTTGGAGACAAAATACCAAAAATGCCATTCAAACATAACCAAGAACTTTTTTTTGTGTGAGGGTTGTCAAACACTGGAACAAGTTTCCCTTAGAAGTTGTGGCATCTCCATCTTTGATGACTACCTAAACCTGTCTTGACCTGCTGTAGTTGACCCAACTTTGCATCAATGGAGGTTGGACTAGATGATCTCCAAAGGTGCCTTCCACCATCAGCCATTTTGCTGTTCTTCTAAATACCACCTTCCCTGGGACAAATTATGAAAATTAGAATTTGTTTTCTGGTCTAACAAAAGATATAATTAGCAATATTTTAAAATCAATTAAAATCAAAAAAATAAAGCCCTAAACTATGTACTATTTCAGTCTCCTTTTTTGCATTGTACTTAAGTTCTTCAATATGACATTTGTGGTGGCTTCATGCTGCAATGTCATGGTTTCAGCTGATGGAGTTAACGTTCTTACTACCAGCTGGGACTAAGTTTTGGATTCAGGATGAGGATGATGTTGATAGTGCACTGATGTTTTTTGTTGTTACTAAGCAGTGAAGGCCTTTTCTGCTCCTCACAACATCTTACAAGTGAGTAGGCTGGAGTGCACAAAAATTTGGGACGAGAAACATCTGAAACAACTGACCCCAGCTGACCAAAGAAATACTGTGCGCCATATAATGTCATGCTTGGTATATAAAGCTGGGGGAAGAAGAAAGAAGGGAGGACATTCGGAGTGATGGCATTTTGTCTTCCCAAGTAGTTGTTACATATGATGGAGCCTTGATTTCCTGGGGGTAGCTGAACACCTGCCTACTGATGGGAAATCACAAATGAATTCCTCATTTTACTTTGTTTGTGCATGTGGCTTTTACTTTACTTATTAAATTGTCTTTTTCTCAACCCATGAGTTTTCTCACTTTTACTCTTCTGATTCTCTCCTCCATCCAACCAGGGGAGAGCGAGTGGCTTCATGGTCCTGGGACTAAACCATAGCATGAAGGCATAGCTAGCTGATGGCCCCCCAAAGCACCAAGTCCTCCCATACCCTTTCAGACTGCACAGACTGTGAAGAAGGCAACAGACCTTTATTATCTTAACGCTCTTTGTGTTGATTGCAAAAGTTATCTCATAGGTACCCTCAGCATGTTATAGACTTAATCCTAGATCACTGTGGAAACTATAGATAGGCTGTAGGTACCAAGGCAGCAGAATATTTGCAGTAGCAGACCTACATTTAATCTACCGAACTATAATACTCCCTGTCCAGGTCACATTTGCTCTGGCATCTTTTACCATGCACAGAGACTCTGCAGGCCAAATATGTTCTGTTTAAGATTAAACAGCTGGTTTTTTTTGTTTTGGTTTTTTTTTTTTTATTTATTTAAATAGACTAATATACATGTAACAGAAATCTGCAACTGGTGAGCTGTTAGGCTAAGCATTAATGTGTTCGCTATCCCCCATAAGATGCCTGATAAGTCTTTTCTGGCCAGGTAGGTAATAGGCAAGGACCAGTCTACCTTCTGTCTCTTGGAAATTATTTGGTACCTGGTGCTTCTGAGCTGTTGCCTTCCACTTCCCTATTTTATTCCTAGGGCTTAATACCTTTTCACTTAAATATGTTTTAAGGTCCTTAGAATCACTATCTGCATCCAAGCAATGTAACTTCTGTCACTGCTTTCCATTTTTGTACTATTGTAGCCTATGTACATTCCCAAAGCTTTTTTTCTCACTAGTATTGCTAAGAAGCAAAATTCTCAGTAAACCTAAATCAACGTTACACTCTTGTTTTACATCTATCAATGCCCTGAACTGGAGACATCTAAGACATACTTGATGTTATGTCAATAGACATAGGAATCTCCAAATATCAAACACCAGAATACTGACACATGAAAGCATTGTTCATCCAACCAGCTTGGGATCCAGTGTGGCTTCCACAATGAAACCATGTGAATCACATGAGAACATGATTAAAATACACACTTTGAAGTTGTATCAGTGAAGCATATATTTTGGTAGGTACTAAAAAGTTTTTGTTTATCTCCTTATATTATTATCAGTAGTAGCAAGAGCATTAGTAATAATTTGTATTTTTACTAGACTATTAAACCAGTAACTTTTAGTTCCACATACTTGTTCCTAGCAAAATTCTGAGTGCTTTAACACACCAGAGGGTAGAATGATACCCCAGTACTGGCTACTAACATGTAACTCTGCAGGAAATGTAATACTAAAAGAAGTGGAAGGGCATAAATCACATATTAAAGCAGGTCCCACTAGTGTCAGTGGGAACCATTTATTTGAGTAAGCTAGCTAGGTATTTTAACTTGAGCTTTCATATGGTGTAACATGTTGCTTCTTAGCCTATCCACCATCTGTGACTGAATTACTTGCAGGGAATCGTTTGTCCTTGTGTAAGGCAGGTGAGAGCAGTATCTACAGCCTGAAAACTCCAGGGACAGCAGGAAGCAAAGTAGTTTTTTTAAAACAGATGAAATCCATCAGACAAGTACATCAGGGATTCTGTATAAAAGCTATTTTAAGCTCTAAGATTGTGACTGGCAGTTGTGGAGAAAGTCTTGGAGTGCCTAACAATAAACTGGTACAAGGCATTTTAGAAGGCAGTGCTATTGTTCTTTGCCTGCTTTCTCTCCTCTGAAGTCTAGTCTGGCTTTTACAAGTAGGTTCTATGCTGAGAGAGAACAGTGATCACTCCACATCCAAGGAAATGAGTAAATCCTCAGGGGAGCTAAGGAACACATGTGAAAGCAATTGCTGTGACTCTGTTTGAAAGGTTACAGAATGCATTCCCCTAACACCCTGTCATTCTCTGTTCTGCTGACTAACATAGAAACAAGAGTGGGACTCAGCTGCTCCCTTTCATACCCGCCTCTAACTCTGTGCCTTATGCTTTCCAGCTTTTCTGAGCACATCAAAGCTTTGGAGCTTGTGACAGCACTTCACTTGAAACAATTGCTTCTAGTAGGCTCTCTCCTGTACTCACGAGCAGATAGGACTATATATGTAATATCTTGACTCTGTGCAAAAAAATATTTTCTAGATGTGATCTGACACCAAAAAAAAATCTCAAATTGAGGCTAAATCCACATACAAAAAATATTAGTTATATTGAGAAAAATATCTGTTTCACTACACAGAAAACATTTTTTAATGTCTGTGACTGGAAATGTTGAGCAAGGAGCCAGTTATTTATCTTCCTCTACCTTGTCAAAATAAAATTATAAGACAAAATTCCATGATGTCCCTTATTCTAGAAAAAAAATTCATTAAATTCATGAGTGGCTTTTTCTTGCTATTTTGACTCAACAGGCTGTGAAACCCAGTTAAAAAGCTCTTTCCACAAATCACTTGTATTAGGATCATTAGACACATGGCTAAACCTCAAGGTTTTTAACAACTTTAATCTAGCAACACGGTAATTGGTCAGTCTTTTTACTTAAGTCTTCTTGAAAAGAGGAACTTTGTTTATCAGTGCTTAACAACAGTAGTTTTTGATAAGAACTATAGTCTCCTAGGAGATTAACTGAAAATTTAACTAAAAAAGGAGACTGAAAAAGCAATTTTGGAGAACAAAAAAGTCATAAAACTATTCAGTTTAACAACTCATGTCATTTCTAGTAGCTCCGTTTTCCTAGTTTTCTGAGACCTACTTTGTTTAAAGCATAGGAGCCTACCAATTGCAATAGCAGGGACTATATAGACTATAACAAGAGGTAAAATAGTTGACCTGTTACTAATTTAATTTTTTTAATATTTTAATTCTGAAATGGAATATGAAAATAAAGGTATTTTTAGCATTTTGGAATATGAGAAGGAAACAAATAAAGTTTCTGAGTATCCTAATTACAAGAAAGTATGTATGTTGAAGTAAAACAGAAAGTTTTATTCAAGGTTTTGAGCAGTCCCAGATTTCAAAGCAGTATTCTTTACTTAGTGAATATTACTCTTTGAATCTGGCCATCTTTGTCACATCATAGCTTGGGCCACTAAAACCAGATTTTTGAAAGTCAGTACTCATGACTGAAAATGTAAGGCAAGGTAAATATAAAGATAATTCTTGTGTCATCACTAATTGTTTTAAAGAAGACTTATTTACATAGAGCAAGGATTTAGTTATGAAACAAGCTGAGTTACAAAGAGGCATCTGTGCAGTTTTTCAAAAATATTCTGGACAACATTCTTAGTTATATGATTTAGGTTTACGTAGCCCTGCAAGGAGCAGGGAGTTGGACTTGATGATCGTTTTGGGTCCCTTCCAACTTGAGATATTCTATGATTTGAGGATTCTAGGATCAGGTTACTGTTTTTGTATTTACAATACTTATCTTTGTGTTCTTCTTTCATATTCATAAAACATATGATTTTAGACATATTATTATGGTATGGTGTTCTTTTCACAAATGTCATGACATTTGTCCTCAAGGCTGATTTCTGCTCTCTTGCCTCATTAGCATTCCTGCTTGGTGACTGTCCATGCTCTTCTCTTTATTCCTCTGCCAATTCATGACACCTGGCCACAGTAATCTTTCAAAGCATTTAGGATGCAGAATTCCCCAGGTTTAGGGTAATTTCAATATGCAGTTACAGATATCTATGTTTGGACAGATGCCCAGATATTTCATGAGCTCCATTCTCATTTATAATTTAAAAAACATGGACTTTACCAAATAAGATAATATTTATTCAGATTTGATTCTTCAAGAGACGTATGCACAATTGTGCAGGAGGAGACACACAGACAGAGACAGAAGAGAGATGCCAGGACAGGAGGCACACTGGAGAAGAAGAAACAGTGAAGAAAAGCAAAATAGCTACCCAGAGAAGGGCAGGAGCAAAAGCTGCCACCCCGAGCAGGGACAGCATGGAGGTTGGTAAGGAGGTATCACTGCAAAAGGACTGCAGCTGATGGAGGGACCCACACCAGAACAATGGGGTTAAACCCATAGTGCATTGACTTCTAACTCATGCACTGCCTGTCATCTTACCACCTTACCAGGAACTAGATACAACCTGTGGTAGGGGAATTGGAAACCAGGAAGTGGGGAGAAAAAGTGTTTTGCCTATGTGTTTGTTTCTTTGTTTCTTTGTTATTTATCAATACCTGAATCAGTAACCAAATTTTGCTAATTGGTAATTAAATTCATTGAAGTTCCCTGACTTGAAATGGTAATTGTTTTTTGTGGCTCAAGAAAGCCCTGCAGACTTTTTGGAGTAAAATGTGTAAAATTTAAGAAACTGATGCATTGTTTTCCTTTCCATAAAAGATTTCTAGGAATTATGATAATATCATCTGTATTACCAATTATACAAATACCTTATTGATGAATTATGAAGAAATGGTTAAAATGCATAAAAGTAGGATCACTGGATATGACATTATTTCAGATCAATTATGTAATTGTTATAAATGGCGTCAGTGGCTATAATCCAAAATTAAACATGATTTTCATTTTTCAGCAAATTATGTTTTTAATGTATAACACACTGTCTTTGTCTCATATCCTGGGTAACATTTATTTCTGCAAATTTATTTATCTCCATTTGGAATTATTTTTTAGTATTTAAAAATAAATAAGTTAATGAATTAACGATATTTTCAAAGATACTAAGATATTCTGTTGGTCAGAGTGTACCTTTTCCACAAATATTCCTTGTTATTACGTAAAACTCTTTAACCAGTGACTTCAAAAGAAAGTAAGATTCTTTTTACTCTAATTTGTATTTATCCTATATTTAATCTAATACCCTGTATTTATCCCATAAACATATGCCTTCACATAACTTTTCTGCAATGAGATTTTTTTTAAGGTACTTGATCTGTTTATGCCTGTAACTGGTTACCTCTGGATTTCTTATAAATATGGCCTTACCTCTGCATTTTCCAGATATATAGCCTATTTCTGTCTATTGAATACAACTTTTTGTATTACCGTTTTAGTTTCTACTGACTAATCCAAAGTCCTAACCCCAAGAAATATTTTTAAATGGGTTTTCTGAGACAAAAGCAAAAAAGTACCAGTGGATTATAAAAATGTCTACACTGAAAGGCCTTGATAAATAACAGGTGCTTCATAGGAATAAGGTCAGTGATAAATGTTTTCAGAGAGAGGTCAAGGAATCTCTTAATTAAAGTCAATAAAGCAGAATGATGCTTGAGAAATGCCTTTTAAGGTCAGTGGAACTACAGCCTAGACAGCCAGGAGCATGTTTCAACCCCAAATTTGCCATGTCTTGCTGTGAGAGTTTTCCCTGCAGTTAATTTTGCATTTAGTGTTTGAAGCTGATTTATATACAGACTGTTGTTATAGAGTTTTCTAACAGATTATTTTATTTTTCTGTTCCTCTTAAGAGTGATTAGAGGTGAACATCTGTGCCCTACACAAATTATGACATTATAAAAGTTACTTTCAAAAACATGAAAACAAATACGGTAGCTGCAACAGCTTGCTTATCTGTGGCAATATGGTGACCCAGATCTCTGACAAGCTGGATTTGTTTACTGTTCTTCTTGGCACATGTGTAAAATAATACATAAGAAAGTGCATACAGAAATACGTTAAAGTACAGGTAGCTGACACAATAGGCCTGCATTTTCATATGCATTAAGGTATATACGGTAAATGAAGTACTTAATACATTGGCTATACAGCTAAGTTGTTACAAAAACCCGATTATCTACATTGGTCTACATGCCTTAAAAGCCTAGAGAGTCTGACCATATGTAAATTTGAAGAATGAGATATTTGTCTACTATATTTAATTAGATGGATTACTGTACTGGAGCACCTCTCTTATGAGGGACAGGCTGAGAGAGTTGGGGTTGTTCAGCCTGGAGAAGAGAAGGCTCTTATAGCGGCCTTCCTGTACCTGAAAGGGGCTGTCCTGGGTCTGGCGGGGATAGGGTTAATTCTCCCCAGGACCTCGCACGGACACAGGTATTCCATCCCATGTAAGCCATGCCCAAAGGGGCAGCCTGAGCTAGCCGGGGAAGGGAGGGAAAAGGAGCCCCCGAAAGGAGGAGAGCGGTCGGGGGACGCCCCGGGTGCGGTCGGTAAGTGGCTGTACCGTAATCGCGGTTGTATATTCCTCTGTCAGTGGTGTTGTTGTTTCTTGCTCCCTTTTGCTGTTCTGTTAAATTGCCTTTGTCTCAACCCACGAGTTTTGCCTTTTTCTCCCGATTTTCCCCTCCCGGCCGGGGTGGCGGTGGGGACTCGGGTCTACGCCAGGGGCTGCCGCGTGGTTCTTTGTTGCCGTCTGACAGGGGCCTACAGGAGAGTAGGGAAAGGACTCTTTATGAGGGAATGTAGTGATAGGACGAGGGGTAATGGTTTTAAACTGACAGAGGGGAGATTTAGATTAGATACGAGGAAGAAATTCTTTACTGTGAGGGTGGTGAGGCACTGGAACAGGTTTCCCAGAGAAATTGTGGATGCCCCATCCCTGGAAGTGTTCAAGGCCAGGCTGGATGGGGCTTTGAGCAACCTGGTCTAGCGGGAGGTGTCACTGCTGATGGCAGGGGTGGTGGAACTCGGTGGTCTTTAAGGTCCCTTCTAACTCTAACCGTTCTATGATTCTGTGATTCTGGAATTAAGGCTAGTACATATATATTTCCTATTCAGCTTTGTAGTTTGACAAAATGAAAATGTATAGTAATTTTATCTGCTTCCTGTTATAATAGAATGGCTGCACACATTAAGTATGACTCTTTCCATATAATATCCACCTGTATTACTTTAGATCAGGCTGAGTATACAGTGTTCTGCTTCTGGGATGCTGAATAGGGAGCCATCTGAGGTAGACAGTACTTCATGATAAAGAGGGGTCTGTCACAACGTTGAGGTTTTCTAGACAGACAAATAAATCTAACTGTGGAAAAAAGTTCAGGTAAAAGTCCTTGTGAGAATATGGTCCTATTAATTTTAGAAAGCAACTTCTTGGATGCTAGCTTTGGATCTCTCATTTATTTGCTAGTATGCATATGCTCCCAGAATTTTAAAAATAAGTTGAAATCTATTCCAGTGAACATGTGAAAATCCCTGTCTGCAAGCACTGTACTACAGACATCTTTCCAGTATGTCCTATGCCTCAAAATCAAACCCTCCTCACTACATCTAAAAATGTTTTTCCCTTATTCCTTCACCTATTGTTAGTATTATTATTATTACAAGTTAGAAGAGATTTAACCGAAATGTAAAATTACTGAAAATAAAATTGGTTCTGTTTTACCTCAAACTAGGACATTTTTAGCTATAGCAACTATTATGATCATTATCATTGTTGTTTTCATTATTAATAATTATTTATTTTTCTATGCTTATTCTACAAAAATATTATTTGAATGATTTACTAATAAGTTTTGTCTGTTACAAAATTATGTTTTGTAAAAGTAAGCCATTTTTCTGGCAGGATAAAAAGCAAAACTAAAATAGGACCATTCTTCAGTATGATACAAAATATAACATCCACCCTGCAGACTCAGTCAGCTCATGGATAATCACCTATCTGGGGTATTTTAATTCTTAGGACATAGGGTTGTGGTTTTTTTTTTTTATTCATAATTTGATATAAAAAATTATATCCAAAGAAGAAATACTATATTTTGGTTTGCTATATTTGTTGCTTTTGTGTTTGTTTGTTGGTTTTGTTTTGGGTTTTTTTTCATGGCATGTTAGATATTTAACACCAGTGCTTTGCAAATTTAGATAATATTGTCTGTTTCACAGAAAGAAAACTGAAACAGACACAGATCTTCTGTGTGACCCCCTATTGATTTAAGACAGGGATATGGGTTAGCTGTCTTTTACCAAGGCTCACTACTGATTCTCTGTAAGACAGTAGGGTTTAATTCCTAGTCATTGAACAGCTTGTGTAATAATTTGCATACACAAAATGTGTAGAACTCTACCTTTTCAAAACAGTATTTTATATCATACTGTTCAGAGGGCAAGTCAGTGGAAAAAAAATCAAGCCCAACATTTTAGCCTGGCAGAGCCTTGAGATAATGCTTCATAAAATTTCAAGCTTCTTTAACTGTTGCTCCACTGAGACATGCATAAAGTGAGAAGGATACGTTCCAGAGTATTTAATAGAACTGTACTTTCTTGACAGTTATTGGAGATCTTCCAAACCAATCTGTAACCTAGTGTAATACGACTCAAACCTATGGAAAATAAGTTAGTTCATTGAAACCTCTCAATAAATCGTCTCATTGTAAGTGAATATGTGCTCTCCTCTCACATTTACCATGTTAAGGTCTGTTGTTTTGTCACACTCTACTGTGCTCTACTTGGAAAGAAGATAGAAAAGAAAAAAAATGCCAGCTACATAAGTATTAAATGTCTTTCCTGTGCCCTCAAAGAAATGGCATGAAATCTATTCCAAACAGAGCTACAGTGCGTGTGTGTTGGGGGAGAGAAGCGGGGAAATATCTAGACAAGAAAAAGAAGCAACAGAGAAAGAATTCTGCTCCTGTGGATATGACGCCATCATGCTATAAGCAGATGCAAAGCCTTTCTTGTTTCTACAGATCAAGGAGTAAACACTGTAGTATGCAAATGATTAAACAAACAAGGCCATTTCTCTCAAAGCTCTTAAATAAAATATTGTCACATAAGTAGGAAAGAAAATGAATCCAGAGTTTGCCTGGAAATTATCATCACATTATCGGTGGGATACAGTAGAGCTTTCCTTATCACACAGCGTGATCCAACAGCAAATTGTGCTTCCTGTGCATGGGTTGTGAAATTATCTTCAAAGGAAAACTGAGATACAAGTAAAGAAATTTCTATTAGCTGTCACAAAATCCAATTCTGCAAACTGTATAGGCACTCAGAATAGAGATGCACAGTTTGGTCCCAAAGCAAAAAGAAGACAGAATGAGTGGTGTGTAGGCTTGAACTGTATAGGCTGCAAAGAACTGTTGAGACTTATAAGCATGACTTAGGCTCTTTAGGAAGGACAGGCTGGGAAGATGAGGAGGGCAGTTACCCTTTATGTGAGAGAACAGCTGGAACGGATGGAGCTGCGTGCATGGAGCTCTGCCTGGGGATGGATGAGGAGCCAAAAGGAAGTTTATGGATTAGGATTAAAGAGAGGACAAAACCCCATGACATTATAATAGGTGTCTGCTACAGATCATGTGACCATGAAAAATAAGAGGATCAGGCTCTCTACAGTCAGATGGGAGCACTCTCACTGGCCCTGACCTTCCAGGAGGACTTCAAACACCTTGATATCTGCTGGAAATTCCTGGAGTGCATTGACTATAGCTTCCTCTTCCAAGTGATAGAGGAACTAATGAGGAGAAGTGCTCTGCTGAACCTCATACTCACCAATAAGGAGAGGCTCACTGGGGATATGAAGATCACAGGCAGCCTTGGCTGTAGTGACCATGAGATGGTGGAGTCCAGAATTCTGAGGGCCGGAAGAAGGGTGCAGAGCAAGCTCATTACCCTGGACTTCAGGAGAGCAGAGTTTAGCATCTACTTGGAAAAGTCCCATGGGATAAGGCCCCGGAAGGAAGAGAAACCCAAGAAATCTGGTTGATATTCAAGGATCAACTCCTCCTGGCAAAAGAAAGCTCCACCCCTATGAATATGAAGTCAGAAAAAATGCCAGGAGTCAAAATCCTTAGAGCAGCAAGGAGAGAACACAGCAAGATCACTACCCTGAACCTCAGGAGATCTGCTTGTTAGAGTACCTTGGGATAAAGCCCTGGAGGGAAGAGGGGCCCAAGAAAGGTGCTTAATATTCAAGGATCACATCCAAGCTCAGGACCAATGCATCCCAACCAAGAGGAAGTCAGGCAAAAATTTCAGGAAGTCTGCATGGATGGACAAGTTGCTCCTGAACAAACTTAAAAAGAAAAAGGAAGCCTAGGAAAAAGGAAGAAAGGTGGAAGCAAGGACAGGTAGACTGGGAGGAATACAGAGGCATTTTCTGAGCAGCCAGGGATCAGGTTAGGAAAGCTGAAGTCCAGATAGAGTTAAATCTGTCCAGGTATGTCAAGGGAAACAAGAAAAGCTTCTTGAGGTATGTCAGTGATAAAAGGAAGACCAGGGAAAATGTGGGCCCTCTGCGGAAGGAAACAAGAGACCTGGTTACCTAGCATATGAAGAAGGCTGAGGTACTTAATGAATTTTTTGCCTCAGTCTTCACCAGCAAGTCCTCTAGCCACACCACCCAAAACAGATAAAACACAGAATTATTTGAAATAGCACTATACAAAATGCTAGTGGAAAAAAAAAAAGGGGAATATCTACACTTGAATGGATTGCTAATGACTAAAACAACACTCTGGAGCACAGTAAGGAACTATCTGCACACATATTGATAAGATAGTTAAAGGTCTTCTGTTTGTCGCTGTTTTGCTTAACATGACACATCACATAGGTAAAGTAATTGAAAAGTGATTATACATTTTTTTTCTGTTGTCAGATGTTTGCCTCTGTGGATAGTAACTACAGTATCTCTCAAGGCAGTCTGATATCTATCTTCATTAAGATAATACCAATTGGTAAACAAAGTTTTATCTTCATGAACTTACTGACCTCATTCTTCAAAAGAAACTTTTGAATATCTACCAAGTTTCCTTGGACTTTCCCGGGGAATTATATCATAATCTAACTACATTTTTATGAAACTGATTTATACACTTGTGTTTATGGTGGAAATAACAAATATGAATCACATATTTAATGTCTTCCACAACAAATAATCAACATCTGTTTTACACAGGCATACAGGTATCTAAATGGATTGATGAAGTCTTCTATTGATCACAAAAGATTCTGTTTGTTCAGCAGAATTGTCTTACTGATTTTATGCAGTGCACTATGCATGCTCAGCAAATACCTGCAGTCATTAATTTTAGCAGTATAAGTTATAAAATTTGTTTTTATTATATATTCCTATGCTGCCTTATGCTATGGGACTTTAGTATTGCATGTTTTATTTTACCAAGGCTTTTAGATACTATTGCAAAGCTAATTTATTAATAAGGACTCACAGGTGGTCAGGTGGTGGCAGATAACACTGTGACCCAAGAAAAGAACGAACAGAATGATGTGAAAGGTGCAGTCATAACTTCATTTATTTACACCTGAATATAGCATATACACAGGCAGAAACCTTAGTTAAGAAAAACTGAAGCAACAGAACTCTGGAAAAATTTTTTGAATGAAAATTCTATTTCAGAGGGTTTTTTTCGTTCTTTCAGCTATAGATCATTGTTTACTGAAGTGTTATTGTAAATAAATTGAGCAAGGAGTCATCTCGAACAAATTAATCAGGCGTCATCTCAGTAAATGAGACAATTGTACGTGAACTAGTCAGCATAGGCTTCTTTAACCAATGTCAAAGAAAAAACAGACAATGACAACAACAAAAAATACACCCCCACCCCCTCCTCAAGTTTTCAAGAAAAGCCACTTACTTTTTTGTCTATTTTAGTCATTTATAAGAATTAGGTTTTCCTTTTTTCTTTTTTTTTTTTTCCTGTTTTATTTGTTGCAGATGTAGGGCACAGTCAGAACAAAAGGAACGCTAAAATATGCTTTGAGACTGTTTGAACTCAGGGATATCAATCTGATTAATACAGAAAAACTCAGACATACATTTTATTATGGAATGTGATCAATCAAAACTTTCAGTAACTTTTAATAATTTTAGGTAGAAAATATTTTACAAACATTTTACTTTTAGTTGCATGAATATTTATGCCATCACGTTTTGCATACGGACATATGTGTATATATATATAATATATACACATATATTTGGTTTCTAAGGCAGAAATGATAAAACGTAAAACAGTTCAACTGCTTATATGTCCAAATACTCTGAATTATACATACAATAAAATGTATTCATTTTTATAGGACAAGAATATTCTACCGGACATTTGTTTTTATTTTACTGCTATTATTTTAGTTTGGAAGCGCAAAGTAAAACTTTTTGCAACATATGAATATAATGGAAACAATTTTCTAATATTAAAATATCAAGAAATGTTTAAAAATACATATTTCAAAATAATGACAATATAATAATGGGATTCAAATGCAAGATAGATTTTTTTTTTGTCTGCTACACCACCTTCACAGGTAGAATTTGTTTTACTCATTCCACTATTCATACATCTGTTATTTTATTATCCCTCAAAGTTAAATATTGACTTTAGCTTATGCAAAACGCAAATGCATTTTAGAAACTACAATCTTCCTCTAGAAATCTTGATGCTCATCACAGTCAGTATCATTTTTAAATGTATAAACTTGAAATGGTGTCTCAGCTTCAGCTGTACTGTGCAGAACTTCTTAGATATCTCAACAAATAGGAAACTTTATGTCCTAAGAAAAGTCAAACCTCTTAACTACCCATATGTAACACACTTCAAAGCCATTACATTAGAGAACATAATCTAACTTTTTGCATTATTTTAAGTAGTTTCTACTTGCATATATTAAATCCTTCCTCAATCTACTATTATTGTCAAATAAGATGAGATGATCCACAGTAATGAATAACCGTAATTAACTAGCTAAGAAGCATGCATCACTTCACTTTCCTTACACCTTTATCGACGTCACTATCAGCTCTCTGCACACGGAAACTGTAATTGCAGCTGTCCTAGAATTAAATGAAATCTATCTGGCAACATCTGGCTCCTCGGAAGAAGATATTAATAATTTCACCAGCTTTCCTCATCTCTGCCTGCTGTACTCTAATTATGATGTAATGGAGGACATCAGCATGCTGTGGACTTGATGATTAACCCAGGGCAGCTGAGAAATAGGCCTAGTGAGATGAGCAAGGCACACAGATCAGCTCAATCAATTATCTTTTTTTTTTTTTTTTTTTCCTCAAGGCTCTTAAATACAGCAGTGACCTTGTGATGGGAAACAGTAAGTTACACTTGAACCCATTTAGGAGGTCAGATATTTCACAATACATTACAGGAGGTAAAGGTTTATTTTTCAATTCAGTTATATGAAAAAGGAGTATTATATATGTATATTTAATATACAGAATGTTTATACACACACACACACTTTAAAAGGCTTTATTTATCTGATGCAGGTGTATGTCCTTAGCTTGTTCACTCTCTGTTTTCATCAGTTAGCATGTGCTGCCTTTCCACCCTTGTTTGATTCCTGTTCTGATTCAGGATATGTCTACGGGTATTTAAGTAATATGGAAAAGGTATAGTGATTAGGAAAAGAAACACAAGCTAAAATTTTCAGATTTTATTTCCAGTCTTCACACATAAACAAAATCTCAGTTTTAAAGTATACTAACTTGTACTGCCTTGTATACGGGAGACTGTGGAGCTTATTTAATTTAGACTGCAGACACATCCAGTTCCTTGCCTGAAATGTTCATTCAAGCAGTTATCACTATAGAGCAAATAGACTAATGATCCTGGATTTATTCTGGTAGCATTCTATGGTGTCTACAATAAATTAAGCAATTCAGTGCAGTCAGACACATTGCCCTATTTGGCATCATTTGCAGATACTTTGTGCTATCAAAGCAGTTCTAATAGAATGGGCAATCTACATCCTGAGATAGTTTCCTATACTACTTATTGTAAAGACAAAGAACCATTGATCACAATGAAGACGCAGAGTAAACAAGGAGAATGAATCAAAGCCATGAAAATAATTCTTTTTAAAAGAAGGTGAATTGTTTTCACAAGAGAAGTGAAAAAAAATATTGTGATCTTCAGTGAATAATTGGAGGGAAAAAGGACTCAAATGTTTCTACTATGAGCAGGGCTCTTTCTGCTTCTCCAAGACACAACATAATCTTTCACTCTAATTGTTAGAAAGGAATAAATGTCACAGAATTTAGCAATTTTGTAGTGCCATGCTGCTGCAACCAGTTTTGTTAATTTAAATATTGAATTACAAGTCTTTACAAATACAAAGATCAAATTTACCCTTATGTATGTATGTATTTATCAATTTATTTATATTGATTTATTAATATATATTTTTTTATTTTTTTCTCCATTCTTACCAGCTATACAACAGCAAACAGTCTCACAAAAATTAATATGAGATTTTAGTTGGGAAAGGCACAGCTTGAGTTTGTGGGAAAGCTCTTATATCTGATCAGCAATATGGTTTTGTGTTTTGTGATCACAAGGTTTTTTTGTCTCATTTTTTAGTGAAAATCCCTGCTGTTTACTTCCCACATATAGCAAGTGTTGTGTCCCCCTAGGCTATAATATTAAACATCCTGACACACACTTGTTTCGGTTCCCTTGATGGTGCTTTAGACTGAAATGGTTTTCCTCCAAGATTCAGTAACATAATGTCTTTGAGCTTTTTCCACATGTGGTATAATTAACATCTAAATTTTTTAAAGAACAAGTAGGAGGCCAAAAGTGGATGTTTTTTATAAAAAATAATAAAGTGTTGTTTAAGATTTAATGAGACAGTATCACCAGTGTCAAGACATCCCTTATTAAATGAACTTTGCTATTTATTCTGTTGAAAAGCCTGCAATTTTAATAAAGCAGTGATCTCTTCAGAAGTCCTTCAAAAACTGGAACAATGTACTTTTTTTATTTTATATATATCTTCTCTAGTGTGTCATCTTATTCGGTACACTAAGTATGAGTTAAATCCACTAAGAACAAAAGCTCAGGAAAAAAAAGGAGCTTTGAGTTGAAAGATACAGAAAGTTCTTGTATCTGATCAACAGTATGGTTTTCTGTTTAGCTTTCTGTTTTCAATAGAAAGTTGCAATTTTATTAACTTCAGAAAATGATGGCTCATCCTTCCTCTTCCCCCCAACTGCCTCTTATAGCATACAATGTCATAAGAGGCAAAAGGAGAACAAGGAGCAATGTGAGACTGGTGTTATTTAGCAGGTCTAGGTGCTATTTGCTATCCCTTATCTTCATTGACCCCGACTGCCAAGGCAATTCACACTGAGTCAGATGAATTGTCCATGTTTGCATAAAACTGCAGCTATCAGCCAGCACTTACTGAGGTCAGGTAAACCTATTGTGCGGACTAAAGTTGGCCCTTTGGTTTAGAGTCAGGCATAATTTGTAATTTACACGTGCCCTTCCGGAAGTCTCCTCCTATTCACAGTACCTATTTCCACAGCTTCCCTAGAAATTCAGTATCAGACTATCTTTATAGCAGCACTATAGTCTTCAGGAATGTTACAGAAAATACATATATTATCAATAAGTATGCAACTCTTGATAGCTTCCAGCAATATGAATACTGAGGTCTTGGTGGATTAGGTTTGATGTAAACAGCGGTAGATATTATCTCAATAAGTTTAAAGAGTTGACCACTTCTGTATTACCATGGCTTTATCTAAGACCACATTTGCAAATTGAGGTCATATTTTCACTTCCATATAAATGAATACGGGGTTGTGAAATTTTCCACTGCTGTCTTCTAAGAAGAGCAGAAACACAGAGAGACCTCTAATGTAACTTGGAAAGATAAACTTGTTTATAAGTTAACAGATTTTCTCTGTTGTCTTAATTTGCATTTTCAATAAAAAATAGCTGTAGATTATTTTTGTTTGTTTGTTGGTGGAGTGGGGAGGCAGAGGGCTTGTGTGAGGTGCTCTACAAGGAAAAGGTACAGAAAAGTCTACTTAACAGTCTGACCAACTCAGAGTCAATTTAATACTGAAATTATTATAATTTATTCCCTTGCAACTGATTTCTTCACATGATATGGACCTCAGAAATTTTTAAGGCAGTTTTAACCTTGCAAAAACCATGCTTACTAGAGGTGCAAGAAACAAATAACTCCAGTGTCAATCCCATTATTTTAGCATTTTATTAACTTATTTTTTTTGTTTTCCAGAGAAATTAACATTACTTCTTAAAAAGGAATTATTCACCCATTGCTATTTTTAAGTTATCTCCACACTCACTGCTCATTTTCCCCATCTTCTGCTCTTTCTATCACTCATTTTATCACTTCTCTGCTACCTCTTTAAAAATCACTATCTACTCTTCTTTGTCTACATCTTTAATACAGATTTGTGGGTTTTTAATGCAGCAGCTGTCTTCAAGGATATGAATATTCATATGCAGCTCTGGAATCTCAAGGAGATAAATGCAGTTTAGTGAAAATCAAGTTTCGACCTTGCTTTAACCTCATCTATATGTTGGAGATATCTCTGAATAACTTAACCTGGCACCCCTGGATTAGATGGGGAATTCTGTTATCCTATAAAAGCTCCAGCTGAGATCACTATGTGATGCTGTCATACAATTTGTGACCTGCTTCTGATTTGTGGACAGGTTTTATTACCAAGAAAGACTATTGCTAAGTACTGAAAAAGCAGGATCACAAAAAGGATTAGCGGGGCAGATATTTCGTCAGCTTCTTACGCAATTCCTACAGTTGCCACAGGCAAAATAATTAATTTGTATTTCACTATTAAGAACATTCAGAATTAATAGTTGAAATATCTAATTGTCTTACTTGATTACTGAGTTACCTAGTATTGTAAAATCATCACAGAACTGAAGCATGACAAAGCTGCATGGGAAGATGTGTGACATGAGATAGCAACAGCTTGCAGTTTAAGGCCTTGGGCGTGACAACATATAATGAACATAGTCTTAGTAAGAATTGTTAGGTGAAATACCTGCAGTTGGTGATTTAAGCAAAAGCAAAAGGCTGTAATTGGGCATGGCAGGGCACAGCAAGATTATAGAACAATATATCATTCAGGTAGCAGTGATATGATGAATCAGATACTAAGATAAAATAGCTTTTGCCACATTTCTGGTTTGTTGGTGCGTTTTTTTTGGAGGAGTTCTTTTAAGATGCTTTAATGATTCTAGAAAAACTGAATCTGAAAAGAGTAAGAGGGCAATGCAGGATGCAGATTTTATAATCTGGGAAATTAACAACATTATTTTAATAAACAGCAAGTAATAGAGCCATAGAAGATTATGAAAAATTACATGGCACATAGACTTGTTTGTTATGTATTAAGATACGTTGAACTACTGTAAAATTCAGAAGTGATGGAACAAAATTGATATGCAAAGAAGGTGTCTTCAGTGTTGCATTTTGAAAAATGGGTACTTGGAAGAATATTATATACATTACAAAGGACCATGTTGAAATAATAAAGATATGAGGAGTCAAATGTGAAAGAAAATTTTATTGTAAGAAAATAATTGCTTCTTAGAAATGCTAAGAAATGAAAAAAAAAAAAAGCAAAATTTGAATGAAGTTTTTCTATTTGTGCATATTTTCTTTCTCCTTTCATTCTTCCAAGTTAATCTGGTTGTGGGAGTAATTTGTTTTGCTTTCTAAAGGTATGAGGACATTTGATTTCTTAAACAAACTAGATTTTAAATCAAGGGATTTTTTTTCAGTAAAATGTTTCCATAGTTTCATTATGTCCAATTTGAGCTAGTTGAATTTTTATTCTGAGAGGGTGTTGCTCCATTAAATTGAGACAGATGGAGACATTAAACCTAACATGCATTCTTAGAACAAAATTATGTTGTTTTCGGTCTGGGGTGTTTTGTACTGTGAAATGTTTTATTCCATTCTGTTATGTGAAACCTATGTCAATAATTACATTATCTTCAATATGTCAGAACAGTTTCAGGGCATTTAAAAATTAACTTTCTGATTATATTTACAGTTATTTAAGTTATTCTGTAAATCTAATTCTCCTAAATAGGTAGTTTTTATATAAATTCACAGTTTGCAATGCAATACTTTGAAATGCTTAAGCTGAAATAAAACATATTTTAAAATATTAACTGGAAAAAAATGGGGTATAATACAAGTAATAATTAAACTTGCAGGGAAGAGAAACGTTCCATTTTCTATAATAGCTCTTTACCCTGTTTTTCAGGCTGCTAACATTTCTAAGCTTTTCAGCAAAAGCTTTTGCAACCAAGATTAAAAGTTGACATTTCATTTACATTTCTTAGCAACAAGCTGTAGTTATACTTGCTTTTAAATGAGGTGAAAACTATTCTTAAGTATAATGTTTGGGCTAAAATTTTGATTATACTAAAACAAAAGATAGGTTCACTCCTAAAAATAAATAGGTTAATATTAAGTCACTTGCAGTTCCACATAATTTTAACCATAATCAAGTTTGGTTTATCTTCTGAAACACATATTAAGTACGAACAATTTTATAATTTTTTTTTTAATAATGGACTGAAAAATAGGTTATTACATTTCTGAATTTTTTTGGGATATTTTTGTACATAACAGGTTTAAGAGATCTGGAGAATATTTCTATTGTATTTATTTTTCAATCAAATTACTAAGGTTATGGCTACACATACCTTTTCTCAGATTGAACTTTGCTTTCAAGAAGTAAGTTTCTTCATGTTTACTTTCACTCAAAGACCATATTCCAAAATACTGTTGGAAAGACTACAAATATATTTTAGTGTCAAATAAGAAGAAAAAAAAAAAAAAAAGTCAACCATAAACTTCTCAGTAGCAGAATTCCTGATTTGCACTACAGACCTTGATGATCTGAGGTGCAGCATTCTGAAACATGTCAGGTCTTTATTAATTAGCGCAACTCACAGTAACTCAAAACTTAATACAAAACTTAATACAAAAAAAACTTAATACAAAAAAACTTAATACAAAAAACTTAATACAAAAAAAACTTAATACAAAACTTAATAATTCTGGCCAATAGAAATCAGCTGACAGCAGTCAGAAGTTTTGCTTTGCAAAATTACTACTTTCAGCCAATGGGTGCTTGGCTCTGCCAAACACAATAACTACAAAGCAAGAGGTAACAAAACAAGGGAAAGCCTTCTGAAGGAAACCTTGATGTGGCTTAAATTGACAATGACCACAATGTGTATTTGAACAAAGGCTTGTTTAAGCATTTTGCTTCACTGGTGTTTTTAAACAAATCTCTAACTTGTGTTCTCTCTTTTTTTATTATTTTTTATGAAGGTATGTAAGCATGCTTTATGTTGTTTGACCAATGCAATGATGTTAAGGTTTTATGGATTTCAATTAAGTGTTAAAGCATGTTATGCTTTGTAAACACAAGACTCTTGTAAATTATAGATGCAAGTAACTGCAGTGACATCTACTAGATTTTATAATTAATTGCTAGATCAATCATCAGAAATCAGAGCTACTTTACTGTTTCTAGCTCTGGGTATCTAGGTGAAACAAGGCTTTCAACTATGTCTCCTTCCCTCATTCCTACAAGTTGGTTCTTGAATGCAAAGTTTACATATTAGCGATCGTTGCTCTGACTGGAAAGGCAGGATGCTGAAGTGTATTGTGTTGTGCAAGTAAGTTTTAAATCAGATGTTGAGACTTAGAACTCTACAGAAAGTCTTTGAATTTTAATCTTCTAACCTAGTCATTTTAAAAATTGTATTTATATGGCTTTACAATACTTTGAATGTACTAAATGAATAAAAGTAATACATGCACATAATAGTAGATTCTGTATTTTTGTAAATGCACTTATTACTTTCATAATTAGACTTTATATCCTCAACTGTGTAACACCTCTCTTTGCTTGGTCCTTCAATGGTTCATGAATGTTAAATGAAACATTGTAAGTAAATCATGTCATGCAAAGTCCTCAAGAAGATTACTGCTCACTTACAGCCAAGTTCAAACTACAACTGTTCAGCATCTCTCTCATTCCAATGAGTCAACTCTAAAGCAGATTTTCTCCTGCTACTACATTGCTGAAATGTTTGTGAGAGAAAATTTCTACTAGCCAACCTCTTTGAATCTCTCCAGTGACAGAAATGACTGGCATAAGACAATTCTTACTCTTAAATGAATTTGTAAATCTGTTATTGATGCATGTTGCTCTCCAAAGATATTTCCCTTTAAACTTGTTCATCATAGAGGCAAAATTAATCAGAACAAATAACTTTTCCTGTCAATCTTTTAATGATGTTATATTATATGAACTGTATCTTAATTGCCAAACTCGAAATTTACAAAACATTTTTTAATCTTAAGCCATCTTCGAATATTTCATGTTCAGTAATACCTAATTTACAGTGGCTTCTATTACCACAAAAAAAAAAAAAAAGTTAAATCATATTTTTACGTAGTATGTGACTGATTTTTGGCATGTGAAACTCATATGGACGTTTCTTCATGATACTGATTAGCAGAGAGTATGCTAATCACTTTCTTAGAGAACAAAGAGGATATCAGAACTTGTACTGATGAGGGTACACATCAGTATGTGAAAACATAGAGATTGTTAGGAATCAGAGCTATGAAACACAAGTGTCATTTATGGAATATCTTAAGTGAGTACTCCCTATGGGGTGTCCTGAACTAATTAGATTGCTCAGAAACCTAGAGCCATCTTTACAAAGAACAAAAGGTGAAAAAACACTTTTAAATAACTACAGTGTAATCTACTTGTTGGGAACACTTAATTATTTTG
Source organism: Tringa tobata (assembly GCA_033628505.1). NCBI lineage: Eukaryota > Metazoa > Chordata > Aves > Charadriiformes > Scolopacidae > Tringa > Tringa tobata. Next base: position 29,956,240 of record JAHREE010000279.1, read on the forward strand.
TGTTCATTTTCTTAGAATAATATTGACCTATGAAAAAAAGAAGTGAAAACAGACTGGTAAAAAAGAAAAAAAAGAGAAGAAAAAAGGAACCATCTGACAGTACTGCAGCATGTTATGATATGATAACATTTGAAAGAAAACTTGAAAAAACGATCCATGTAATTCATTAATTTATTTAATATTATTGCATATACAAGGCTACAGTCCTGTTTTTATTCAGAAACCTTATTTTATAAACCCTTTATTTCTGACATTTTTTTTTATAATGATATTCAAATTCTTAAGCATCAATTGATGTTTCCTCTTCTGTGACCCCAAAATGCCTCCTCTGTAAGGGAATACAAACACATTTTAATGTCACATATACTGCAACTTTTTTTAGATTTCATCTTTGTCCTGTGTATTTCAGGGAAAATGAAAAGAATGAAGTTATTAATTAAAAAAAAAAATAAATTATGTTCTTAGGTGATATTTCAGATGATAAGCATTTCAATAGTTTCCAACAATTTTTGGATAAAGGCCTTTTGCTGCGATCAATGAAAAAGTAACCATTCATTTCAATAAGAGCATGACTAACCTAATATTTGTATTACCAGAAGAGAAAATGTTTCTGTGTCAGCAGTAAGGACATTATATCATCCATTATTTCTAAACAGTCAGCAATATTTCTGCAATATAATTTAGAATTGTCCTGTATTATTTCAAAACTGTCATGAATGCTTTCTGTATTTAAAAAAAAAAAAAAAAAATTCAATTGCAAATAAAAGATAGTAAAAACAATATGATTGAAAACTTTTTTTTTTTTTTTTAACTCACATTGTTTCATATTTCCTGAAGGAATATGCTTATATATACTACGGAAACAGATTCAAACAAATAAAACACATAATTCAGGCTTTAAATGTGATGGAAGGTAACACCACAATTGCCCTGTAATTCTTGGCATTAAACTCTCTTCAGAAAACCATGGGGATCATTACAGATACAATAACTCCAGGATGTGCCTTGTTAAGTGGGAAGCTTAATTGGCTCTGAGCAAGGAAGAACCTGGAGGGTTATGAAGATGAAAACATATGAGGGATTCTCCTTGAAAATAGTCTCTTACATCTCTTAGCCAGAGATAGAAGGAAACTATTGCTTTTTCATGGTCTTGTCTCCAGAAAAAAAATTGGTTCTAAGGCCCTAGTTTCTTATGGCTTCTTTATACTCCCTTTTTGTGATGATATTGTAAATGTGTGGGGGTTTTTTGAGCATATTTATAACTGAGGGATCGTAGTTTTGAATTATAGAATATCTCTAGTTCGAAGGGACCCATAAGGATCATCAAGTCCAGTCCTCTGATCCTCACAGGACTACCTGAAACGAAACCATATGACTTAGAGCATCTTCCAGATGCTCCTTGAACTCTGACAGGCTTGGTCACGTGACAGGTTCCCTGGGGAGCCTGTTCCAGTAATTTTAGGTGATGAAGAAACCATATACGCCCTAACAGAAGATCATTTGAAGTCCAGAGACACTTTAGTTCCTACTTCTTTAAATATAAGTTCTCCTTCCAGGAACTGCATTTTCCTTATTATCCATTGGTCTGTCAAATCTAGGAAACAAGCAAACAAACCTCTTAGCTATATCTACAGTTACAATGAAGTCAACATCTTATTGTTCCCTTAAGCAATCTCTATAAATAGAGCTTTTGAGGTGCTTCATTGTAAAGATGATATTCAAGGATTTTAATTGTTCTTGGATTTCCTCTCTGAACTTTTACAGTTTTTCAGTGTCTTCTCATAAGTGCAGAAGCATTTCTCATTCCTCAACTATGGCCTACATTTTGACTCATACATTTCAAGTGTTATTATATATTTAACTCTGTGTGTGCAGAAACAGTGAGGATGATAAGCTCAAGTCAATGAATGAGTTTCAGAAAAGTTTAACATTTCCTAACAACTTCCAGTAGCCTTAATTCAGAATAAAAGGAGTCTCAGGGTGTTGAACGTTTTAGAAAATCTAGCTTCTTTCCTCTTAAATATTAAATGCTTATAGGTTATCAATAGTCTTACAGCTACATCAAATGCAAAAGCTACTGTAAGAACTGTTTCTTCATGTTCTTTTACAAATCTTTCAGGAATTTAAGAGATTTCCCTGACTTACGCTGCTTTAAGTCTCTGGATAAAATATCAAATAAAATAGGAAGATACAGTTTATGAAAGATTGAGGAGGGTTATAAAATTTGATTTACTGTAAATAATTCATGATGCCCCTTTGCAGCACTGTGAAATCCTTTTTTTACAGTTCCAGTTTTTGGTTATAAATACACATACAATGAATATAGAACAGGATTATTTCACACAGACAGCAACTTTGCTAACTTTTCGTACATGTGTACCAGTGATACGTGTATATTAAGAGACATAGCAAACATTAAACTTGAATGTGTTAAAATGAAGTAACAACAAAGTCGGGAAGAATCTGAAAATTATGTCATATCAAGTTCTGTGAAAGCCTGTAATTACGAATCAATTGCAGTTTCTTAGTTCTGAAAATTCTCAACCATTTTTATATGACATGTATTTGCAAGATTTTTACTTTGTAAATTCACTTTTTGACTAAGAAACACTAATCTTTGCATATATTTCCAAAAAAAGGACTTTATTGATAAACAAACAAAAAATAAAGTCAAAATTTCGTAGTTGATCTAGAGAGTCAGCTACTGAAAAGTCACAAAATTATTGTAAATTTTCAGAAATAATCTCCTGCTTTTGGAAGATACCTACCGTATTTTCACACCTTGTGCCATTTTTTGTGAGTTAACATTTATGGTCTGTTGTAACATAAAAGTCTAATGTTCATAAGAATAATGTAAAAAAGCAGACAAAATAAATCTAGTAGTTGGAATTTCACTGATGGAATTTTATAGCGTAACCTTTACACAAATAGTGGTAGAGATTGGCTCACACTTCTGGAAAGGTGAAGGATAAAGGAGAACCGTGAGTAGAATCAAGCAAGCAGGAAATGTCACCTCAAGGAGATTTATATAATTGCAGTTAACATTAGGGGAAAATACTGTCACAAGTAGCACTTTTCATGTACAGAAAAGTTAAATTAAAAAAAAAAGAGAGAACGGGCTCTTCTTCACATTTAGGGAGAGATTGAGCATAGGATCATGAAAGACCATCCAGTGTTTGAGAATTTGACCCTGGTCTTTTTTTCTGGAAGGAGAGCTGGAATACATTCTACATGAAAAAGTGAAGTACCAAGCTGAAGTGTGAGAAAAGCAGAATTTGAGACAAGGAATTTTTCCTGTTACTTGTGACTCACACATTCTATTTCCAAAAGGAAATCAAACAAACAAACAAAAAAGACAAGATTATCTTTCTCTTCTTTATTTATCCACTAAAATTTGATAAAATGGGGAATGAAAAATGCAGAATATATGAAAAACATAAAAAAAACCAAACCTTAACAATTAAAAGACATATTAGAATACTAGAAATTGGAAATTCATGATGAACTGATAGCTCCACTGTCTTCTGTGGCCTTAATGTCTGATGCTATTTATGCCTTATAGGAACGTTATGAATAGACAGAGATCACATAGGGGAATATATGCACAATAAAAAATGGAGTAGAGGAGATTAGTGAACGTGTGATAAGATTAGAGTAGTGGGAAAAGAAAAGCACTAGAAATATGAAAAGAGACTTTTAAATCCCTTGGGGGGTATATAAAAAATGCAGATGTAAAAAATGTACTGCTGCATCAAAATATGTGCGGTATATATCAATATGGGTACATGTATTTACGGTATGTATAACAACAATATGAACTGGAGTATCAAAAAAAAAAAAGTCTACACTAAAATTCTGTTGCCAGTGCTGAATTAAACTGTGCGGGAATTCCATTTCCCCCTTTCCTTAATCTTCTGGAAGCTGAGGGACGTGAAGAGTGATTTTCATTCTTAGAACATAGGTCCTCTTGGGAAAGTTTTTAGTAATACACAGTATTGCCATGCTCCAAGCAGAATTTTTCAATGTAGTATTTAAAATGCGTATTCAAACAATACCCATATACACTAAAGCTGCCAGCTGAACCAGAACTGGAAGAAGTATCTAAAACGTATTAGTACTGATGAAGAAATATTACCATGTACACATTGTAGACCTTCAGGACATACATTGTTGCCTGAAATGTAGATTTGTCAGACAAAACAGAGTTTCACCTATAAAAATCTATCATCTGGAGTGTAATATAGATTTTTAGTTCTTACACAAGGATTTGTGCCTGGATAACAATGAATATTCTCGTTTAGATTCAAAAGTATACATACTTCTTCCATTTATATCAGATGCATTTTGCCTCAATATTGCTTGTGTTATTTGAAAGGAAGTAGTACATATCTCAAAGAATCACAATTTAAATCTGCAAGGAAAAAATCTATGTAAACAGGAATAAATTTTGAAGCTAAGACAATTTACAATTGAATTCACACCATTTCAAAACTCCATTCTTGAGATAATGAAAGAAGACACTGCTCTACTTAACTGTTGCAAATGAATATAACAGAAAGATGTTTACCCAGATTTCCAGAAGTACGGTGAAGTTGATAGAAGTTATTTTATATGTCCTTCAGCTAGTCTGTATTTTGTGATACTGCATCTTCATTTTAAGCAGCTGCCAAATCTGTCAAAGACAATGAGTTTAGCTTGATAATCACTGAACTAATATGCAAGACTATTAGATGGGGGACTGAAAAATGTTGAAAGAAATTAACTTGTTTACTTCACAGAGTAATAATATTTGAGTTAATCTAGAGAAGTATCCTGATAATATTTGAGTTAATCTAGAGAGAAGTATCCTGACCATTGATTTTACTTTGTGTTCTGAGGTTTTTGGGAGGCTCCCAAAGGGACCAAAAAATGAATTTAGGACCTTGAGGACAACCTCAATTTCCATGGTTGTTAGATGGTTTGGGGGTTTTGTTGTAAGATAATGTGAATAGAAGCACAAAAAACCATGGAAATGTTTTTCAAATAGCATTGAAACAGGAGACTGCACAACAATCTAGGTATACTTCTAGACATGTTAGGGATTTAATGAATCAGTAAACTTTTTAAACTTTTAAAATAAACTGTTTCTGTTCCTTTTTTTTTTCTTATGCATGGATATGATGATTGTGAAGTAAAACAATGCCAAAGGTATTAACACAGTATTAGATTCACTTGTCATTTCTAGTGTTAAAAAAAAAAAGGGGGGGGGGGGGAGATAACTAATATGACACAAGAGAAAAAGGAAAAGAGGAAAAGAGTGACAAGATTATAAATACCTATAGAACTGACATAACCCTACAAAATCCTCTTCCCTTTTGGTCCTCTTCTGCCCCTCATCAAAACCAAGCAAGCTAACTAAAAATGCTTACTGCAGTTAAATCTCAGGCTAAGCTAAGGTAATAAAAAAAGTAAACACGTGGTGAAATTTTAATATGAATACGATCATCTACAGGTGAAAGATGCTATGCAGCTCAAGGCTTTGCTGGTTTGCAAGCATTAAACATTCTGTCCAAAGTGTGAAAAATATTAAGAAGCTACATTTATATTTAATGATTGCTAATTTAGGCAGATGTTCTGAATCATCCTCTAGAGGATCGTATCATGCTCTGATACCTAAGTTGGGTGCCTGCTGTTTCATTTGTGATTTTTTTCAAAGTCTCAGCTATGTATGAACAGTAGGAGAGCAGCTGATATGAATGAAAAATTAGGACACTGATCTGCTGAATTGTTTCAGAGTGTTTCCTTCACCTTACACTTCCCTAGATTCAGCTGTGCTGGAGGCAGTCTCTCTCAGAGCAGTGGTACACAATCTAATAGAGGTATTGTGATAAATCTAGCATACACCTGCAGCACTGAAGTCTTCATAAGGTGGAGGGTTGGTGCTCTCACCACTTGCGATTTGGATGAGAAACAGGAAACTTGTCTATCATCTCAGTTAGAGGAAGTTCAGTCTTTCCCTGAGGGACTACTGTAGTATCTACTTTACATAAATACATGCACGCATAGATACATATGTGTGGTGTGGATGTTCTCTGTTTCCTGGACATCACAGTAACCCTTTCTTTCTGCAAGCCCTGCTGTAAACCCTGTACCCTTGAGGCTTAGTGGCCAGAGCACCAAGGGTCCAAAGACCAGTTCAGATGTAGTTCAGCAGCATAACATTTGCTCCAACTTCTAAGAAAATTGCAAAGTTCTGAAAGCAAGCTGTAGGAAAGAGTGCAGGAGGTTAAGAAAGTTAAAATTATGAATACGGATAGGACTGTTGAAACGGAAACTGTTATTAGCTCAAGGATTCAAGACAAAGAGGTATTCATATGGAAAAATATATAATCCTAAAAGAAAAACAAAACAGGCATACTAGTTGGGGTCTAGCTGGGTGTTTGCTCTTGGCAGAGATGGGAGAGGATGGGAACTCAACACCAGTGAGAAATCATTTCAGGGAACTGTGGGGGCTTCCCTCCCAACTGATGCCTGTCTGGCCAAGAAATGATTTTTGTGTACCTTATCAGGGAAAGCAAGTACACAAAAACTTAGCCTAATAGTCCATTAAATCCTAGACATCTTTTTGCATGGTAGACAGTTAATAATTGTATTATATATTGTATGTTCTGCCAGCTCTTTGCACCTGGCTAATTATGCCCTGACAAACTGAACTGGAAGAGGGGTGGTAACATTTCAGTGTAGCAAAAATGTAAGATTTATGGGATTGAAGTAGAATGTGAAAGACACTACAGTTTCTGGAGGCATGGGATCTTTTCCCCTTCTGTTTTAACCATCCCTCTTTATTGTCAGAAGAAATTAAAAAAAAAAAAAAAAACAAAAACAACCAACAAACCTAATCAAATAAACAGAGAAAATATTGGACTAAGGAGCAGTCCCAAGTATTCTTTCCAGGGCAATAATCTAAGTAAGCACCTTCTTTCCCCTTCTTCCTATTTTTTAAGTGTTCTTCTTTCGTGTCTAGAAATGTTTTGTGTCTTCTAAATCCAAAAAATTTAGTAGTCTAGCACAGAAGCCCTATATAATGCACAAGAAAGTTTCTGCTGCAAGAACAGAATAATCTGAGCTTTATCTGATCCTAATTTCACATTCTTAAAGTGCTATACATTGAGGTGACGTAGAAAGCATACCTCTTGCTAGACCTCATACAGAATTCAAGTTTATGTAAGTATTATTATTTTCCCTTTCTTTTATAAGAAGGAAGACTGTGTGAAGGTGAAATGAATTTTTTCTCAGTATTTTTGACTTGTTTTCAAATATGATGCATTTCTGGTGCAAAAGGTGTCACATATAGCGCAGTGAAGAAGTAACACAAAATTATGCAATTTCAACTTCAAGTAGACAGCTGAATGCAGAGTATTTTTCAAAAGTGTCATAGAAAATGCATTTAAAATAGAATGCACTTTATGGAGGGATAATGTGTTTTTATTGTCAAATTCAATCCTTGTCCCTGGAATTTATTAAGTTTTGTTGTTTCCAAGTGTAAAGCTTCAGATATTACATACAGCTGATGCTCAGTTTCTTAGTAAAATAAGATTTCTGAAAAGTCTAGCTTTATAGCTGTCATCATCAGAAAGTCAAGATAAGAATAGGAAATGCAAAGGTTTTGTAATGTCTTGTGATCCTTGAAAACTGATGAAAACTTCCTAGAGTCATCAAAATCATAAGACAGTTAGTAAAAGAATCATTAGAAACTTGAGTCTTTCATTTAAAAATAGATATAAAAATAAACATAACTCGTACTTTAAAATTCTGACAAATCACAATGATTTTTTTAATTAGAACAAAATAATGCTAATTTTAAAGTTTCTTTTCTTTCTAATTTTAATTACTAAATGAGATAAATTGGTTTTTAAAATAATAAAGTGGCTCTTAAAATACCAAAATTAAATTATATCCTAATCCTTAAAGTTTCAGGGTACATGTGCTTCATAGAAGAACTGATATTTATCTTTCTGGTAGGAGGATTTCTTTCTCTTTCATATTTATTGCCCTTTCATATTTAATTCTGCTTCTTTTATGTTGCTGCATTATTTTTTTTAAATAACTGGCAATGAATGACCATTTGGGGATTTTAAGCCTGAATACTCTGGATCAAGTTTGTATCTTTCTTCACCTTCCAAGCTAAAATAGGCAGTTTTGATTAATTTGATTAATAATTAATACAAAGCCAGACACCTGGAGAATAATAACCCCATGCACCGGTACAAGCTGAAGGTCAAATGGCTGGGAAAGAGCTCTGCAGGGAAAGGCCCCGGGGGTCCTAGAGGACAATAAGCTGACCATGTACCAGCAATGTGTCCTTGTGGCACAGAAGTCCACCAGGCTTCTGGGCTGCATTAGCGGAAGTGTTGCCAGTAAGTCAAGGGAGGTGATCTTTCACCTCTGCTCAGCACTGCTGAGCCGCACCTGGAATACCATGCCCAGTTCTGGGATTCACAGTCCAAGAGAGACATGGACGTACTGGAGAAAGTCCAGATTAGGGCCGCAAAGGCAATTCAGAGCTGGAACATCTGACATACTCAGTGGAGACTCTCAGCCGTAAAGTCAGCTCAAGGAGTTCATCCCAGAAGAGAGAAAGCTCAGGGGGATCTTATTAGTGGAGGGAATCAATAAGATGGAGCCAGACTCTTCTCTGTCATGGTCCCTGATGGGACAAGAGGCAACAGGCACAAATGAAAATACATGAAATTCAACCTAAACACAAGGAAACAGGCTTTTTTCCTTTTTTTTTTTTTTTTTTTTTGTTACTGTGAGCATGATCAAATGCTGGCACAGGATGTCCAGAGAGGCTGTGTAGTCTTCAGTCTTGGAGATATTCCAAACCTGACTGCACACTGTCCTGGAAAAGCTGCTCTGCCTGACCCTGAGCTAGTTGGAGTAGAAAAACTCCAGAAGTCCCCTCTAACCTCAGTGATTTTGTGCTTCTCTGTGATTTTGTGGTTCTGTAATCTTGTGAATGACTTTTAGATGAATGCTTAATTTAAGAGAAATCAGTCTTAAAAAAAAAAGCCACTTCAAAGCTTGTTACATAAAAATCATGTAGTCATGTATAGTTGAACGCTTTTTTCCTATTACATTTTTTTTAAAAGTCCGTGATATTACACAGTTTTTCCTCCTATTTTCATAATCCTTATTACAGAGTGTTGCGTGTATTGTATTTTCCCTTTAAATATTTTAAATGATGGTGGTGTTTCTTACTGCGTTACAGGAAGAAATAAACTTGTGCTGACATATAACACACATTTGACTATAAATACCTGCATTCCTTACATGAATGTGAAAGCCTTTACTTGCAAGATCAAAATATCTTTGTAAAATGTTGTTGGACTAGTCATCTAGAATCCCAAAGTATGCATAATATATTCTTCTCATCAGTCCATTCCTCTAATCATTAAAGAAACAGAGGTACTGAATCCTGGTTTGGTCCAGAAGACAAGAAGAAAATTTTCCACCCAGCAGAAGTGTGGTAGCCTCCAATCTTGTGGGAATTTTCACAGAACCCATTCAATGGAACAAGGTAGAGGCAAGTTCTCAAAGCAAATATTTTCAGAGCGTGATTCTTGCCGTGGTTATGTCTTTGATGTTGGAGACTAAGAAAGTGAAAAACTGATTCTTCAAATAAGCTTGCTCTTCAATCGTTTTTTCAGTATTCAAGGCCCTGTAGCTCATTTGCACTGCAGATTCATATTTACATATGTACAGTATATATGATTCACTGTACATTTAAGTTTAAACTACAGCATGGGCATATCACTATATCACTGTGAGAGCTGATAGCTCCCTCTGAACTGCAATTCAGTATTGGTTGATGAGCTAGTAACATAATACCAAAGCAGTATATTCAAGGAAGAAATGCATTAGAGAGCACTCTAAGACAGATGGATGACCTTTTGCTTAAAGCAACACTCATTTTTTTCCTGTTTCAAAATTCTGAACAGCTATGTCTCTATTTCTTTATATCAGCTAAATAGCTGTTTGTATTCAAATAGTATAGTGATCTATGAGAAGGACTTACTTCCTCAAAAGACTACACAAGGTAATATTGCCTTTATTTTCCTCTGAGGTCGTAGAAGGAATATAGGTTTTGCTGCCCAATCTAGTCAGTAAGGCAAGATGAGGTCTCAAAAATGTCTGTGTTGAATTACGTAGCATATATTTTCCCTATTCTCCTGTGACCCTTAAATTCCAGTAGAACCACCTCTTCATCATCTCACCTTTAGGTCCAACACACTTTCCCATTTGGAGCACAAAATCTCTTTGGAGATAAAGTATCATATGGCTTGTGCCCCTGTAGGGCATATTTCATGCATTCTGTTCACTTATATTGCTTTAATATCCATTCACAGAAGATACAGTACCTGTCTCTAAGACTATAGAATGATCATAGCTTATTGCACCCAGAGATGAATGACTATAGAAATGTATGCAACACTTTCCAATAATGATATGAGTTATGGGATTTATTTGTAGATTAGGACAAGGTTGGCAACTAGCTCTGAAAAAAGAAAAAAAGAAAAAAGCCAACAACCAAACCAAAAATAAACAAAAGAATAAAAATCAAGTTGAGAAACAACAAGCACAGGATGAAAGTTTTAATATAGAAGGTGAAATGGAAGAAGTTGCCAACACTAGTTAACACCTTGGATGTAGCTTCCTTCATTCTAGAAAAATTATGTTATGTAGTGCGGGTGAATCACTGGAAAACAGGGTAATCTTTCTATCAGAATTTTAACTCGAAAGGGAATCACAGCACTACCTACCTGCTCCAGAAAAACAAACAAACAAGACTCCTTTCTTACTTGTTTTGAAAAATGCTTAGTCCACTAAGATATTTAGGAGAAGATAAAATAGAGGTTACAAGAGGTAATGCATATGCACAATATAAGAAGAGTAATATGTGACGAATTAGAGTAGGATTTTCATGTGGGACAACTCTGAGACTTTAAATTGCTTTGGAAGAATCAGCAGTCTATTGTGTTATCTAGAAGTTGTTAAGAGACATTGGTCTTTAAACAAAAAAAAAATCACATCTACATGTGTTCACTTGAATAAGTTTGTTAATGTACCACAAATCATATTTCTATGATAGTACCATCTCCACCGTTTCCACACTTGATAGAACTTCCATCTTTCTAGGACATTCAAACATGGCAACACTTTGAACGAAATTCAAGGAGTGATGCTGGAAAACCATGCAGCATTAGAAGGAAAGTGGTAAATAGGCTGAAAGTTCCACAAGACCTTTAATTACATTTTCGTGCTTCAAATAGCTCTGTCAGTTACAGAGCTGCTTTAAAAACAATGGAAAGGTGAGAAATATGCCTCAAAGTCTGGCATCAACTTGAACCAGTAATAAATTAACTATTTCCTTTCTCCTTTCCCTTTGATACTCACCTCTAGGCTAGATCAGCTGCAGATACGTGCTTCAGTGCAGGTCATCTCTTAATTGCTGTAATTAAGCTAAGTCAAAAATGTTAACAAGCTAATAAATTCTTGTTAGCCTTAAAAATAGAAAGGACAGGTCCTCACTGCCTTTTAGTTCTCCAATAAATACCAAGTCTTAATTTGGTGATCAAGGATTAAAAATAAAGAGGAAAAAATCTATTGTCTATACTTGATTTAAAATCCACAGAAACACAGAATCACAAAATCATTGGGACCTGTGGAGTTTGTCTAGTCCAACCTGCTCCTGTACAAAGCAAAACCAGCTAGAGAAGGTTTTCTGGTACTCTTTAAAATCAGCTTTGGAAGTTTGGAATATTTCCAAAGCTGGAGACTCCACAACTTCTCTGGGCAATCTGTGCCAGTGTTTGATCATGCTCACAGTAAAAAAAAAAAAAAAAGCCAAACCAAAAACAAAACCAAAAAAACCCAAACCAAACCAAAACAAAAACCCAACAACAACCACCAAAAAAACCACCCCAACTAACAAACAAACAAACAAAAGTATTTTATTGTGTTTGGATGGAATTTCATGTGTTTTCATTTGTGCCCATTGCCTATTGTGTCCTGTCAGTGGGCACCACTGAGAAGAGTCTGACTCCATCTTTTTTATTCTCTCCCATCAGGTATTTATACACATTGGTAAGATCCCCTTCTCTGGGCTCAACAGCCCCAGCAGTCTAAGCCTGTCTGCTTATGAGAGATGTTCCAGTGTCTGAATTGTCTTTGCAGCCCTGTTCTGAACTCTCTCCAGTATGTCCATGTCTCTCTTGGACTGAGGAGCTCAGAACAGGACACAGTATTCCAGGTATGGCCTCACCAGAGGGGGAAGATCACCTCCCTTGTCTTACTGGCAGCACTCCTCCTAATCAGCCCCAGGAGGCTGGTGGACTTCTGTGCCATGTAATGTAAAAATCATAATAATGCAAATCAGGAAATCAGTGAGATCATATTTCAATATTAGATGAGGTATAGGGTCATGAGTATGTTTTGTTCACTTTTCATATCTTTCCTAATGTTGGCTAACCAATTACGTATTTGAGTTCATTAAGATCTCAGAGGAGATATATTTTTCTTTGTAACTGATTTTGTCTTCAGTGATTTTTTTCCTCTAATCTATGATTTCTATGTAAAAGGATTTAAATTCCATTTAAAGAGATTAGTTCGGTGATTATAGAATTAACATAAGATGTCACAAACAACTGTGGTATCCGTCAAAGCAAATACTGTATGGATACAGCAGAGTCAAACCCAGGAAATTATTCATTTGATTTTGTGAGAAAGCTGCTGTTTCTTTAGCTATATGGGAACTTATATTTGTTATAACTAAATAATTTTCTAAATGTTCTCTTGGGCCTAAATCAATGACAAATCTGGAATTCACACATTTCAGACTAGAAATAGTTCTGAAAATTGACAATATTAAGAAAACATCAACAAATGACTTTTAAGTCATTCAATTAAATCAAAGGTAACCCAAAAGCTGACAGCCAGCTCCTGTATTATTCTCTCCTCTGGGTGTCCTTCACAGAATCAGAGCTTCCACCACCTTTTTTGTATCATGAGTGCAAAGAACAAATCAAGATTTGCAGAGAGGAATAAGAACAAAGCTTTCTGTTGATCTTTAGTTGGTAGGCGAGCTCTTATGAAGCCAGGCATCTAAGAAAAAGCTAAGGAGCACAGGCTGGTCATTCTATAGTTATAGTACATTATCTGTAAACTGGATGCATCAGACAAAATTGCACTATATAAATACAACTGGCCATAACAACATAGCAATCCATTAATCTTCCAGTAAAATATTTTCTGATATAAACTAATTTGCTAATTTACTTGCAAAATCTTACTCACCATAGTCATCCTATTAGAGTATTTTCACTGAGTTTAGGCTACTTAAGCAGAAGGTACATGATTGCAAAAAATGGTCATTAAGTATTCTCTTCAAGAACTACTTCAACTACTATAATGACAGTCACTAAATAAAAGCTGGAATGAAGAAAAAAGAAAAAAAAATGGGATGGGAAATATAAAGTGAAATGTTTGGAATTTCTGAGGTAGTGCTTAGAATATTTCCTAATGAGCTTCTGACAATAATCTAGTTCAACACCTAAGTTACTGAAATAACAATGATGAATAAGTAAAGTGCAATTTAATATGCATTCACAACTGGATATTTACTTCAGTGTTGCATTCTTGTCCATTTGCTTTTTTCTCAGAGTATGAACTGCAACATTGTTAAAGCAGTAATGTTGAAAATAATGTATAATCACATACAGTGTTAAAGATTTTCACTTGGAAAATATGCTTAAAATGTCACAGTGTGAGTAAAAGTCTTGGCAAGAAATGAAATGTATCTTGGTTTTTATCCTATCCTCAGCTGATAAAAAACAACTAGCCGCCTTTAAGTCTATGAAGATACTCAATTTATACCAGGTAAAATCTCAGTAAGTATCCAGAGTATTTGAAATACCTTACACACTAGTACAATTGTACTAGTAAATAGTATAATTAAATACTAATGTATGTCTGCTTTCCTGAGAAGTTTGAAGCTTAGTAATAATAACATAAAGATATTATGAAGCTATTATGAAATTAGAAGATGAAATCATATAAAGCAAAAGCAAAAACCTGTGGGGCACCATGTGGATGTATTTTAAGGTACTAACATTGGATCTATTTTTAAGTAATAAAGTATGAAGTACTACTTGCAATGCTTAATAGAGACACTCCTGAAGAGCAGCTCTCATTTGGGCAGAAAAAGAGGGTAGTTTTACTGTAACTTAATCTAGCAACAAAATTATAGAGCAAATCACATATTCACTTTTGGCATGGGTTCTTATTTTACACCATTATTTTATAGTAACAAACTCTCTTTCGGGAGGCCATCCTAAGGAAAAAGGAAGACAGGCTATGTAACTGTAATACATGAGCCCCCTTGCTTCTTCCCACCTCTGTGGGACATTCATGAACTAAATAAACAAACCGCAACTCCTCATACAAGCTTTTTTTCAGCAACCTTTCTAAAACCTCAAGAAGTTGTTTTCTCTTCTTAATCTTTTTCAGGGATTTCACAGAACGTGCATGCTGTCTTCAGCTCTTTTACAGGCTTTAGCAGACTGTCATCTGCTGCTGCAGAGGGCTGGCAACATGCAACGTTCTTTATGAAAAATAAAAGTAACTAGAAACTTGCTCTGTTCAGTCAGTCGCTTAAAAGTACAAAGAAACATGCTTTAAGGTTGCTAGGGTACAAACGTAAGCTATTACCTACCCTTTAAATATTACCCTTCCTCCTCAGAAATCCACAGTAAACAAAGAGTATTTTGCCCATCTTTCCTTTAACATGAATCCTAGTTTACTAAGTAGAAACAAATGAGGGTGAACAAAAGGTGCTTTTTTTCTATAGGTAGAAGTTGATGATGTGTCACAGTTTGGTGTTTGTAATACTTAATTATGACAGTGTTTTGACCTTCTCTACAGATGTTGACAACACAGAGGTGTGATACATTGCTAGAGGACAGGAGACCTAGGTGAAGGCTGCAGAAAAAGAAGAATTTCAGAGAGAATTTAAGGGAGATAATAGAGATAAAAGGGAAAAAAACCCACAACTGGGAACCATTTTCTATGAAATAAATGTGAGAAGTATCAAGAAGCATGCAATTCACTGATACTCTGCTGGCTTTTCTTCTATTATACAGGTAGGCCAAACTGAAAATGTGCGTGTATTGTCTCTAATGCTAGCATATTGATCATTTGGTGTTCCCTATACTAATTTCTAAATTCCTAATACAATCTCATTAAAAAAAAAAAAAAAACACAAAAAGCACAAAAGAAAGCACCACACAACATAATTAAAACACATTTAGTGGATCGTCATAAAACTGGGCTTCCAGATACCAAGTTGAAAGGCAACAACTCTCAGGTTCCTGGAAACTGTAGAACAATGCTAGAAAGCCTTCATTTCTTACGCATTTAATTGAGGTTTGCCTTATATAAAAGATATGCACATAGAATAATGCATCACAAGACAGAGAAGAAAAATATTTCTTTGAAAATTTTAACAGAAAAGGTCATCCACTAGCCAGGAGAGAAAGAAATGTTTCTAATTAGAAGTAATACTTCAGTTCAATCTAAAAAGGGGATAATCTGGTGAGGTTAAAGCAATCCAAATGACCAGAAGGATATAAAACAAATTATGTTCATGACAATGTTTTAAAAATAATGATTTTTGCTGGGCATGGGGAATACTTTCACACCTGATTCAAATGCAGGAACTGCTACATCATTCTATTGGTATCATCCTGTTACAGTAATTAACTTTCAGGAAAAGAGCAGGTGATAGATCTTCAAACCAAAAACAACAAAGACATTATGCTATATGTTTTTTAATTTGAACACATCGTGCAAATAATAGTTTTAGAATCATAGAGTCATATAATAGTTTTGGTTGGAAGGGACTTTTAAAGGTCATCTAGTCCAGCTCCCCTTCAATTAGCAGGGATATCTTCAACTAGATGCATATTTACATCTTTTCAGAAGAAGGGTGTTTGTTTCTGTAGGTTCTGTAAAGAAATAAGCCCACCACATACACAGAATAAAGAAAACATAATAAAAGAAAAAAAAAATAGTTTTCATTTTTTTAACCTGCCTTTTTTCAGTTAAATGTCAGCTATATTGAAAGTGAACATACTTCTGCCTTGGTTTATCTCCAAAATATCTCCTGAAAAATCAATCAATATTGACTTTTTATTACTATAGTTTGGAGAGCTATAATGGTTGGGGTGATTTTGGTCTGTGCAGGTTTTTTGGTTTTGTTTTTTTTTTTCTTTTTACTTGGTTTTGTTTTTACCTTGATTGCCTTGAAGGTACACTTATAATACTTTTGAAATATCATCTTTTGTGGAAGTTCAAGTTGCATGCAGAAAAGGTAGTGCTACACCAAGTAGCAATTAATGTGCTTCAAATACCCTTTCCTAACCTGATAAGTGCGAGTTCTGGACTGTTTCCAAGTTTTTATCCTGAAGAAATTGGTATACATCTGTGTAACAGAAAAGAAAGATAAATTATAAGGTTTTTCAGTTCCATCTAGTGGTAAGAAGAGGTATATGTTTCAAAGCACCAAACACAATAATAACAGTCATAACAGAAAGGTTAACAAAAATAATAACCAAACTGCAGTAAAATACATAAGTTAGAAATAAAAAGTTGCAACAATAAAGAAGTCCACTCCCTCTTTTATTAATTCACATATGAGAGAAAATAGGGTTTGATGTCTAAGACTGCAATTATCTTACAGGTATGAAATAGTAGGCACTTAAAAGCTTGGGAAGCAGCTATTATAGTCATGCAGTATATTTGCTCAAAATTTATTTTCTGATAGTAAGCAAACAAACAAAAAAATGAATCTTTCTTTCCATCTTCACTGTCCTTCAATCATGGTGATGCTATTTTAATTTACATTGTGAGTCCATTTGATTTCACTGGAGAATGTGCAGACTAGTCATAATTACAAAGGCACATTAAACTGCAGTTTCTCATTGTGCCTTTTAAACAATTGTTTAAAAGTGAATTATTTTTTTTGCTTTCATAATATTTACCTGGGAAGATGTATTTATTTTATCTACAAAGGCATTGTGTTGTTATTAGCAATCACTGCTTTTGCCCTCTGAAATTAAAAGCAAACAGATCAAGAAAAATGTTGGCCATTATGTTGGCTTTGTGGCTCGGATAAGAACAATGTAGGGAGCATATGATAGTGTCGATCATGAGAACAAGCATAGAAATAAAGTGATCATTTACTTCCAGGCTATCCCTTGCTTGGATGATGTGACAAATCCACATATTCAGCCATTTTCTGTCTTTCTTGCTCAACTAACTTCCTAAATAAAAAAATCATTAAATCATTAACCAAATCATGATATTACATAGCTTTACAGATGTGGTTTTGGCAAACAAAGAGTAACACATACTTTTTTTGTACAGCGGTACAGACTTGGGGATGGAGGGCAGGGGAAAAAAGCAACAAAAAAAAAACAGGGAATGTGATATAGAATAAAATAGGTGAGTCGTAGTCTTTTAGTACCCATTAAGACCCTGTTTTCAAAAGCTCTCTTCAGCTAGCAGTTCCTTTTATTTTTTTATAAGTTAACACTGTAGAGATGAACTCCTTCGAAGATACAAAGACACCTGCAAAAGCAGATCTCTTCTAAAAAAAAAGTAATACGGACATGGGCATACTGCAGAGAGTCCAGCAAAGGGCCACAATGATGATTAAGGGTCTCAAGCCTCTATCTTATGAGGAAAGGCTGAGAGAGCTGGGACTGTTCAGCCTAGAGTACAAAAGGCTCAGGGGAGTCTTACTGATACATTTAAATTCCTGAAAGGAGGGTGTAAAGAGGACACAGCCAGATTCTCCTCAGTGGAGCCCAGTGACAGGACCACGGGCATTGGGCACAAAATGAAACACAGGAGGCTCTGTCTGAACTTTAGGAAATCCTTTTTTACTGTAAGGATGACTGAACACCAGCACAGGTTTCCCAGGGAGGCTGTGGAGTCTCCATCCTTGGAGATGTTCAGAAGCTGTCTGGACATGGTCCTGGGCAACTGGCTATAGGTAGCCCTTCTTGAGAAGGGTTTTTGGACCAGGTGGGACCTTTGGAGGTCCTTTACAACTTCAGTCATTCTGTGATTCTTTGAAAAACAGCTTCTGGTCTATGGCTTATTTAAAACTTAACCTGCAAAAAATATAGAGATGGGAAACTGGTTGAGAATAGAACTCTGCTATTAGCATCACTGCTTAATTTCTATTTTCCATTCTCTAGACTCATGTTCTGCAAACATGAGTTCCAGAAAACAGGACCCAAAACCAATGGTATACAGTGCTAATCTCAACAAAAGTCTTGCATCAGTAAGTTTCATCAATAATCACTCAGAATTCTTACTTTTGGAGAAATCATGAAGAATGTTGGGAAGCTGCTAAGAGATAACAGTAAATGAAATGAGGATTAGTCTACCTGGAAGTTCATGTGGGACTTCACAAGCAGAAGTCTATGAAATGTGATTAGCTGTAAAGAAGAAACCTAGTCTAATGCATGCAATATTTCACTCCACTTAGGAAATGAAAAGTTGAATTTTATACTAGCTGTCATTTTCAAGTAAATTTTGAAATATTCTATTCAAATATTCTATGCTGTAATTCTAATACTCTATGCTGAAGTTACTACTGCAGTATAGGTATATCATTGGAAAAATGAATCAAAACAGTACTCTAAAATAGAAATTCTTTTTTTTTTCTTTGTTTTCCTCCTTTTTTCTTTTTTTTTCCATTTAAGACAATTGAACAGATCACCTTAACTTCTTTTAGGAATTTCAGGGTCTTGGCATATTGTTCAAAAACTGTCTGTAAATAGCAGGATTTTCATGGTAGAAAAGTAAAACTAGACAAATATCAGAAAGCCCTTTCAAGTTCTTGTAGTACATGAACAGCCACATAGTAATGGATAATGTCATAACGAAATGCCAAAGTGGCAATTATTAAAGTGCCTGAAATTTGTTAAAGTCATCCAGTCCATCTGCCTGTTACTAAATCAGCAATATGATTGAGTGTGACAGAACTGAACCTCAAATTAGTTTAATATATTCCATTCAGTATTCAGTTTCTTTGTCTACCTGGCATCAGAAAGTAATGGAAGTTTTATCATTAAAAAACATTCCACTGGTTAATATTGCAACAGAAGATCTCTTTTAAATTGTTCTTTTTTTAAAAAATATTTAATTCCACTCTATTTCTTTAAGAGACACTCTGTATTACTATTGAACTTTATTCTTAATTTTTTCTGTATTAATGGTATAAAAACATGTAAATATTGTAATTATGCCCTCTTATTTTTTGTTTAATGAAGTAATTGTATACCTATTTAGTTTTCCTGCAGTTATTTAATCTCTTTTCAGGCATCAATCTTTCTAGACTTCTGAAAACTTATTCTATGCATTCTTTCCGGTTTGCCTTCATTTTCCTCTGATAGTGAGAGATTCAGGAATTAATAAACTAAGCCTAAATTATTTATTGAGTGGCAGTTTGGTTTACTACCTCTTGTTCCCAGTAGTTGAAGACATAGCACAGTTTGCCTCAGATAGGTACAAACCCTCCAGAGGTACCCGACTGTATCTAGATAAATGGGCTTGGATAGTTACAGATTTGTTCTGTCTGTGTTTTGCTTGGGATTGATAACAGCGAACACCAGAGAGGAAATGGTACTGCCTTGTAAGAGCTGTGCAGGTCTGTGCTAATGAATCTTCTGAAATTGTTTCCGGACACTGGAACCATTTTGTTATGATCCTTCAGCCATTTTGGAGAGGCATTAAGATTCATAATTGCAAATGTTTGACAGTCATCATCAAACCTAAACATCAAAACATCTGTTACCCTTTCTCAAGTTGCAAAAATATTTGTGAAGCGCTGCTGTTTGTAAATAGGTAGGAGTAAAAGATGCACTGAAAATGTTTATATACATGTGTGTATGTGTACGTCTATTTGTATGTGTATACATATTTGTATGGTCGTTATGTAGGACTGAATGTAGCGTTAAGAGATTAAATGAAAGGATGGAACTGGTATAGTTCAGAAACTATGTTCCTGAATACAAGCATTGAACAGATGTGGGCATGCAATGCTGTTCTTGGCTCTATAATATCGGAGTTAACAAGTTTTATTAAGGTTCTCTCAAGCTACTTAGATATTTCTATATTTCGTTGCACTTCTTAACTTTGGCTACTAAATTGTCAGTGGCCTTCAAGAACATTAGGATATCTTTCAGCGTACCTTTGGACATCCCTACTATAAAAACTTACTCTTTCTTCAAAACTCTGGCCACATATGAGAGAGAGAATCAAGGTTTCCAATTGTAGCATTTAAACAAGTGCTTTGTTAAATTTTAAATGCGTTTTTTGTGGTGTCTTCACCATCTGGTTTACAGTTGAAATGCTTGTCATTATTAATTGGTATTGGTATTAAAAAGGTATTAATTCACAATTCATAAATTTCAAATTATCCTCCAAAAACCTCCAAAAACTTGTCAAAGATAGCTAAAGTCCCATTTTTTTCACCTACATGAAGTTTTCATCTTTTCAGAGGAGTTCAGTGGTCTGAGGCAGTTGATCTCATTGTGGCATATGTATGCTGAACATCAAGATACTTGGTTATTCACATAACTGCTTTGATAGGGTCATAGTCTGTTAAATGTCCAGGCACCTAAATGGGAACTGTAAATAGCAGGCTCCTTCAGAAGTACAGTCCGTGATTCTTTTCAGATAGATTGATGTTTATATGCTAATCTTTCCCAAGTGTTGCCTATGCTTGTATCTCCAGGCTTCATTGTAATAAATCTTCAAGCTATTCCTAATCATATCAACATTTCTGTTTTAGTTTTCCTGCTGAAGACAGATTATTTAAGGAAAAGAAAAAAGGATCAGCAACTCGGCCATTTTTTACTCAGCATTAATTTCAGCTCCTTCATTTATTAACTGACATATTTTCTCTCTGTTACTTCTTTTCTCTCCGAGATATTTCTTTGTTCTTGTTGTCATGTTATCTAACATGCATTTATTCTTTCTTTTCTTTGAATTAAAACCAGACAGAAGTTCTTCCTGAAAGTCATTGTTTTCTTTTGTATCACTGCATCTATTTTTCTTCAGTGTTAGACACTATGTTTTATAGTATTCCACTATTTTTTCTAGGGGGTTAGTATATGAGAATTCCCTGGTTCTGCATCGTTTATTACTTACTCCTAATTAGAGTCTAATGGCTCCATGAAGGCTTCTGTGTTACTTGAAGTGTAACAATGACTTGTAGATTCGGTGCTTTGCGGTGCTGGGAGTGGGGGGAATATCCAAGAAAAATGCAGATGAGCCTAATGTTCTATTTAATGGTAAAAATGTCTGAAACACCCTAGAATTTGTTCATCCGTCTCTGAAGGCTGAATGAAGCAGACTCAACAACTTACTACACATGAGAAAAAAAATTAAAACTCATCTATTTCTCTTGTAAATAATGCAATCATAGTGCAGATTTATTTTTAACTTCCCTATTTCTACTCCACTTCCCAAGTCACAATAGAGAGCATCTAGTGCAGAACTGGATGGGAGACAAATAGTGACCTTGAAGATTTTGTGCTCCAGCCACTAAGGACAAACAAATCTTTTTGAATGGGAATTCTTGATTATTCCAATGGCAGGTCTGACAGGAGGTTATAAAATTTCTGTAAGTATTCAAGAAAGCAGACACCCAGTGCATAATAGCTGAGATTCTCAATATCATTTTGCCCTAGAACAGCGTACTTTATATTTAGTTTATATGGAAGGCAATTTCAAAAGGCTCAAACACTAAATTCTAGGACTTTTTTTTCATTTTGAGCTGAGAAACTGCATGGTTAAAGCTGAGCTGAGTAAGGACAAGAATATGCTCTCGCCAAGTCTCACAAACACCACATCCACTAATAGATAACAGATGCTGGAAAGCTTAATAGCAGATGACCAATGCAACGACAGCGCAAGCAGAAGAGCTTTGGAATTGCTATTACTTCAGTGTGCTCAGATAAGGCCTCTAAAGATGCCAGAGAGGCAGATAACAACTGCTGAATGCCTGATCAGTTCCTCCCTCCTCTGTTAGTAACCTTGCAGCTCTATCACCCAGCTGAGAGAATTAAACCCTGTCTATCTTCCAGTATGAAACCAATCTGCACCCAAGTATCTTCAGGCTTTTTCTGACTATTTATGGACCAAGGAAGGGACATACATTGTGAAAAAGAACAACCATGGCCAAGATCTGAAAGGAATGAGACCATATACTTTCCAAAACTGTATTCCTGTTCATGCAGAGTCAATTATTTACTAATATGTTCCATGGTTAACCACTTCTAAAAGGATGCAACAGGGCAACAGGGCAACTAGCCATGGTGAAATTATATGTTGCACCTTTTCCCATAGGTACCAAAGCTCTCCTTCTCTTCCAGCATTCTCTAGCAAACCTTATTCTTTCAGCAAAGCATGCTGCTTTTGCAAGGCTTTGTTTGTAAGAGTGGCTTTAATTGTAAGCAATTGCATATGCCTGAATTTAAAATGCTACTTGTGTATATGAAGTTTGTACTAGCAGTTTTGCTTTTGTTTTAATTCAGCAGTTTTTGTTTTAACCACATTAAATATACTTGATGAAATACACCACTATTGTCTAACATGCTTTATTCTATTTATGTAAAAAAAAAAACAGAATTTTTATAGGTGGGAAATTAGCATGGAAACCTAATGACTGTAATACATAAAACTCACAATATACAGCAGCATATCAGCATAAACCTAATTTACTTGAAATGTTACATACTGTCTCACAACATTCTGTGCAAAAAAAAGGAAAGTCCATGAAGAAACAGAAAGAAAATAAAATAAGAGATAAATTAATGAAAATGGACCCCAAAAGGTGAGATTTTCCTCCCATTCGGATACCCTCCCTTTGGAAATGCATACTTGGAGTTTTTACTTATTTGCATTATTTGCTGTTGTTTCACAGTATTGATTTTCAGAATATTTAGGTTCCTTTTACGTTTTGTCGGTTTTGTTTTCCAGCATATTTTGTAACAGTTTTGAAACTTTGCCATTTTCAAACTACTGTGGAATATAAATTTTCCACAACGTAAAAGAAATCAGAAAAGATAGTAATGAAGTAGTTTTCACAGAAATTTTTTGTACTACTTAAGTTTTAGGACCAGTGCATTACCTAAAATATTAATGTTTTTCTAATACCATCTGCGCATTGGGAGTTTTGCTATTTGGAAATATCTCTTCCTAATAAATACTAGCATGTGAGATCTAAAAAAGCCACTGAAATCCGTAAAAAATGCATCCAGGAATGAGTGAAACCACAGTCCAGATGTCAGGGCTGCACAGCCACCAGGCCCCAACTCCTGCTATGATGTGGAGCATGCATTTCTCACTACAGTGTATTAACAAGGTTGGTTTAAACTGGTTATGCTGTTTCCCATCCTTCATTCGTCTGTGTCTCTAAACATGTTTCTGTATTTTAGTATTGACTACAGACAATGCAGTTTCAAAATATTATAAGATTGTTTTCCTCATATGTTGATCATGATGAGCAACTACAGAACATTTATGAGGAATAAATTATATAGTGTAACAAAGATATTTAATTCTCTAGTTTTTAATTACTCTGGTAACCTTATTTCCGTTAAGATAAGTAATCAACAGAAAGTGTATCCTTTTTTGCAGAATAATAAAAACAATTCATTTACTTGGATTTTCTTGCTACAATATGCTCTAAATAAATTTAGATACCACTACTACAGTCACCTAAGACTTCTAGAGTTTAACCAGACTAAGATACTTGAGGAATAAAAAAAATACATATATATATTAGAGAATAACAGCTGTTTGTAGTGATTTCACCAAGTACTTTCCATTCCTTTCTATGCCCTTCCGTATGTCCAAGAGTGGAATTAGACAAAGGGATTTATCTCACACAGCTTTAGGATTTGTGACACACTCCATTGCAGCAGTTGAAGAGAAGTAAACATTACGTGGAAACAGCCAACTTGCATGTCGACTTCAGAGTGTAATAAGCCACGTTTTAAAATTATCTATTTCTCTCCAGCAGCTCCAGAGGCAAAATTATTTGTAGTCTGACATATAGATATAAAGAGTTAGACAAAATTAATTCTATCAGGATGAGGGATGGGGTCTTTAAGTGTCCGCTTTTCTCTGAAAGCCTTATCCCAAGGAATAAGTTCACAGTCCTATAAATGTATGTCCATCCTAAGTAAAGTGCTGGTAACAGGAGCTTATTTGCCCGATTAACTCCTTGCTGTTTGTAGTTACAGCTTTAAATAGCCTGCCATCAATTTCTACCAAGCTTGTGGCAGCACTTTTCAGCCTGACTTAAGAGATGTGCCTAAATTGTGTGGGGCTCTGTGTGTGCCGTGCACAGAGTGATGCCAATAAGATGCTTTTGTCTAAAGAGCCAGTGCTTGGACAGATGCTGCAGTGCCCCACATTGCTTGGTATAGAAAAGAGAATTGCTTAGACTTTAATGAACAGAATGACAGAAAACAGGAGAAATGGAAAGAGTTTTTTAAAAAAGCAAAAACCTTTTACTATTAGAATGTCAATGATTTCAGTGGAATTAGTTATTATCAGCTGAATCATCTCTCCTCTTTCTGTGTCTCTCTTTAAGAGTAGATTTTCAATTTTACGAAAGCTTGTTTTAACAAGACATTAAACCCTCCTCCCCTTTTTTTAATGTCTGTCTTTCATGGGAATTTTCACTGTGCATTTTAGGAGCAGAAGTCTTTTGTGACTTCTATGTTGTATTAATACAAATAATTTTCTCTGGTATTTTTATGCTCCCAAATCACAAAGCCACCTTCAAAAATCCCTTGCCAGCTAAATCACAGCATACTATTTTAATTAGTTTCTTAAAGCATAAATGCAAAAAGTCTACTGTACAGAGGAATTAGTACTGAATGGCTACAGACTCATGTGAACATGCTTTTTTTTAGGACCCGCACAGAATTTTTCCTATCCTAATGAGTGAAAAATTGACACGTACTGTTTTATTACTGCCAAAATACAGACAGATAGGAGAGATCCTTGTTCTGCAACCATGAGGAACTTCTGGCTCAGAGTCCAGAGTTTGTGAGATCTGGGAGTCCTTGCTGACAATTGATTGATGGAGCTCATAGAATCATAGAATGGTTAGAGTTGGAAGGGACATTAAAGATCATCTAGTTCCAACCCTCCCGCCCCCTGGGGGGGTTCCTTCCATGGGCAGGGACATCTCCCACTAGAGCAGGTTGCTCAAGGCCCCATCCAGCCTGGCCTTGAACACTTCCAGGGATGGGTCATCCACAACTTCTTTAGGCAACCTGTTCCAGTGCCTCACCACCCTCACAGCAAAGAATTTCTTTCTTTTATCTCTCTCCTTGAGAAGCTTTTGCCATGTGTGACCTGAACCCAAGAACTGAAAATCAGTGATTGGTGCAGTTCCCGTCAGTTTTTACAATGATGTGAAAGATGGAGTGGGGTGGTGTGGTGGGTTGACCCTGGCTGGATGCCACATGCCCACCAAAGCCGCCCTATAACTCCCTATCCTGAGCTGGACAGAAGAGAGAAAATGTAATGAAAGGGAAATCAATTTCATTTATTACCAAACAAATCAGAGTAGGGTAATGAGAAAAAAAACTAAATCTTAAAACTCTTCCCCCTCTCCCCTCCTCCAGCCTTCTTCCTGGGCTCAACTTCACTCTCAATTTTCTCTGCCTCCTCCCCCTTTAGCAGCACAGGGGTACAGGGAATGGGGGTTGTAGTCAGTTCATCACACATTGTTTCTGCTGTTCCTTGCTCACATTCTTTCCCTGCTCCAGCATGGGATCCTTCCCATGATGTGCATGAAATTCTCCAATGTGAGTCCTTCCCACAGGCTGCAGTTCTTAATGGACTGCTCCAGCATGGCTCTTTTCCATGAGGTGCAGTCCTTTGGGACCAGACCGCTCCAGCCTGGGTACCCCCCAGGGTCACAAGTCCTGCCAGAAAGTCTGCTCCAGGGTGGGCTCCTCTCTTCACAGGTCCACAAGTCCTGCCAGGAGCCTGCTCCAGCGCAGGCTTCCCATAGGGTCACAGCCTCCTTTGGGCATCCACTTACTCTGGTGTGGAGCAGGTGCATTCACAGGATGCAGGTGGATCTCTGCTTCATTGTTAACCTCCACGGGCTGCAGGGGGACAGCCTTCCTTGCCACGGTCTTCACCACACACTGCAGGGGAATCTCAGCTTTGGTGCCTGGAGCACCTCCTCCTCCTCCTTCTTCACCTCACTCCTTCACCTTCTTGGTGTCTGTTGAGTTATTTCTCTCACGTACTCTCACTTCCCTCTACATATGAAATTGCTGTTGTGTTGCAACTTTTTCCCCTTCTTAAATGTGTTATCATAGGGATGCCACCTTCATCGCTGATGGGCTTTGGCTTCACCAGTGGCACATCTGTCTTTAAGCCAGCTAGCAGTGGCTTTATCAGATAGAGGGGAAGCTTCCAGCAGCTTCTCAAAGAAGCCACTCCTGTAGCCCCCCTGCTACCAAAACCTTGCCATGCAAACCCAAAGGAATTGGTATACATAAGCGTAATTTCTTGACCTTGGAACATAATTTATGCAAATTACAAGTCCCAATATCTGGGAAGCCTTCTCAAAGCTGGAAGTGCATACTCAATCTGAATTCTGTAAGGCTCTTACTGAGCTTTTTTGTTGTCTTCTTTTGTCCTTATTTTCTGAATTAGTAAAGAAAAACACTATTCTATGTATTGGTTGAGTAGATGCTGGTAGAATCTATTAATTCCTAATAATATAGAAGAAGAACAGTAGGGAAAGTGAAGGAAAAACAGTATCCCTTTGTTCTTATTCTTTTCTCATGCAGTGATGGTAGAAACACCAAGACTTCTTTCTTCATTTTTGTTGGTTTTTTTTTGGTTGGTTGGTTGGTTTGGTTTTTTGGTTTGTTTGGGGTTTGTTTGTTTGTTTTGTTTTTATACCCCCAGCAACATGCTTGTGAGTAGAAAACTCAGAGATATAAAGGTATAGCAAGAATAAAATAATTTAAAAAAAAAAAAGTCAACCAATGACAGAAAAAAAGAAAAGAGAGGGCTCTGGAAGAGATAACAGACTAAAAGAAGAAAGATCTTGGAAAAGCAATACCCAAAATATAAGTTCTTCAGAAGAGACCAATGGAATCCTTGCCTGGTCAAATAACAGAGGTCAAAAATAAAGCAATACCTACCTGAAGGAAGGAGATATACAAGAATATTGCTTTTTCATGTAGGGGCTATAATATCATTTTTAATTTGCCATGCTTATAATTTCCAAATAGCTAGTTTGCTAGTTGTCCCACACTTGTTCTATCCCTCACAGTTACCTATGGATTGCATGGTTTCTGTCTCCGCTCACCCCAAATTCTTCTTATCCAACATCCAATGTGTTTCACTGAATTTCACTGAATTTTTAGAGTTGGAAGGGAC
>JAHREE010000279.1:30023549-30059052 GCA_033628505.1 Tringa tobata
TTTTTTTTTTCATTCCAAATGAGATTTATGCTATCATCTTAAATAATAACTAATCTATTAACTGCTATTTAATGATCAGATTACTGCAGAAGTGCTTGATGCAGTGAATACCAATATTTTAAAAAGACCCAGGCTCATTTTCCCTCCAGGGACAATGGACTGATGCGGACAATTATACTGTATACAAATAGTTATAAAGATTATGCATAAAGTTGAGGAAATTTATTCCTCAATGGTACCTTTTTAGGAGCTATGATAGCTTGATATCAGAATAACTTCATTTTTAATTTTTAAAATTCTGAACCATAAAATAAAATTCTTAATTACTGGGTTAAATGAAGGAAGTGTTAGCTGGTCATAGGCCTTGGCAAATGTAGTGAATTGTGGGAGCTTAAAACCTTCATTAAAAACAATATTCAATTTGAGGGGACAGCTTCTTGAGAACAACCTGGGTGAAATACCTATCATTACAGTGGCAAATAACAATATTGGAGGTTCTTCTTTGTCACATGACTACTTTTGCTAAATAATTTTTTTTTCTGATCAAGCTTTTTGGTCCCTGGATCATATGTGGCCAGTTGCTTTGGAGAAGTTATTATTGTAGACATGCCATTCTCTGCAAGAACATTCTATAGTCCTATAGCACTGTTTAACTTTCAAAGATGGATGTGGACCCTTTTTCCCAGCAGTTCCCTTTGACATTGGCAGGAATTGCCCAATGTGGAGTTGTCTTTAAGGCATAGCTATACTGTTCCTGTTCACTCGCGTGTCCTGGTCTCTTGGTTGCTTAAATATTGCCTCTGAACTGGTTTTGGGAGTTCAACAACTATTTTCTGCATGTATTTTGGGTAACAGTTCACTCCAGTGATGGCACCCATTAACCAGTATGAATACGACTGCAATCAGCTCGGCTCCTTCCAGACTATTCAGTTGTCAAGCAATCTTGAAACATTCTTGGTGTGTTCAAATATCTTGTATGACACAATGTTTTTTCCTGTTTCAAAAACACCATGAAGCTTCCAATGACCTTCCCTCATTCCAAAGCTTGAAACTAAACCATCCCACAAAAATGAGAATTGTTTTAATGATATAAAGCAGGGGCAATATATAGGGTATTTCAGGTAGTAGCATGCAACCAGTCTGATCTAAAGAGGCTGTGAGCAACGTAGACACACCATTTGGATACTCCCAGAAATGCAGCTATAGATCCTTACTATATGTTATGAATAGCTTAAGAATTAATAATAGTTTTCATAGCAGCACAGTTTATTACATAAATATGGTCCTAGAGATACCTGCTTATGAAAGTCTTGATCTTAACATATTTTTTCCTTTCTGTGAATGCAAAAGTTTTGAGCTTGAAACACAAATCAATATTTGTTTTGTTTTCTACTATAGCAGACTGTGCTACCCAAGAGGAATTGTCTTTCACCTTTCCAAAGATTTTATTACAATATTTAATGAAGCTCTATGATGTATCTTCTTTAGTATATTAATTCCTACAAGGAGTACTGTTGTACCCTGCAGTTCTTGTTTAGTTGTTTTGATCTGTGACAGGCTGGTTTCAGTAGATCAAAAGATTATAAATTGCTAACTCCTGAGCTGATTGAAACATAGCATCACTATAAATCCTTGTGATAGATTTTCTTGCATCAAAATTAGGTCAACTTTATTACTTACTTTAAGATTGTTTCTTTTTGTATGAAGTGGTATTGACAAGAAAGCAAGTTAGTTTACACAGTCTAGTATAAAATCCTCATATACTTCATCAAGCCCTGGTACTAGATATGTTAATGGTATTTTATCAGAGTGTACTAGGTGTATGTGACATCCTCTTTGAGAAGCTATCCTCCAAGCAAAAGCATTGATACTAATTTAAATCATAGGAGGGAACCAGAGGGAACCAGACTCTTTTCAGTAGTTGCCAGTGAGAGGACAAGGGGCAATGGGCACAAGTTGGAACATAAGGCGTTCCACTTGAATATGAGGAAAAACTTTTTCACAGTGAGGGTGATGGAGCCCTGGAACAGGCTGCCCAGGGAGGTTGTGGAGTCCCCTTCTTTGGAGATTTTCAAGACCCGCCTGGATGCAGTCCTGAGTGGCATGATCTGACATGATCTGGGTGGTCCTGCTTTGGCAGGGGAGTTGGACTAGATGATCTCTATGGTCCCTTCCAACTCTAAAAATTCAGTGAAATTCAGTGAAATAGCACATGTTAACATTAAACAGAGATTTATAGGTATTTCTTTCAGAAGAAAAGCTGGGCTTATAAGCATTTCCAGATACTTTGTTTTTACTATCTTAATGTTTACTCTCACTACTTTTGAGTTACTATATCTCATAAGAGAAAATTCAGTATAACTAACTTCTACCCATCTTTTCCCTTCAGCCGATGACTTGTTCCTGACCTGGCCCTGCTCATTTAACTGTATCTGTATCCATGCCTAAAAGTACATAGGAAAATAATTCACATTAAATGTAATCTGGAACCCTACAATTGCATTTATAACACAGGTTTGGGGGTACGGCTGGGGCATAAATAGATGTGTGGTTTAGAACCTGAAACTGCTTGGCCCTGCTTTATCACTGTGAAAAATGTCTGCTGAATGATGACATATGAAATATATCTAATATGAGAATGAAAATGAAAAGCAGTAAGGGCTTTCCAGCGTTTTTAAACATTATTGTTCCTTCTGTATCTGCTCTGACAGGCAGTGTCCCTCAAGGATCTGTGCTGGGACCAGTACTGTTCAACATTTTTATCAACAATATAGACGGAAGGATGGAGTGCACCATCAGCAAGTCTGCAGATGACACCAAGCTGTGTGGTCTTGTCAATACACCAGAGGGACAGGATGTCATCCAGAGGGACCTGGACAGGCTGGAGAGGTGGGCTCAAGTAAACCTCATGAGCAAGTTCAACATGAGCAAGTGCAGGGTTCTGCACCTGGGCCAGAACAATCCACGGTATCAATACAGACTAGGGGATGGGGTATTAGAAAGCAGCCCTGAGGAAAGGGACTTGGGGGTGCTGATGAATGAGAAGCTGGACATGAGCAGGCAGTGTGCACTTGCAGCCCAGAAGGCCAATCGCATCCTGGGATGCATCAAGAGATGTGTTGCTAGCAGATCCAGAGAGGTGATTCTGCCACTTTACACTGCTCTGGTGAGACCTCACCTGGAGTACTGTGTGCAGGTCTGGAGTCCTCAATATAAGAAGGACTTGGACCTGATGGAGAGGGTCCAGAGGGGGGCCACAAAAATGNTGCATCAAGAGATGTGTTGCCAGCAGATCCAGAGAGGTGATTCTGCCACTTTACACTGCTCTGGTGAGACCTCACCTGGAGTACTGTGTGCAGGTCTGGAGCCCTCAATATAAGAAGGACTTGGACCTGATGGAGAGGGTCCAGAGGGGGGCCACAAAAATGATGAGGGGGTTGGAGCACCTCTGCTATGAGGACAGGCTGAGGGAGCTGGGATTGTTCAGCCTGGAGAAGAGGAGGCTCTGGGGGGACCTAATAGCAGCCTTCCAGTACCTCAAGGGAGCCTACAGGAAGGCTGGAGACAGTCTGTTTACAAAGGCCAGCAATGACAGAACAAGGGGTAATGGCTTTAAACTTGAGAAGAGCAGTTTTAGATTAGACATTAGGAATAAGTTCTTTACTATGAGAATGGTGGAGCACTGGAACAGGTTGCCAAAGGAGTTGGTTGAGGCCCCTTCCCTGGAGACATTCAAAGTGAGGCTCAACGAGGCCCTGGGCAACCTGGTCTAGTTGGGGTTGTCCCCGCTGACTGCGGGGGGGGTCGGACGACATGACCTTTGAAGGTCCCTTCTGGCCCAGATGATTTGATGATTCTATGATCTCAGTTTCCATGCTAATTGCCTTGCCTTGCCTTGGCATGCCTCTCCTTGCCTCTCCTCTCCAATAATTGAATTCTTCAGTTTTACCCCAATGCAGTAACCCGACCATTTCTTGCACTTATAAGCAGCTGCAAATCAACATTCATCCTAGAGAAAATTCCCTTCTCAATGTATTATGTGATTGGTAGAGACTCAAACAATGTTAAATGGTTCTTCTAAACTTGAAAATTCTTATGATATAGTTGTCTAAAAGAATGAAAGTCCATCTCTGAATTTATTAGAAACAATTTATGGCACTACCATAACTTTGTCTTTAAAATAGCAACTCATACTCCAAGATAAAGCAGTGTTTACTTTGATGTTACATGTAAAAATACTTCCATTTTAAAAGGAATCAATCTGAAATGTAGAAATCACTAAAGACAACAATACATATATATATGACATTTTACTGAAGAAAACATGATAGAATTGATTATTGTTAGTGATCTTATAGTTCAACATCAGTCCATCACTAGTTTCCTTCAGTGTATGTATTAGGTTTGCTTGGGAATGTTTTTGTAGTGGGAAGGCTACAGGGATGGCTTCCATGAGAAGCTGCTAGAAGCTTCCCCTATATCCAATAGAGCCAATGACCGCCAGCTCCAAGATGGACTCACCACTGGCCCAAGGCTGAGTCAATCAACAATGGTGGTAGTGCCTCTGGGACAACATACATAAGAAGGGCAACAGCAGCCAGAGAGAGGAGTGAGAATGTGTGAGAGAAACAACTCTGCAGACACCAAGGACAATAAAGAAGGAGGGGGAGGAGGTGCTGTAGGCACCAGAGCTGAGATTCCCCTGCAGCCCATGGTGAAGACCACAGCAAGGCAGGCTGTCCCTCTGCAGCCTATGGAGGTTAATGATAGAACAGGAGGACCCTGCGCCAGAGCAGCTGGATTACCAAAGGAAGCTGTGGCCCCATGGGTAGCCCAAGCCGAGGAGGCTCCTGGCAGAACGGGTGAACCCATGGACAGAGGAGCCCGGGCTGGAGCAGGTTTGCTAGCAGGACTCATGACTTCATGGGAGATCCAAGCTGGAGCAATCTGTTCCTGAAGGACTGCACCCTGTGGAAAGGACCAATTCTGGAGCAGTTCATGAAGAACTGTAGTCTGTGGGAAGGACTCACATTGGAGAAGTTTGTGGAGAACTGTCTTCTGTGGGAAGGACTCCATGCTGGAGCAGGGGAAGGGCGTGATGAGTTCTCCCCGAGGAGGAAGGAACAGCAGAAATAATGTGTGATGAACTGAGTGCAGCCCCTATTCCCACTCCCCCTGCACCGCTTGTGGGGGAGGGAGAAAGTAAAGAAAATTGAGAGTGAAGTTGAGCCTGGGAAGAAAGGAGGGGGGAGGGAGAGGAAAGTGTTTTAGGATTTGCTTTTATTTCTCATTATCCTACTCTGATTTAAATGGTAATAAGCTAAATTAATTTCCCCTAGTTGTCTCTGTTTTGCCAATGATTGTAACTGGTGACTGATCTCTCCCTATCCTTATCTTGGCCCATAAGCCTTTCATTGTATTTTAATCTCCCCTGTCCATTTGAGGAGATGGAGTGATACAGTGGCTTTTGTGGACACCCAGAGTCCAGCTAGGGTCAAGCCACCATGGTGTATTAATCTACTTTTGTAACTTAAAGTGTCATCCTAGCTATAAACCCCAACTGAGACTTTCTATTAATCATTTTCTTCCAATACAAAGATGACTTCTAGTTATTTTACCTTTATCTAGATTTCCTTTAATTTTCTTTTTTTTTTTTTTTTTTACTTTTTATTACCAAGTGTTCTGCTATATTCTTTCTTGCTATACTTTCAAAAACTGTTTATTCTTTCTCCTGCAAGGAAGGAGTTGCTCCTTCCTCCTTCTTTAATCTCCCTGATAACTTTTTCTAGAAATCACCTACACATGACCCAACGTTAGCTAATGCTTTTAATAGAGAAAGGGACACCTCTGAAACTCCCTGTTTCTAATCATATGATTGATTTTTCCTCAGTATAGAGTTAGGTGAGACAAATGTGACCTAAGGCGCCTCAGCATTTACTGTTTCTGAATTGTTCTGGTGAACAATTTAGTTGAAATTTATACATAGTTTAAAAGAGTCTACCTCAAAACTTCTTATAAAATTTGATAGACTAAACAATTCAACTTTCAAAAAAACTTTTCAGAATTCTTTTGTCCAAAAAAAAAATGTTTTAGTAACAGGAGTGCTAACCACCATTAAAAGAGCTCTGCTCCTTTACAATGACCCAGACAAGTTAATTGCAGCAAAGTGCAGTACAATCTAACTTTTAAAACTGATGAAACTGAGTTCACTGCTAATGCTTTCCTGTTACATTGTAACTACATTACTGGTACCCCCAGAACTAGAAGATCAACACAGCATCATGATGTTTTTAATCTAAAAATCTTCAGGACTGAAGCATTTTCCACATGTGAAAATAATATCAATGTCCTAATATGTCTACAATTTTTTTTCAGTCTTATATTTCTTTGATTTGTAATCACACATATCCCACATACCTTTCAAGGTTCTAATAACCAGATTCCACTAAATGAAACAATAGGCAATTGGCATCACAGATGAAAAATATTTTAAAGTAATTTTTAACTAATTATTGACTGTGATTCTTTTCAGCAGTCAAATGCAACTGTAGCAGTCACAGACTCACAGAATTTTTGAGGTTGGAGGGACCTCTGGATATTATTTTATTCAATCCTCCTACCCAAGCAGGGCTGCCTATAGCCAGTTACCCAGGACCATATCCAGACAACTTTTAAATATATCTTCAGACAGACTCTGCAACTTCTCTGGGCAACTTGTGCCAATGTTCAGTCACCCTCACAGTGAAAAAGTGTTTTCTGATGTTCAGATGGAATGCCCTGTGTTTCAGTTTGTGCCCATTGCTTCCCATCCTGTCAACTGGGCACCACTGAAAAGAGCCTGGCTCCACCATCTTTGCATTCTCCCCTCTGGTGTTTATAGATATTGAGAATATACCCCCTCAGCCTTCAGTCATGCTGAATGTTTTCTTCCAGTCTTGCTCTAAGACAACTTTTATTGGCTTTGTGCTTTCAATATACTTTGCACAGTACAATCAAGGTTTTTTCAGGAAGGGACTAGTCTATCTATTTTTTCACTGATCTCGTCAGTAGTGAAACTGCTATGAATTCCTGCTCTGTCTCTCTGTATCAGCCTGAAAATACTTCTTTACTCCAGTGAACGCATAATGTTTTGTTATTTGCAGGCACTTCTACCTGACCTGGAAAGCAACAAGAAAAGAAAAACACAAAACCACAAAACCTTCTTCTCTGCTGTCCATCCTTATCCTTTAAAAAGAACAGAATACATATTTATTGTGAGAAAACAATTAGAACAAATGTTATCTAATATACCATTGGAGAAAAAAAAAAAAACAAACTCACAAACTTACAGAGCAGGATAAATCTGTTTATCATGTCTAAAACAGCAACAGCTTCCATTATAAGCATGTATTGATAGAGCAACTTTTAAACACTGTTACCCAGAGATATACTTCCCATTCGTCTACAACATGCTAAATATCACCTGGTTACTGTTAAGTCAAAAATGAACACATGGAATGAATTTATAAAGTGAATGAAGACATGCAGAAGTTACATTGGGCTTGTTTGTTTGTTTGTAATAGGATTCATTTTACTGCACTTACTTTGCTCAGCTGAGGAATAAGAATATGAATTGACTTTAGAACACAAAAGTCAGTTAGATGTTTATTTCCAAGGGATAGTTTACTTCTTGTTACTTGGAGCCTTTTTTCTTCACCATATTAAGAAATCAGTAGCCGAACTATGCAAAGCAAACTAAAACCCCAACCAACAATACAAATTAAACATAGAGTAAATGGGAGGTACTCAAGTGGGAGCTCAGAGATTTAGTAAAATAAATTCTCCTACATGGGAGTTGTGTGGCTGACTTATCATGGATTCAATGAAAAGTACCACATAGTTTAAATAAATTAAATGCTTAATTAAAATCTGTTCACTTTTGTAATATTTTTGACAGAGCAATCTTTATCAAACATGGCTTTTAACACTATTTTTTACCACTACTTTTTAACACTATTGGAAAAAATACTGCATTGACTGCACTGCAAAAATGAATGTTTTTTTGCCTGTTTGTTCTTTTTCATGGTCTGCCTAGTTTCCTTTTTTTTTTTTCTTTTTTTTTTTTTTTTTCATAATTCCCCTTTTTTCTCAAATGATGTTCTTAGTGGGTCTTCTATGCTACTCTTGTTGTCAGGATATCTGTCACCTGCCACAGTGAGGATCAGGCTGTGCACAGAAATTCATTTTCAGTGGACACAGGGACAGATTTCTTGGCAGTAATGGTAGGAGGCATCTAAAATAAGAAGTGTCATCAAGCTATAAGAAATGGGCTCTAGGTAAGACACCACTTATCGTGTCTGAAGCTTGAGCTTGAGAAAGCCAGACTCCTGTATTCGTCCTTTCACTCTTTTGTTGAACTTTCTTCCTTCTTTTCTTCCTTGTTTCCTTTCTCCCTTCCTTCCTCTCTCTTCCCCCCTTCTTCTTCTCCTCCTTCTCTTTGTCCCTCTCTCTCTTATAGTTATTAGTTTCATTTTTTTATGCAATTAACAAGTTTTTTTCTTTTCCACACACTGTATAATTCTGGTATAGCTTTCGAAATAGGGCTTCCCAGGAAGAAAAAGTAAAAGATACAAAGAGCCACCAGGCTCCTTGTTGCCCCACCAGGCTAGCAATTAACTCAAGTGCATACAAGTAGGTATCACAACAAATCCCAAAATGTTCAACTTACCCCATTTTTTCTGCTATCTCCAAAACTCAGCTTTCTGTTAACACAGAGTGAAAATCAGTGGTTAGTTTAAAGAAGATTCAAAAAGTGTGTATGAAAATAACTGTCAGTACATATATATTACAAAATATCTATGTATTTCAGAGTTCTTTGAAAAACAGTTTTGTATAATGATAAACACCCGTGTCTTGCCTCCATCACCTGAATATTCCATTTTTACCTTATGCCAGGAATCTAAGCTTCAAGCAGACATCCTAATGAGAGTGCATGCTGTGACAATCTGCTGGGTAAGCTACTATATGCAGAGCAATTTCATTATTTTTAATATACGTCATCTGCCTATGAATACTTGATCTTTCCTTTTACTCCTGTCTCATCAAATGCAGGTAAAGATCCATGAAAAGGCAACTATTAAAAAAAAAAAATACCTGAGTGATATAAACTCCTTCTTAGCTTTGCATTTATAAGCCATTTTTTGTCAGTATAGTTGAATTTGCTGATAAACACCTGGGAAATTTTTTGCGTTGTTGTCCTTAGATTAGTAATGCCTCCTCCTAGCCTAAGGTGCAACAGCAACTTGTGTTGGTTCACTCTTCCTTAGCTAATAAAATTATTTTCTACACAAGATATCTTTGCTGTGGAGTTCATGTAGGCATGATGTTTTGAAACAGCAAGAATCAAGATCTGAAAGGAGAAAAAAAAATACATTTTTCTACCCATTGTTCCATTCTGCACATGATATACTTCAATACCAATAGTTTATCATAAACAAGAGGATATTATAATTCAGCAGCAATAAAACATTATAACTTTAAGGTAATAAATAATTATTTGACTGCCACCTTTATTCTAACAAGTTCAGTTTCTTATGGCTTCCTTGGCATACGTAGAACAGATAGGGAAGAAAAAAGATATTGAAGAGAGAATATCCCTACAGCATGAGAACTGAAGCTTGTTACTGCAGCCACGCAGGGTACAGTGTCCCTCATACTTTTATGTAGATTATTCCAGACAACTGCATTATGCAGTCAGCACAAGTCAAAATGGAGCGTGCCTTCTCTCCTACTGAAACCGTAATAACTATTTTTAGTCAGTCTATCATCACAATTATTTTGCTGCAACTATTCTCCTGATCACAAAAGCAATTTCAAACACCTCAGAAGTGGGTGCTTGCTGAGCTTTTTTTTAATCTAAAAGATTATTTGACCAAAGTTATTTTTGTCATCAAGATGGCTTTGTACATCTCCACAATTCAAAATATTTACCTAATTGAATATATGACTGACTGGAAGTCAAGGATTATAAGAATAATTATAAATATTACCTGAATTTTAAGAAACTACATAGTGCTATTTTGTATAAGACATCTGAACATGCACTTAAAATCACTTTAAAGCATTGGATTTCTAAATTTTGTTGCAGAACAGTTTACCTAAACCTTTGATTCAAATTGAAATCAAGATGAGACTTCCATTATCTCTTAACCAAAAGCTATTGTTTCAAATTTGTAGCACCATTGTCATATTTTTATAATTCTTCACTCCAAATTAATTTTGGCTATCAATGACAAGACCTAGAAATGCAAATCTCATAATGGCCACTCATGCTGTTTATTTTTATAAATTTTTTTGAGACAAGTATTATATTGAAAATAGTTGAACCAGTGGCCAAAATCATATTCAGGTGAAATTTTCCCCAGAGGAAATGTTTTCCTTAGAATATTGATTTCTTCTTCAATATCAGCTCCGTCTTATTCTTTTCCCCCCTCTTTTGTTAAGGAGATGATTTAAGTGGTTCAGAATGACAGAATCAGGTGCAAATTATTATAGCAGAATGGCACTCAAAGGAAATTAAATTAGTTTTTCGAGGAAACTGGCAACTGAAAATTTCAGAACAAAAAAAAGGACACACCTGTGTATACAACACAAAGTTAATTCATTAATATCCTAGCCATAGGATATTATGAAGACTAAAATTCCACAGGGACATAAGAAAGGGTATGGGAAATTAGCAAAAAATCACTGAAAAACAGAGTTATGTTCCCCAGGGGCCAGTACTGTGTCCAGTCTTTTGCAACATATACATCAATGATCTGGATGAAGGTACAGTGTGTACCCTCAGCAAGTTTGCGGATGGTACAAAACTGGGAGGAGTGGCTGACACACCAGAAGGCTCTGCTGCCATTCAGTGACACCTGAATGGTCTCACTGACCATTAGAGACCTAGAGAATTAGGTGGAGAAGAACCTAATGAAGTTCAAAGGCAAGTGTAGCATCCTGAACCTAGGTAGGAACAACCCCATGCACCAGTACAGGCTAGGTATTGACTTTCTGGAAAGCAGCTCTACAGAGAGGGACCTGGAGCAACAGGTCCTGGTGGACAACAGGTTGACAAGGAGCCAGCAATGTGTCCTTGGGGCAAAGAAACCCAATGGTATCCTGGGGTGCATCAAAAAGCGTGTGGTCAACAGGACAAAGGAGGTCATGCCCCCGCTCTATTCTGCCGTAGTGAGGCCACATCTGGACTGTGTCCAGTTCTGAGGTCCACGGTTCAAGAAAGATAAGGAACTACTGAAGAGAGTCCAGCGGAGGGCTACAAAGATGATTAAGGGAATGGAACATCTGTGTTCTGTGGAAAGGCTGAGAGACCTGGAACTGTTTAGCCTGGAGAAGAGAACACAGAGAAGGGATCTCATAAATGCTTATATATGGGGTATATATATATACCCCAATATAATATATATACCCCATGCACCACTACAGGCTTGGGGAAATGTGGCTGGAAAGCTGCCTGGAAGAAAAGGACCTGGGGGTTCTAATTGACAAGCGGCTGAATATGAGCCGGGAGTGTGCCCAGGTGGCCAAGAAAGCCAATGGCATCCTGCCTTGTATTAGAAATAGTGTGACCAGCAGAAGTAGGGAGGTGATTGTCCCCCTGTACTCAGCACTGGTGAGGTCACACCTTGAATATTGTGTCTAGTTTTGGGCACCTCAATACAAGAGAGATATTGAGGTGCTGGAGCGGATGCAGAGGAGGGCAACGAAACTGGTGAAGGGCATGGAGCATCAATCTTATGAAGAGTGGTTGAAGGAGTTGGGACTGTTTAGTTTGATGAAGAGAAGGCTGAGGGGAGACCTCATTACTCTCCACAACTACTTGAAAGGACATTGTAGAGAGGTTGGTACTGGTCTCTTCTCGCAGGTAATTAATGACAGAACGAGAGGGAGGGCTTCAAGCTCCAACAGGGTAGGTTTAGACTGAACATTAGGAAAGAATTCTTCACAGAAAGGGTGGTTGGGCATTGGAATAGGCTGCCCAAGGAGGTGGCTGAGTCACCATCCCTGGATGTGTTTAAGAGACGATTAGATGTGGTGTTGGGGGATATGGTGTAGGGGAGAACTTTGTAGAGTAGAGTTGATGGTTGGACTTGATGATCCCGAGGGTCTTTTCCAACCTAAATGATTCTGTGATTCTATGATTCTTTAAATATCTAAAGGGTGGACGTCAAGAGGATGGAGACAGACTCTTCTCAGTGGTGCCCAGTGATAGGAGAAGAGGCAATAGGTACGAAGTGGAATACAGGAAGTTCCATCTGAACATAAGAAAAACTTCTTTGAGGGTGGCAGAGCACTGGAACAGGCTGTCCAGAGAGGTGGTGGCGTCTCTTTCTCTGGAGATATTCAAAACCCACCTGGATGTGTTCCTGTCCAGCCTGCTCTAGGTGAATTTGGTTTGGCAAGGGTGTTGGACTAGATGATCTCTGAAGGTCCCTTTAAGTCTTTATTATTCTGTGATTCTGTGATTCTGAAATCAGAGATAGTTTAAATTTAGGGAGTACCCTAAACTGTAAACTGTTGAAAGTGGGAAAAGGTTTTAGGCATGCATTCTTTTCTATGTCCTTATACTCTTCCCTAGTCAATCCTGGATCTAGATGGGCCCTTGGCTAGAACTAGAAGGATGTTATTAATTTCTGTCTAGTGGGAAATTATTTCAAGAGCTGTCAATTTCTGTACTTAAAATACAAAAACAATGTTTCAAGTTATTCAATTTGATTTTGATTTTGATTCTCATAAGAAAAATATTCTTTAGATACCTGCAATCTGAATGTTTGCAATCAAAAGCTTTCAAGTGGAAGCAAATAGGCAGACTGGCACAACAGAGTGCTTATTATAGATATGATGTATAATACGTTAGGACACCTTGGTTAAATAAGATGCAATGTCGTCTGTGATCCAGAAAAGAAAAGATTTGGAGACTTTAATCTGTCTTCACTAAACTATTAGTTTCCTGATAACCCCTATCACACCCAGTGATGTCATAGCTCTCATCTGAACCACAAAGTTTGATTTCTTCTCCACAGAAAGCAGGTATTGGGTGGATATGGAGGATTCTTCTGCATGTTTAGAACTGACTGAAGTACACAGTTGCTACACAACAGGCTATATATCTAGACCTACGGATTCAGAAGCATGCTGTCTCACCATAAGTTTGAATTATGAATTTACCTCCTGATAATTTCTGTACAAGCATGATTAATTGAGCATACAAAACATTCCCTGTGCAATGAATGCAGGTAAAACAGAAGAAATCCAAGTCTGTGGTTTAGATAAATCCAGAACTGTACAATTTAATTTGCATATAATAAAGCCATACAAACTGATAACATCTTCACCACAACAGGATTTTATTTCATTGCATACAATTAAAGCACCACAATTATAGGGAAAGTCAATATAAAAATGTATTGCACCTCATTATGATCTCCAAACCAAATTATGTGGTGTATATTTAGTGTGTATACATACATAAATACATTTACATTTATATATACATACATATAAACACACACAATATTTAACTGGAAGTGTTAGCATTTTGTAAAACAGAAAAATATAAACGATTTATTTCTTTGTAATTCACATTAAAATAAGGGTAAGCATGCTTAACAAATAAAAGCAAGTACACAACGATTCTTCTGCTATTTGAACCAGAGAAAATATCACCTAGAAATGCTAATAAGTAGGGAGAAGTTGCAAGGAAGGATAGAACATTGGTTTCTTTTTTTTCTTTTTCTTTTTCCCCAAGACAATTATGAATTCAAATCCAGAAAGGGATTCATAGACATAATGTATTCATACACATTGCATATGTATTTTGTATTTGTAGAAGTTCATTGCCTACCATAACCATTTTCAGCTCTCTGATTCTGTGGTTAAAATGTCACAACAGGAGGAAGCTCACACACTTAAACAAGAACAGTGAAGTTCATTATTGTGCATTTATGCATCTATGTGTTTTCCCATTTATTTTTTCTTGAAGAAATAATTTATTTTGTCAAAAAGCTAAAAGTAAAACAAATGTAATTTACGTGAAATGTTAAGCTCACAGTAGGAATGGAAATAAAATACTGATGATCTTCAAATCAAGTGGGGTACCATAGTGATCCATCCTGGTACCTGTCCTGTTTAACACTGGTATCCAAAACCTGGAGGAGGAAATGGAGTGCACTCACATCAAGTCTGCAGAAGACACCAAGCTGCAGGTTATGAGACAATACATTGAAAGGTAGATTTGCCATCCGAAGGATCCTTAAAAGGCTGGAAAATGTGATTGACAGGAAACTTATGAGAGGGCAAATGCAAAGTCCAGCACCTGGGACATGTGATATGATGCAATGAAAAAATTTCATTTAAGTATTTTGAACCTTTAACAAATTTTCAGCTTTTTTTTTTTTTTAATCTGCTTGAGAAGTATTTAATCACAACAAGTCTGTAATAAAGCAGGCCTTAAAATGATGTTTCTGAGGTCTGAGGAGAGTATTGTAATTGCTGATCCATCTCATCTTTAGAAGTCTTAACTTAGTCTCCCAAAGTTCCTCGTCAGGACAAAACAGAACTTCATATTCCAGACAGCAACTTGCCAAAATTGCTGATAAACTACAATTTCAAAGTATCCTCTATGAAATGTATGTTTGTTTTCCTTCCCAAAACAGGTAATAGACTGTGTTGGTCCTGAAATCAACTTGAACCGGTCAGCATGCTCTATGACAGTGCCGCAGACCTCTTTTTTTTTTTTTTTTTGAGAAGATAGTTCTAATATATTAAGAACAAAGCCACCGACATATAGCCATTAATGTATAGACTGTTTTTCCTCATAATCTAGACTTCACAATACATTAGAGAGCACCACCTACCTTGAAAGCCTTCTTATTGTTAAACATTGCAAATAACTGAATCAAGATACTCAAGACATTTGCATGTATTTAATCTCTTATTTATTATCTCTTATTTATTCCTAACTTCATTAAAATTATCTGCAAGACGCCAGCTTTATTTAGAAGTCTACCTTTAAACAGATGTATCCTAAAAATTTAGCAATGTCAATCCACTACCACTGTGCTTTGTATTATATTTGGTAAATTGATCCTCACCAAATTAATGATAGTGGTTGCTTTATGTCTAAATCTTTGTTAATAAGTGTGAACACTAAGATGGATCAGAAGACTGCAGTAATTATTTGGTTTGCCTATGCCAAGATTTATGTTAATTCTAAACATGATCCTGTCACATAATGCCAGAATTTAATTTCAAGAAAGGACTATACATAGATTAGCTGTCTTATTTTTAAAAAAAACAATAACAAACCAACACACACACAAAAAAAGACCCCAAGACTACACACACACATGCACAAATTTATGTATGAGATATCACATTGTGAAACCATTTTTATAAGCACTGTACAGGGTGTCTTATACGATACAAGAATTAAATATATTGAATTTAAATATCATTCAAATATGTCTACAAGTAACTAAAATAATTTCTGTTTTATGGATTATAACAAACTAATAACCTCAGAGATGGGTATAAATGATGGGAATAATGTGAGGAGAAAATGTGAGGAGTATAATAAGGAACACATTGACATGACAAGTATGCTATTTGCCTAGTGACCTAAGACCGGTATACTAAAATATACTTTATTAGGGTGTGTTAAAATGATGGTCCTTACAAGCATATAACAAGAAACAACAGGTAATGTAATTCTTAAGTGGGATTTTAAAGGGTTTTTTTGTGTATTTTGGCATATCTTCTGTATTAATTTCCCACTATACACATATATCACTCTACATATGAACTCAGTTAAGGGTTTAATTTTCACATCTCTCTTCTTTAACATTACCTTTCACCTCTCATTTTGCAAGAACAGATCTCTCTGCTTTGGTGTTGCAAAAGTAATGTTGGAAAGGAAATTACTGTTCAGGTTCACTGACCTGTCCCAAACCTCACTGAATTTCTTCTGAAAACATTTGTGACACTCAAACCTTCAGGGGCAAATGAGTAAAACTAAATAAGTTGTCCTTTTAATGACTTTGTTTAAATTTTTAGCTTAGGTTTATGTGGAAGAAGTAGTAGATTATCTCTAAATTATTTTGAAAAATGTATCCTTAAATTTATCTTCAGTTTTCATATGTAGATTTTCATAACACAGATTGTTTTCAATGCTTCAGCACTAATCCTATTTGAACTAACACTGATTTATTTATGTTTTGCTAAAAGCCTTTGACTGCAAAATTGTTGTTATATCTTTTTTCATGTCTGTTTTATTCTATTTGAAGCTTTATGTCAAATTACTAGATGAAAGGGCACTTAACTGTTAGGTTTGGTAATAGGATGATGGCAGTATTGACAATTAAAGTACAGAAAGGAAATTTCTAAGATAAATATCTATAAGTTATCAGCAAATCTTTACAAAACCAATAAAAATGCAATTCTGGAAACATTTTTTAAGCAAAAATTCCCAAGCTTTATCACCTATTGCACATTTCCCTTGTGTACAATGGCCAAAGGTATAATTTAAGTAGAAAATGTGTAAAGGACAAAAAAATCTTCTTACTTGTTCATTTTAAGTATACAAATTTTAATATGAATTCTCTGTTCTTTCTTTATCAAAGGTACATGTTGGAGAGGATTTTAAGCCTTGACCTTTTATAGTAAAGGTTGGTGGGACTTTGCCACAGACTCACACAGGTAGGA
This sequence comes from Tringa tobata, assembly GCA_033628505.1. Taxonomy (NCBI): domain Eukaryota; kingdom Metazoa; phylum Chordata; class Aves; order Charadriiformes; family Scolopacidae; genus Tringa; species Tringa tobata. The sequence goes on from JAHREE010000279.1 coordinate 30,040,293, forward strand.
GATGAGACTACAAACAAGGCAGTTACTGGAAGAATCGTAACATCAGTTGTGCTGGTGTCTTTGGGGTTTTGTTGTTGTTGTTGTTTGGTTTTGTTTTTTTCCCCAAAATATTGCCTCTTGATAGTTTTCAGAATTATTTTGTTTGCCTTTACAATGTGAGACTGAAAGAGCAGAGTATTCTCTGAAAAGAATATTTGCAGTATGAATGCTTTGTATGATCAGAGTCAAAAACTTAAGGTGTTGTTTTTTTTTTTAGATAAATGGATTGTGGAAGATCAGCTCGGAAGCCAAAAGTCTTTAATACTCTGTAAGCTCAGTCTTCCTGAATTGAAAATACAATTTTCTCCAGACTTGAAAGAAAGATGAAATGACACAGACATTACCTTAGGCGTCCAACCCAAACATACTCAAATGTTTGCATACCCCAAAGTAGATCAGATTGGAATGGGAGGAAACCCACGCTAGGATTCAAGGGCAGAGTATTTCTAGTTGTACCTTGCCTTCCAAATGAAATTGGGCTAGATTAGATCAATTCAGGCTCCCAAAAGATCCCTTGATATCTAATATCATTGCTTCTTTGGTTTAGGTTTCTGTAATAGTTCTCAGTATGCATGTGCATGTGTACAGATAGATTGCCTTAAAGGACTCCTACTGAAGGAGCATCTATCTTACCATAGGAAATGGTAATATTCACTGATTGTAGTCACATTAAACATCACTAAATAATTAAACACTAATTGAACAGCCTTGTTTGTGCAACTGTGATTAGGACTTTGCTGCTTTTTCTCCCTGACAAATAATGTATTCAATTAAAAGTGCAGTTTCAAAGCAAACTATTCAAAACTACTAAACTGAAATTACTCATGTGATTAGATAAAAATGAGAAAATAATTCCTATGGTTGTCAGTAGTTTTAGAAAATTTAATCATATACAGTTTAGATTTGAAGCTTTAGATAAGTTACGAAGTGATACAGTGCATGAAAAGCAACTACTGATTGGTGTTTTAAATTTTCATTCCATAAACAAAGGGTTACAGTATTTTGGTGGTGAGGTGGGCTCTGTAGTCAAAAGTAGAAGACTGCAGATTTATAAGGAGACATTTTTATTTTACATTAAAGCAGAGTGCACTAATCATTATGTGTAGGACAATGCTTTCTGTGTAGTTTCTTTGAATATCAGTAAATTTACTGCTGAACTTAAGATAAATATAATAAAAAATTGGGAAAAAAAATTACTGTGAATCATATATAATATTTCATTATGTTCTTTTTCCTTCCAGTTTAAAGAAGAAGAGAACAATAGGAGCAATAATTTTGGAGAAAGTAAAAAATCCTTTTTTTTTTCACGTTTCAACTGGCTAAATTATTTCCCCCCTCGTTTTAATTTATGGGAAGGCATTGGAAACATTTCTGTCTTGGAAGAAAAGATTGCAAACACTTCACCTGAGAGTAATAAACATTTTAGACTGGCATTCTTAAATATTCTGCTGAAGCAAAAGCAGTAGGCATATGATAGAATGAATATTCATGCTCACTGGTATATTTATTGTATTATTTACCTATGGTACTTAAGTAATTCTTAGTTACAGTGTCTCTCTAATGTGGAATTGAATCACGCTCTATTATTTCAATTTTATGAGCTCAGCTAGTCAACAAAATTGAAAATAAAATAAAACAAAGAGAAAAAAAAAAGAAAAATAACATCCAGAATATTATTTTATTTTTAAATTCTTGTCATATAACAACTGGCACTGTGACCTCATACCCTTCATGTTTGTGTTGCCTGCAGCTTGAAAAACTCCTCTGAATCCGACAGACTTACGGAGTTTTATGTTTCCACTCAGTGTAATTGGGCTTAACAATACATCTTCATTTTCAGACCAAACATTTCAGTTTGTTGGGTATTGGTTCCTCAGGAAAAAAAAAAAAAAAAAAACACAACACTTTTTTTCTTTTTTTCCTTAGGGAGGTTTTTGTTTGTTATGCAGGCTTTTATCGACCATATATTAAAGAACATGTTTCTAATTTCTGATGTTGTAAGTCTCTGATATTGAAATTCTATCTTCTTTTCTTTATCTAGCATAATTTTTATTTGCATTTGAGGGTTTGGAAAAATTCTAAAATATCTATTATCTCTTCTTAAGTGACTTTAAAAACAGAATAGCCTTTAGTTTCCCCTTTTTAATGAGGTTCACTAAAAAACAGTTTCAGGTTAAACTAGTCTCCAGCTTCTGAAAAAGAAGAAGTCTTCTTAAAAGCTTAGGAATCTTAGGACTTTTTTACATGGAAAATTTATTTCTGCCAAACTGGCATATATGTTATTTTTTTTCCATTAGATTTCTCTGTCTCATGTATGCTATTACTGAAAAGTAGAGTTTAAGATATACTGTCACTTCAATGAGTAATAACACATCCTAATGACTTTCAATATGTCAAGACAAGAATAAAGCTTGGTAGGGAGGGAAGAGGGACTGGGAAGAGGCAATCCAGTTGCAGAATAGTTCAGCCTACTCATTTATGTAAGTAGTCTGTAAAATTAACAGGAACTCACTGAGTCTTCAGATTTCATTTTGATACATTTTTTTGTTGTTTTAATCATCAATTATGTCTAAAATTTTTCATGAAAATTTCATTTTGAATTTACTCTAATAAATAAGCTATGGCACCCTCATGACTAAATAACCATGTTTTACACAACTGTATTTTACATAGCTGTATTTCACATCGCTGTATTTCACATCATTAAATAGAAGAGAAATTTATTATCAGAAATCATATCTGACTGTAAGAAGACCAGCTGTCCTGTAACAGTGACTTCTGTTGGCTGCTTGATCAATGCTACCATCTCAGCTTTTCAGAAATAATAATTCACTGTTGTATTGGTTCTGGCTGGGATAGAGTTAATTTTCTTCATAGTAGCTTGTATGTCTTTATGTTTTGGATTTGTGCTGAAAACAGTGTTGATAATGCAGAGTTGTTTTTGTTATTGCTGAGCGGTGCTTACACAGAGTCAAGGACTTTTCTGCTCCTCAGCTCACCACACCAGAGAGTAGGCTGAAGATGCACAAGAAGTTGTGAGGGGACACAGCTTGGACAGTTGACCAAAAACTGACCAAAGGGATGTCCCATATCATATGACATCATGGTTATCAATAAAAGCTAGGGGTAAAGGAGGAAGGGGAGGATGTTTGGAGTTACTGTGTTTTTGTCTTCCTAAGTCACCATTTTGCATGATGGAGCTCTGCTTTTCTGGAGATGGCTGAACACCTGCTGATAGGCAGTAGGGAATTAATTCCTTATTTTGCTTTGTTTGCATATTCCACTTTTGCTTTGCCTATTAGACTGTCTTTATCTCAACCCACAAGTTTTCTCACTTTTACGCTTCTGATTCTCTCCCCCATCCCACTGGGGGGAGTGAGGAAGCTGCTAGTTAACCCATGACAATCGTGTAAAATGCAAAGGATTTCAGGAAAAAAAAAATGTGCAAAATGTGAAGGATGATCACATGCAGGATACCCTCTTAAAGTTGATATAACTTTAAGACATTGTGATATGAAACAGGAAGCTGAACAGAGCACTCTGCTCCCCTGTTTAGAAAAATCTTATGCTGTCCAGTGTGAGGCCTTGAAAGTGGGAAGGTGAGCTCTGTTCTCACCTGTCCTCGCTAGAGTGCTTCAAGCTCAAGGAAGCGCTGTCACATCCATTTGTGGTTCCATTCAAACCTCCTCCAAATGATTTTGTTCAAACTTCAGAAGCACAGCAAAGTTAATTACAAAAAATATAATAATATAAAAACTGAGAATTTGAACTACCATGACTCATCACATTTAAAAAGCAACCAGTGTAAAAACACAAGATTCCTTAGACACACAAAATAGAGACAAGTTTCAGGTCAGGAAAAGTAATCCCTTTTTAAGTATTAAATCTCTGAAAAAAGAGAGACTTCAAGCTCATACCTCCCTTATTGTCTTCCACTGACTATTTTTAGTGTTTATCCCCTTTCCGTCTTAGCTTTATGGATCCCATTCTCTGGCACATAACTCACTCTATACGTCCTGCTTAGCAATTACGTACCTATCTTACTCTTGAAGAGTGTTTCTAGAGTTAGATATAGCAATAAACACTAACAATATACTTGAATCCCTTTGGCCATGTGTGTTAGGGTTTTGGCTCAAAGTGATATTCTGGTTTCTACTGAAACTCCGACCACATCTGCTTCTGCCACGTTGACTCCATTTGCAGAATTTTTTTGGAGCCTTGATTTGTTTGGAGGAAAGTAAACTGGAATTTCTACTCCAGGCATGCAGAGAAGGTACACCAGCTACTGATGGCGGCATCAGAATCTGAACCATGTCAACTTCAAAATACATTGCCATTCAGTGCTGGAAACCAAATACAATCTCATCAGAAATAACATTCAGGGAGTATCAATGCCAGGACATTAGCCCTAGCTGCTTGATCTGCTGATTCCTATTCAATTCTCCAAATAACTTGTTATTGTGGAAGTAATTTTTGTTGATTTTTAGGATTCATGGGTTTGAAAAACTCCTTTCCTTAGTTTTTCCCTCAGCTAATGGTAAAAGTAGCCACTGGAAAGGCATAACTTTTTAGGAAAAAACCTAAAAGTTTCTGAGAAGTCATTTCGCTAACGGAAATACATGTAACATGATGTAGGAATACTTGGACTTATATTCTGGTTTATAAATCCTATAATTAAACTGAGATACATTCTCAGGCTCTTCACATACTCTGAGAACTAAGGAATTGTTGTTTGTGGTGGGTTAACCTTGGCTGGCCACCAGGTGTCCACCAGGATGCTCTCTCACTTCCCCTCCTCAGTGGTTTAGGGGAGTAAATAAGATAAAAAAAAAAACCCAAACTCATGGGATGATAAAAAGGCAGTTCAATAAGAAAAAAAATATTAAAAAAAAAAAAAGCAAAACCAAAGGAGATTTATTCCCTACTTCCCATCAGCAGGCAATGTCCAGACACTTTCTGGGAAGCAGGGCCTCAGTGCACATAGTGGTTACTTTGGAAGACAAATATCATAATAATGAATTCCCATCCTCCTCTTTTCTTGTAGCTTTAATTACTGAGCGTGACATCATATGGTACGAAATATCCCTTTGGTCAGTATGGGTCAGCTGTCCCAGCTGTGTCTCCTCCCAGCTTCTTGCCCACCCCCAGTTTACCAGCCTTTGGTGGGAGATTGAATAGAAAGCCTTGGTGCTTTGTGAGCAAAGCCAAGTAGTAGCCAAAAAATTGGTGCGTTATCAACACTGTTCTAGCCACAGGTGCAAAGCACAGTATGGGGTGCTATCAGGAAAGTCAACTCCATCCCGGCCACAGCCTAACTAGAAGATACTTGATATATCACAAATTCCTTATTAAGAATATCATAGCTTCTTTCTATTCAGAATAATCATGATGTATAATCATAGAATTTTCAAATTATTTACAAATTTAATGCTGACTGAGTGTTGTGTGGCTATTGTTTCTTGTTTTTAGAAAACATTTCCTTTAGCAGGATTTTGCGCCGTTTTATCAAATTTGGTTATATTAATTCCCTCATATAATCTCAACATTGTAACTACTTAGGCTGATCATTACTGATATATAGTTGGCGACACGTACCATTTACAGTACATTTTGTACATAATATATATATATGTATATACAATATTTGACTTCAGAATGAATTTCTCTTAGCATTGCTGTATTCTCCAGATTGTGAAAACTACATGTAGCTGTACTGGTGTTCAAAGTAGACCTTTTAGACAGTTTGCCTGAATGTCCTGGAGGGAAAGCTGTAGATTAAAACAAAAGCAATGAAAACCTATAAGAACTACTGGTCTTTTGGGAGACGGGAGATGGTCAGTAAGCTTCCTGTGTAATTATAAATTTCTGGCATTTCTTAGCAGTCTTCTGGCTTTGATGGGAACTCATTCCTCCTACAGAGCAGATCTGAGAATGTTTTAGTTTAATTCAAGTAGTTTAACTGCATGAAGTGTCACGGTTTGTTCTTTTCTTCTTGCTTCTCAAAGCTGAAGGCAGCTTTTGCTCAACACCACAATAGTGGATCTCCTCCAACTTCTATATTTTCTCTATCGCCTCTTTTCATTCACTTTTCTTAGTGTTTAAGAATCTAGTCTATAAATAATGTTTTTTCTTGGAGTACTCTGTCTTGTGTTCTCACTGTCCACATACATACATAGCAAAACTCTCCTATCTGAACAAAAATGACTGGTGTCCATGGAAGACAGCCAGTGCAAGTGTGTTCTCTTGTCTGAATGTAATTCAAAATGACTACCTTCTTCCCACGCCCCACCCCCCCTTTTTAATTACAATTTCCAAAGTAACTTATTTCTCCAAAAAGCAGGGATATTTTTTCCACTAATGTTCATCCCATTAATATTTCAGACTGTCAGTCTGACAAATTCAGAAATAACTGGAATATTAAAGGAACAAGGGGAATTACTCTGCATGCTTTCAAAATGCATGAGGACTGTGAAGTTCTTTACATGAAAAAGGCAAATCAATCTTACTTTATCTTCTCTAACAGCAGCAAAGGTAAATTACAAAGCATGTGGCAAAAACATAAATTAGCAGCTTGCAAAAATTTATCATTACAATAACTGTGTCAATCACACTAAAATCTTTAAAGTACTAAGATCAGTTTTAGGAAGTCATCTTGTGGAATTCTGATTTACAATGCAATTGGTTCTTCCAGTCAAAAATGTATTTGTTTGGCTTCAGTTTAAGTACTATGCTATGTGAATACTAATGATATTACTTTAGAAAAATAAAGGCAAGCTTAAAAAATCACATCATTAGGTCATGCAGTTCTTTATCTTGCTTATGACAGCAATAAATAGTTGATTTATTTAAAAAAGACAAAATGTATTCCTACAACCAAAAAGTACAATAATTACGCTAGTCTCTATAGGTGATCAAAACTATAATTTTTGAAATCAAAACAAAAAAAAAATATAGAATCATAGAATCATTTGGGTTGGAAGGCACTTTAAAATCATCTGGTTCCAAACCCCTGCCATAGGCAGAGACACCTTCCACTAGACCAGGTTGCTCAAAGCCCTATCCAACCTGGCCTTGAACACTTCCACGGATGGGGCATCCACAGCTTCTATGGGCAGGCTGTTCCAGTGTCTCACCACCCTCACAGTAAAGAATTTCTTCTTAATGTCTAAATCTGCCCTCTTTCACTTTAAAAGCATTACCCTTTGTTGTATCACTATACTCCCTGGTAAAGAATCCCCTCCCATATAGTAATTCCTCTGGATAATGTGTATCTGGATAGTGGATCCAGATAGTGGATCTGTATAACAACCGATGAAACTGAAGCATTTAAACCGCTTGATTACCTCACATGCTTGCTCACTCACTAGTCCACAGCATTACATTTCCCAACAGAAAGGTATTTCCTCCAGCCAGAATTGTCATCTTCTTTCCAGGCTCCCTTCTTTTCTCCAAGTTCATTTCTTCTTTACAGGAACCTCAGTTTTTGGCACCAGCTCTTCTTTCTGGGTTGTGGTCCCTGGCTTCCCCAACACATAATCAGTCTATCAGTGGGTGCTTCTCTCCCATGTCTCTTTCTTTACTAAAGAGACATTCCAGTATTGTTTCGTCCAGTCGGTGCAAAATTTACAACTAACCTGTATCCATTGCAGCTAGCAAGTAGAAGTCTTTTGCTTGAGAGTTCAAAAGCTTAGCTCTGGATATTCACATGCCCTAACCCCCAATAATTGCAACCTGTAAACATTGACAATTCAAGGGTTTTCTTCATTTATGGCAGAGGGCAATCCAATACTTCCTAAAATCAGTAAAATTAAACACCTTCTAGAGGTACCTATAGCTCTCCATTCACTATAAAAAAGGTCCTTGCAGTCTAGATAAAACTCAATACCTAAATACTAGATGGGTAAAACACTGATGGACATTATTTTTTTTTTTTTTTTTTTTACTGAATATGAAACCAGGTATCTTGTGGGTTAAAAATGTAATTAAAGATCACATTATTAAGCACCTTTTATCATTTCCTAATTTGTCACACTTAATTTTGAAAATATTTTAATTTCCTTCTAATGAGTGTACATGTGATTTTATGCTTAGAATTGTTAATAGCAAGCTTGAAAGAATGTATGATGTTCCAGCTTCAGACTCTAACATTCTCTTTGAAGTGGTGAATTTAAATAATTGATTACTACTTAGACCTGCATGAATATGGTTTCAGTTAACTTCCAAATGTTTCCATTAATATAATTATTGATACAATATTTATTTAAAACAAAATCTAAGTCAAAATCCTTTTACATATGATATAAATATTTATGTTCTCATCTTTTAATAAAATACTTGACAACAATTAACTTGGAGTTATTTATTATGGAACTGCAAGTTAATATGACTGACAAAAGCTCCTCAAACCTTCTCTGCCACCCTTCCTCCCATATATCTACATAAAAAAGGAATTGCTTCAATACTATATATTAAAAATAATTCCTAGAAAAACATTCTTTGTGTCATTTGTGCTATGATTATATCTGTAGCCTCAGGACCTATATGTGTTTACTGTTGTACAAACATAAAAGGAAAGAATGTCTCTACCTCAATAGATTTATAGTTGGTGTAATCATAAAACAAATGATGAGAGGAGAAGGATCTAAGCTAACTGTCTAGATTGCTTATGGCATAATTAATTTCATTTTGATCTATACATTACAAGTTAAGTGAGGAAAATCCTATTTCAAGAGTTGGAATTCGGGCATCTAAATGTAGACATCTATCTACATCAAATTTATGACTGTTATCATTGAATAAAAAATAATGACAGTAGAATTGCAAAAGCTGTTAAGGATTTGAGGAGTAGATTTCAAATTCTTTGCAGGTGTGCGTGGGGGGTGTGTGTGAGTGTGTGTGTGTTTGGACCACACTCCTGTACTCAAGAGAACTCATTACATCTTTCCTTCACCTCCATCAACTCTCTACTTGGCAATGCATGGTAATCCCAAATTTGGCTGAGGATTTCAGGACATCAGTGTAACCAAAGTGAAATTTTAAACTATTAAAATTAATTCTTCAGACTCTCTTGTATCTGTTTTTATCACATCTCCTGTGGAAAAATATACTTTCATTCTAAGAAAAATTTGTTATGAGGAATTAATTTTTCAAACATCGACTTGTGAAATTTACTTCTTGCACCCAATCATTCCTGGTCATACTCAGAAGTTTCAGAGACTTGAGAATCAATTCAGTTTAATATCTCCCGTATGTTGAATTCAATTCACTACTCCCATGTTGAAATAATGTATTTGATTTCCATTATTTCCTTTAAGATAGGATGACACAAAAATTCAGCATTCTCCTTCTCATTGACTGTGCATGGACATGGTGAATTATGGGAAATGGGAGATCAGACCAAACTTCATTCTCTGCGGAGCACATTTAAGTCCATTTCTTTGGATCCTAGGGTAGGCATTGTAACCACTTAACTTTAGGTTCCTTTGAACTGAAAGTTAAAGTTAAAACCTGTTTGTTTGGGCAACAAACGGGATGAGCTATAAGCCATTGTGCGGCAGAACAGTGTAGGAGAACAGGATGTTAACAGGATTATGGAAGAAGCAGAGACCAGAAGAAGAAACAGAAGAAGCAGACACACTGTGAGGAGAAGGCCCCTGATCAAGTCCTAACGACCCATAAACAGTACCTTAACGACCCATAAATGATGCCTGGCCCCCGACTGATTGAGGGGAATTCTGCCCGCCTGGCATTTGGGGGTTGCAGGGGCGTGTTGGTTGGGAAAGAAGATACATTAGTACTACATAAGCTGCCTGTTTGTTATAATAAACGATTTGGGTTGCATCACTGACCGGGGTCCGTGTTTTCATATGCTACAGAACAGCTATGACATAGTCGCCATCACAGAAATGTGGTGGGATGACAGTCACGACTGGAATGCTGCAATGAATGGCTATAAGCTCTTCAGAAGGAATAGGCAAGGAAGGAGAGGGGGTGTGTGGCTCTGTACATTAGGGAGTGTTTTGACTGTATAGAACTAGACTCCAGTGACAATGAAGTCGAGTATTTATGGGTAAGGGTGAAAGGCAAGGCTAACAAGGGTGATTATGTGCTATAGACCACCCAACCAGGATGAGCAGGTCGATGAAGTATTCTATAAGCGGCCGGCTGCAGTCTTGCTATTGCCAGCCTTTGTTCTGGTCGGCGACTTCAACCTACCAGATATCTGCTGGAAAAATAACACAGCAGAGACCAGGCAGGCTAGGAGGTTCCTGACACAACTGGTAGGTGAACCTCCCAGGGGAGGTGCCTTGCTAGACCTACTTTTCACAAACAAAGAGCGGCTAGTGGGAGATGTGGAAGTCGGAGGCCATCTTGGGCTTAGCGACCATGAAATGGTTAAGTTTTCAATTCTTAGTGAGGTAAGGAAGGGGGTTAGCAAAACCTCCACCTTGGACTTCTGGAGGGCGGACTTTAGCCTGTTCAGAACCCTGGTTGGGAGAGTCCCTTGGGAAATAATCCTGTGGGGCAAAGGGGTCCAGAAAGGCTGGATGCTCTTCAAGAAGGAAATCCTAAAGGCCCAGGAGCAGGCTGTCCCCATGAGGCACAAAATTAAAGGGCAGGGAAAATGGCCGGCCTGGATGAACAAAGAGCTCTTGATGGGACTTAAGGAAAAAAGGAGGGTTTACCACCTTTGGATGAGGGGACAGGCAACTCAGGAGGAGTACAGAGATCTTGTTAGGTTATACAGAGAAAAAATTAGGAAGGCAAAAGCCCAGCTGAAACTCAACCTGGCCATTAATATAAGGGACAACAAAAAAAGTTTCTATAACTACATCAACAAAAAGAGAGTCAGGGAGAATGTCCATCCCTTACTGGATGCGGGGATTCGACCAAGAATGAGGAGAAGGCTGAGATACTTAATGCCTTCTTTGCCTCCATCTTCAATTGTCAGACCAGCTACATCCAGGGTATTCAGCCTTTTGGGCTTGAAGATAAGGATGGTGAGCAGAACAACTCCCCTGTTAATGATTTGCTTATGCACCTGGACATGCTTAAGTCTATGGGGTCGGATGGGATTCACCCAAGGGTACTCAGGGAGCTGGCGGGAGAGCTCACCAAGCCTCTCTCCATTATCTATCAACAATCCTGGTCAACAGGAGAGGTACCAGACAACTGGAGGGTGGCCAATGTGACGGCCATCTACAAGAAGGGCCAGAAGGAGGATCCGGGAAACTCTAGGCCTGTCAGCCTGACCTCGGTACCGGGAAAGATCATGGAGAGCATCATCTTGAGGGAGCTCTCACGGCAAGTGCAGAACAGCCAAGGGATCAGGGCCAGCCAGCATGGGTTTAGGAAAGGGAGGTCCTGCTTAAACAACTTGATCTCTTTCTATGACCATGTGACCCACCTTCTCAATGCGGGGAAGGCTGTGGATGTTGTCTACCTGGACTTTGGTAAGGCCTTTGACACCGTCCCCCATGGCGTTCTCCTGGAGAAACTGGTGAATTGTGGCATATACAAGTGTACTCTTCACTGGATAAAAAACTGGCTGGATGGCTGTGCCCATAAAGTTGTGATTAATGGGGCGAAATCCGGTTGGTGGCCAGTCACCAGTGGTGTCCCTCAGGAATCGTTTCTGGGGCCAGTCTTGTTCAATATCTTTATTGATGATCTAGATAAGGGGATTGAGTGCACCCTCACTAAGTTTGCAGATGACACCAAACTAGGCAGGAGTGTTTATCTGCCTGAGGGTCGGAAGGCTCTACAGAGGGATCTGGACAGGTTGGATCAATGGGCCAAGGCCAATGGGATGAGGTTCAATAAGGCCAAGTGCCGGGTCCTGCATTTCGGTCACAACAACCCCAGGCAACACTACAGGCTTGGGGAAGAGCGGCTGGAAATCTGCCCAGCAGAAAAGGGCCTGGGGGTGTTGGTGGACAGCCAGCTTAACATGAGCCAGCAGTGTGCCCAGGTGGTCAAGAAGGCCAACGGCATCCTGGCCTGTATCAGGAATAGCATGGCCAGCAGGAGTAGGGAAGTCATCGTCCCTCTGTACTCGGCACTGGTGAGGCCTCACCTTGAGTACTGTGTTCAGTTCTGGGCCCCTCACTACAGGAAGGACACTGAAGTGCTGGAGCGTGTCTAGAGGAGAGCCACCAAGCTGGTGAGGGGTCTAGAGAACAAGTCGTATGAGGAGAGGCTGAGGGCACTGGGCATGTTTAGTTTGGAGAAGAGGAGGCTGAGGGGGGATCTCATTGCCCTCTATAGCTACCTGAATGGAGGTTGTAGAGAGGTGGGTGTTGGCCTCTTCTCCCAAGGGAATAATGACAGGACCAGAGGAAATGGCCTAAAGTTGAGGCAGGGGAGGTTTAAATTAGATATAAGGAAGAATTACTTTACTGAGAGGGTGGTCAGGAACTGGAACAGGCTGCCCAGGGAGGTGGTGGAGTCACCATCCCTGGAGGTATTTAAGAAACATGTAGACATGGCTCTTCAGGGCATGCTCTAGTGCCCAAGATTATTGGTTTGTGGGTGGGTGTGATGCGGTGGGGTGTTGTGTGTGGTGTTGGTTTTGTTTTGTTTTGTTTTGTTTTCTGTGGTTGGACTCGATGATCTCAGAGGTCCCTTCCAACCATGATGATTCTGTGATTCTGTGAAAAGTGCTGATGAGGGAAAGAATACATGTAAAGCTCTCAAAAATCTCCTGGCTGTAAACAACAAATCTGTGGCAATATTTAAATTCAATAGAAACCAATTGGTACTGTGCTGCCAGGCTTTTACTGTAACTCTTTGTTGGAAAAGAGCCCCAACCCCAAAATAACACCTTAACAGGTGTTTTACTAATAAAAACAAATGTGTTTTAACCAGAGATTGTTACAAATGCACCCTAATTTTTCAGAAGACTAGGAATGGAGAAGAAGTGATTAACTTCATGTGCAGAAGAATCTGAGAGCTGAATACGCTCTGGCAAATTTGCTCAGGAAATTTAAAAAAAACTTCCATTCCCATTCCTCTGGTGTCTAGTTTTACATAATGCACATTCTTGATCAGACACAGATAATGGAAATGTTCACAGATTGCAAAACTTAAAAGCAAATCTCATAAAATATATAGTTGAAGATGTCCCTGCTTATTGCAACGGGGTGGGACTAGATGACCTTTAAAGGTCCATTCAAACTGAAACTATTCTATGATTCTATGATTCTATGATTCTGTTCTAAGTTGGCTGCTGCCTTTTGTAACTTCCCATTCCTATTGAAGAATGTCGTTGTTATGTTTCTTCAGAATTTTTAGTGAAATAAGATGTTTCTACCAAATTGTTAACAAATCACAGAATCATATGGGCTTGGAAGGGACCTCTGGAGATCATCTAGTCCAACCCCCCCTGCCAAAGTGGGTCCACCTAGAGCAGGTTGCACAGGAACTTGTCCAGGCAGGTTTTGAATGTCTCCAGAGGAGAGTCCACCACCTCCCTGGGCAGCCTATTCCAGTGCTCTGCCACCCTCAAAGTAAAGAAGTTCCTCCTCATGTTTAGGTGGAAATTCTTATATTCAAGTTTGTGCCCATTTCTTCTTGTCCTATCCTTGGGCACCACTGAAAAAAGACCAGCCCCATCCTCTTGATACCCTCGCTTTAAGTATTTACAAGCATTGATCAGATTCCCCCTCAGCCTTCTCTTCTCCAGACTAAAAAGATCCATGTCCCTCAGCCTTTCCTCATAAGAGAGATGCTCCAAGCCCCTAAACGTCTTTGTAGCCCTCTGCTGTACTCTCTCCAGCAGTTGCCTGTCCTTCTTGAACCGGGGAGCCCAGAACTGGACACAGTACTCCAGACGTGGCCTCACCAGGGCAAAGTAGAGGGGCAGGGTAACCTCCCTCAGCCTGCTGGTCACACTCTTCCTGATGCACTCCAGCATGCCATTGGCCTTCTTGGACACAAAGACACATTGTTAGCTCACATTCATCCTATTGTCCACCAGGACTCCTAGGTATTTCTCCTCAGAGAAGATGAGACCTCCTTTATCAGGTCAGTCCCCAACCTGTGCTGGTGCATGGGGTTATTCCACCCCAGGTGCAGCACCCTACACTTGCCTTTGTTGAAGTTCATCAGGTTCCTCTCTGCCCAGCTTTCCAGCCTGTCCAGGTCTCATTGTACGGTGGCACAGCCTTCTGGTGTGTCAACCACCCCTCCCAGTTTTGTATCGTCAGCAAACTTGCTGAGGGTACATTCCATCCCTTTGTCCAGGTCATTGATGAATATTTGGAGAGGACTGGACCCAATACCAACCCCTGGGGAACACTATTTGTTACGGACCTCCAACTAGATTCTCTGCCCCTAATAACAACCCTCTGAGCTCTGTCTTTCAGACAATTTTCAGTCCACCTCGCTGTCCATTCTTCTAATCCACACTTCCTAAGCTTACCTATGAGGATGCTGTGGGATACTGTGTCAAAAACCTTGTTGAAGTCAAGGTAGACAACATTCACCACCCTCCCCTCAGCTATCCAACCAGTCATGCCATCATAGAAGGCTATCAGGTTAGTCAGACATGACTTCCCCTTGGTGAATCCATGTTGACTACTTCTGATAGCTTTCCTTTCCTCCATACGCTTTGACATGACACCCAGAACAAGTCGATCCATCATCTTTCCAGGGATGGAGGTGAGGCTGGCCGGCCTGTAGTTTTCTGGGTCCTCCATCTTGCCCTATTTGAAGACTGTGGTAATAAACCTGCTGAAAGAGACAGTATGGCTATTCATCCACTTACAAATTTGAAATAACTTCTGCCAGTATTCTACTGCAAGTCAATTCCTCTGATGTGTGAACTTTCTTTTTAGCTCTTGCATAGTGACAGTGATGCAAACAATTATTTTTTCAAGAATAATCCTTTTGTTACTGGATCTGAATACGAGACTCTTGCTTCTGTTGTGATTAAAACAATTTTATTTAGTAGTATTTTATTCTCATAGAATTTCCCTCTCAAAGTCTTTTTTGGCATGTCTCGTATCAGGGAACTCTTTTTGCTTTTTCAGACCCAGACTCCTTTTACAATTTTGTAAGATTCAGAGTACAAAAAATGACCCTACAAAACAATTTTTTTAAATATCAGAAATAAGACAACAATCAATCAGTCATTAACACACTTCCAGGGCCTCTAAATATCTTCTTTGATACTTTCTATGTAATCACTGTCGAGATTCAGTTTTACTCAGTTTAAGATTTGATGCTATGAAAGTGGTGTTGGGAAAAGCATTAGCATAGTGAATGTTTGATACATAAAGAAAGAGAAGATAATAGAAATACTTGAAGGAAAAATAACCATTTCTAAAGAGGAGACCTGAACGCTTTATGATTAAATTTTATGCTTTGACACTTTTCAATTCTTTGAAAGCTAGTGATAATAAGGAAAATTACTTCTTAGTCTGAGCAGCAGTTTAAATGAAACTAATAAAACCTAAATAGTGCAAGTTTTGTATGTTAGTTAAATACAGTTTTATCTCTTAGAGCTGAAGTGGATAATGAAACTTGTTACTTAAGGGACTTATCAGAGAAACTGGAAATTTTGATAAGTTTATGTTACATGTCTAGGGTGTCAGAATTACATATGATTAAAATGTTGCTACCATGGCTAAGAGGGAGTCCTATGGGTTATGAATTAATACTGTCTAAGGGAACAAAAAAGAAGTTAATAGATATTCCTTTTTCTCTTCTTTTCAATTAGAGATAAAAGTGAATTTCTTTTTCTGTTCCGAAGTGTCTCAAAACACATTTTAAATTATCTAAAAAGACATAGAGATAATTCTTTAACTTTGTAGTCTGTTTAGATAAGCAAAACCAGTTACTGTTAGATAATACAGAAAGATCCTGATGGAAGCCTTAGGGTCAGACACTGATGACTGCAGAGAACTACTTTTACAAGAGATGTAAAGTTCAAAGAATGTTTTGAGCAGATGTACATGAAAACTTGACTGACTGAACAGTGTCATTTGGTGTCACTTGGCTGAAGAGAGGTGGTGGATCTTAAAATCAGAAGATAACTCTAAATGAACACCAGGCACCAAATATTGTGAACCAAATTAAGAGAAGTTGAACATTTATCTACAAGGTAGAACATGGACTTTAGACTGTGCCTGCAGCTTTCTAAATATACATAAAAATGTCTTTCCTGAAGGGTTCCTAACCAGGCTTAGTTAGGTGAGATGACTGTTGGTTCTAAAATTAGAGTCCTAAGTCTTTATTTGTCTTTCTAGGTAAAAATATTGGCAGGCCTAAGATAGACTAACTTTATTTAATATTCTAGAATGTCTCTGGATACTGAATTTTAGTTATTTAAATTTGTTATCTGTACAAAGTTTAACTTTAGATTCATTGTATGTTATGGTAGATTGAAGTGTCTCCAGCACCATGATAAGCATGTATTATAGTGATATTTTTGACAACCCTAACTTAGACACTGGAAAGTCACCTGCAAAGTGATTAGTTTTAATTAAAGGAGGAGCAAAAAGCGGAAAAAGTTGAGACAATCTGCCTTTTTGATGGCACCGAGTCTAGAAATCCTAAAAATTGCATATTTTTTGTGTCTGCGGGGAAACCAATCAACCAAACAAAAAATTATGCTATTGAAACCAGGAAAACGGTGAAGTAATACCATTCCATGTTTTCTTCAATGATAAAAATGGTACATAATAAAAGAAATATAATGTTATGAGTAATACTGATATGCAGAATTGGAGAGAAACTTAAATTTCAGTCTTGAAATGATTTGTCATTTACCATGCATTGCTGAAAGCACCAATTATAGCTCACTTCTTTAGAGTGATTTTCATTTCATTTTAACCAATTTCTTTTTTAGGGAGTATAGCATGAGTCTGGTGCAGGTTTCAGTGTTTGGCACACACTAAACTAATTTTTAAAGATCATTAATGAACGCTATAATCAACATAGTACCTCATATTTATACTGATCGCAAATGTGACATTAATCTCATCTCTGTATGCTATTCCATTCTCTAAAGCCAACCACATAACTTTATGTTGACTGCTAGAATAGTGTTGCAAAAGGTGCCTGCAGGGATGAGTGACTGTAGCAGGCATATAGCTTTTCTTTTTTTTGCTACACATGCAAGAGATAACTGAAGATTCAATCTTCTCTTTCCCATCTCATTATGAAAAGGGGAAGAGGTGATGTGTGTGTTTCTGGCCTTTGGACTCTCTTTCTCTGCCTCAGAAACACTTGAGAGCAGATATCTGCCTACAGCCATAAAAGCTATTAAAAAATTACAAAAGCTCGGATCAGCAATAGCATTTTGCAGTTCAGCCAGGGTTTGCAGCTTGAGAATTGCAAATATCTTGGGTCTGCTGGCACGAAGCAGTGCCTTTGGGAAGACATTCTAAAAATTGTACAGGGGGTGTCTCCTGACATGAAGGCAAGGAAATAGAGGCTTACAATAAGATTTCTAAGGTATATTTTTGTATTTTTCAGAAGTGACCTAAGCATTTAGATGCCTGAACTCTAAGTGCCAAAATCACTTTCCAAAGAACAGAAACTCCTAACCCACTTAGCATGTCTCTGCATCAGCATTTTAGTTCAAATCAGGAGTGCGCTTTGAAGTAAATCTCCCAGTTGCCAACACTCCCCAGTGCCCTGCCCCTCACTATCCTTCATGTTCAAGAGCACCAACTCACCCTCTCAGGACTGTAAGGACCTCCCCAGGCTTGCCTTGGCCTGATCTGGTTGCAGTTCATTTAACAGTCCTAGAGCTCAAATGACTGGTGCCAGCCCTGCTGTAGCTGAAGCCCTGGGAATACCATATGTGGTGAAGCTCTGACACTCCTTGGCTGTCACAGAATAATAATCAATACTTATATTAGGCTGTGTGTGATTTTCCACCTTAAGCTGAGGCCCAGTGAAAAGAAAGAATAAAAAAATAACAGACATATAAAAATAGCCCCAAGTAGCCACTGGGTCTGTGAAGTAAGGGACTCTACTCCTAGCCATGACATCATAATGTGACTCATTCACTGCAAACCCTCCCTCCTGTTCTTGAAGAAAACTGCATCCATCAATCTTAGAACCCAGGGGAACAGCAAAAGAGTGAGCATTACACCACAGAAAAGAAGGGTGTTTATGCATAAAAATTTGAACTGTGTTATTATTATTGATTATTATTATTGATTTTTTATTATTATTCTTAATTAGATAATGTGGACTATTAGATGGTTAAAACATGAACTAGACAATCAATATATTTCTGTTGTCATATACAGAGTGTGGTCTCTTTTGCCTCAGCACTAACTGTTTTGTTCCCTAAAGTCGTTGTTCCTTGTATATGCTGTACTCAGCGCTGGTGAGGCCCCACCTTAGAGTACTGTGTCCAGTTTTGGGCCCCTTATCACAAAAAAGACATTGAGGTGCTGGAGCAGGTCCAGGGAAGGGCAACAAAGATGGTGAGGGGTCTGGAGAATAAGTCTTATGAGGAGAGGCTGAGGGAGCTGGTGTTGTTCAGTCTAGAGAAAAGGAGGCTGAGGGGAGACCTTATTGCTCTCTACAACTACCTGAAAGGAGCTTGTGGAGATGTGGGGGTTGGTCTGTTCTCCCAAGTCACAGGCGATAGGACAAGAAGAAATGGCCTCGAGTTGCGCCAGGGGAGGTTCAGGTTGGATATTAGGAAAAATTTTTACACTGAAAGGGTTATCAAGCATTGGAATGGGCTGCCCAGGGA